>SRLM01000068.1:790566-1390566 GCA_015708895.1 Populus ilicifolia | reverse complement strand
CTTAATTTGTACTTGAGATCCTTGTGTAATATTTTAGAATAAAAGCTAAAATGGCTAGCAGTTTAATAAACAAAATTGACTATGTTTCATGCCTGGGCAGCATGCCAGCCTTGCTCTTTTTTTCATTAATTCTTACATTTCTCTGGCTTCTGTTTTAGTCTCAACACTTATAAAATCACTTGCCATGAGACCAGTCATTTGTGAATGAACTGAGCATTTGGGCCAAGCTCAAGAAGTTGCAAGCTTTCTAAACAGCAAGCCATGGCTTAAAATAAACCACGATCAAGCTCAGCTTAAAAATCCTTTTCATAGAAGGAAAGTTTAAGCCGCTTGGTTCACCTTATTTTCCATCCAAAATGTGCATGTTACAAGCAATATGTGCTCCATTGCAATTGGTTGATTTTAATGCAGTAGGCATTCATAGTAGCTTAATGTCCTGCTTGTTTGATGCTGGACACAACAATGATCATTTGGTAGAAGTTAGTTTTTATATGTTATCTGAACCCCTTCCTGTTTCTGGCAACTTTGCCAATGTTATGTTATCAGGATGTGAGGAGAGGGCTCAATTCTATTCGGCGTATCTGCAGAGAGTACAAAATTAGTGGAGTTTTTGGTCCAATAATAGAGCTGCTTGATTGTGATGAGAAATATTTTACTGCTGTTGAAGTTACAGCTGGAAACAGGTATGTAAAATCTATTCTATTATGTTCATTGTTTTCTCTCTTGGAGCCATGTTCTCAATCTGCTTGACAAGCTGACATACTTGTTATTAGTCTTTAGACCTTATGCTTTGATCACTTCATCGTTGAATGATGTACTTAATATCTGTTTATCTTTTGAGCAGCTTATTTCATGTGGTGGTTGAGGATGATAACATATCAACTCAGATAATTAGGCACCTTAATGCATTGAAAGGAGGACGAGTTACTTTTATTCCACTTAACAGGGTAAAGGCACCTCGAGTAACTTATCCACAGAGTTCTGATGTGGTACCTTTGCTAAAGAAGTTGAAGTTCTCTCCCAATTTTACGCCAGCATTTGCCCAGGTTGGTTCTCCCTCATGTTTGGTCATACTGAAACAGTATTGACCCAGCAGAAACATTGATGTGAGTTTTGTTGTTATAAATTAATTTAAATGTTGGACTGCACATAACTGAAAATCAGTAATTTCTTGTGCTATTTTGATCTAGGAGGTTATTTCTCTGTGTTTTCTTTCAATAGATTGCTGATGTTTTCAATAGTTATTTTTTCTCACTGGAATTTTTTTTTGTGAGAAGCTTGTAGCGATTGTTTTGGGAATCTAAGGATGGATAGTGATGGGAAAATGTTTCAACTTGATAATTTTGGGTGACTGGCAATAACTGTAAAAAGTAAGTGAAGGCTATGAAGTACCTACACATATGCTACTGTCTTCCACCCCTAACCACAATGCTAGACTTTTGAAGTGAAACACAGTTATATAAATGTGTTCACACTTTTTGAAAATTTTATGAGCTAAAACTGTTATGATGTTGATACGACTCCTGGAGTGGTGTGGGATGTGCTACATGTTTATATTGTCACCTTTTCCCTGATGTGATATTTGTGCATTCTTAAATTATTTTACTGGCATGTTCTTGGATTGTGAAACGCTGTTGATATATGTGTTCACACTTCTTTGAAAATTTGCATGAGCTGAAATTGTTATGATGTTGATACGACTCCTGGAGTGGTGTGGGATACATGCTTATATTGTCACAAATTCTTTCTTTTCCTCCAGGTATTTGCTAGAACTGTGATCTGTCGAGATTTGGATGTGGCCACAAGAGTTGCCCGAACTGATGGTTTGGACTGCATAACTGTGGATGGTTAGCATAGAAATCTTCTTTTTTATTTTACACAATGACCTTCATATGTGATCAAGATGCCTTAACAATTTACTACTGATCAGGTGATCAAGTAAGCAAGAAAGGTGGTATGACAGGGGGCTTTTATGACCATCGGCGCTCAAAGTTGAAGTTTATGAACATGATTATGCAGAATACAAAATCTATTAACATTAAGGAAGAAGAACTTGAAAAAGTCAGATTTATGCTACAAGATATCCTTTTTCACTATTATTTTTTTAAAATTCTTTTTGAACAAGTGCTTTTAGTTTATGTTTTCATTTAATTGCAAAACTGGGGTATGATTTCTTGTCCATAGTTGTGAAAAATGTGTAAATACATCCCTCATGCTATCTTACTCCTAAAATTTTTGTAAACAAACAAGGCTTGATGTTTGATTGTTGAACAGTAGAACCCTTGACTGCTAAAATATCTTTTGAAGAGCTCAACAGATGTTTCCTTGATTCCTTAGCTTAAATTACATCCATCCATTATTGTCTACTTTGTTTTCGCTAAATTGATCTCACATATAGACCAGAGAATAACTGAACGCGTCACTGAGCAGCAGAAAATTGATGCCAAGCGGGCTCATGATAAATCAGAGTTGGAACAGCTTAAGCAGGACATAGCTAATGCTAATAAGCAGAAACAATTCATTTCCAAGGCTCTTGAAAATAAGGTACATTTAGACTGTCAAGTCACCCTTACCTTACCACTGGCAGATTATTGTTTCTTTAGTGTCCGTTACATTATTGGTGTTAGTATTCTTATTCCTCTTTCAATGGATCCTATTTACAGGAAAAATCACTTGCAGATGTCCGAAATCAAATAGATCAGCTTAATGCCAGTATGGTCATGAAACAAGCTGAGATGGGCACAGAGCTCATTGATCACTTAACACCAGAGGAAAAATATGAACTATCCCAACTGAACCCTGAAATAAAAGACCTTAAAGAGAAGCTTATTACCTGTAGAACAGATCGCATTGAGGTTAGAAATCTAAACCTTGTCTAGTAGTAATTGTAGTGTCCTTTGTGGAATGTGTTCTGTTTCACATGAATGTGCATTTTTCATTACATAGACTGAAACAAGAAAAGCAGAGCTAGAGACTAATCTTACAACTAACCTGAAACGACGGAAGCAAGAGTTGGAAGCCATAATATCAACGGTTGACTCTGACACGTTGCATGGTGAAGATGAATTGAAGAGGCAGGAACTGAACGATGCTAAATCTCTGGCTGAAGTCACAACACTGGAACTCAAAAGTGAGCTATGAGTTTCTAAAAATTTGATTTTAATATTTAAATATAAGAAGAATTTTTTTTGACTGGTTAATCTTCTCAGGAGTTTCTGACAAGATAGATAGACTAAAGGAGGAACTAAAGGAGAAAAAAGATAAAAAGACAGAACTAAAGGTTTGCCACCTTTTGCAGACTGTTGATCTTTAGGATTTGTTGCTGCAGCTAAGATGACAACTTGTGTTTCCAGGTTTTGGAAGACAGATATGAAAAAACACTTCAAGATGAAGCAAAAGAATTGGAACAGCTATTGAGTAAACGAAGTATTTTTCTTGCTAAACAGGAGGAATACTCTAACAAAATTAGGGAACTGGGTCCTTTGTCATCAGATGCTTTTGAAACGTATAGCTTCTCTCTGAACTTCAAATTTACCTAATTGTTTCTTCATGTGAAAATGACTTCAATTTGAGCTTCAGTTTTCTCGTGCTTGGGTTTTATTGTATTGTTAAACTGACATGTCTTGTAATCAACTGAGACCCCTGAGGTTTTTTTAATTGATTTATTCTGCCTGTTTTTCCTGCCAATATTTATGTTGAAATCTTAGAAGATGGTGTTTTTTTTGTCTTGCCTCGGCATGTACTTGGTACCTATTGAAACAGGTAATGTTTGCATGCTTCCACTTATATATTGTTTCTTTTGATAAATGACATACTCTCTTGTATTGGAGCATATAGGTATAAGCGGAGAGGCGTGAAAGATTTGCATAAAATGCTTCATAGGTGCAATGAGCAGCTTCAGCAGTTCAGCCATGTAAACAAGAAGGCACTAGATCAATATGTAAACTTCACAGAGCAACGGGAGGAACTTCAGAAAAGGCAAGCTGAACTGAATGCAGGTGACGAGGTATTATTGTATGGAATTTTATATTTAAGTCTCCTCTTTAGTACTTACTGTTTTTAACATGAGTTTATGATTTCTGTATCTTTACTTTAATGCCTTTTTGCAGAAAATAAGAGAACTTATATCTGCTCTCGATCAGAGGAAGGATGAATCAATAGAACGCACTTTCAAAGGTGTTGCTCGACACTTTCGTGAAGTATTCTCTGAACTTGTGCAGGGTGGTCATGGTCATCTGGTCATGATGAAGAAAAAGGTTAGTTAAAGGAATGTTTTAAGCCTTAGTTTCTTTTTTTTTCCCCTATCTCTAACTACCATATCACTTTTTATTAACTGTTCTAATCAATATGCTGATTCATAATTTATAAATCCATCCTTTCTTAGTGTCCCATAAGCATATTTTATCTTGCTCAAAATCTAACTCTTGCACTGTTTGTCCTGCTGTGATGGTGATTTTTTTTTTAAATGTTGACAAAATAACTTGTCAAAATCAACTTTTTCGTCTACAATGCACTTGTATTCTTCATTTGTGTTTTTTATTGTTTTCCAAGTTTAATCAGTATTCTTCTTGGTCTTTGATGTTGAATTTCTGAGATAATTGTAGGAGTGCATTTTAAAAATGGCATGGCTTGCATTTGTGATATCTTGACAGGATGGTGATCATGGGGATGATGATTATGATGATGATGGACCTCGTGAGGCGGATTTGGAGGGAAGGGTTGAGAAATACATAGGTGTGAAAGTGAAGGTATGTGTTTGTTGTCTTTCATTTATGTGTTTATTTTCTTAAGAAATGAGGATACAGGAGTTCTTTTTGTATTTTCAAAAAGGATGGATTGGATAGTAAATAGCCTTCTAGTGCACTTTCTGTTTATTGACATTGAAAAAGTGGTGAGATCAGGATTCAGCTAGTCTTGTTAGAAACAATACTCCACGAAATTCATGCAAATCTTGTTTTCATTTGTAATTTGCCTTCTAGTAAATAGGGGGTGCAGAATTATTTTTCCTATGGCATCTTCTATCCTCAAGTTGGTTTACGGGCATGCTCAAATTTAAATATCCTCAAGTTGGTTTTGGCATGTAGGTTTCATTTACAGGGCAAGGGGAAACACAATCTATGAAGCAGTTATCAGGGGGTCAGAAAACTGTAGTAGCCCTGACATTGATATTTGCCATCCAACGATGTGATCCTGCTCCCTTTTATCTTTTTGATGAGATAGACGCAGCACTGGATCCCCAGTACAGGACTGCTGTTGGAAGTATCCTATTTCTATGTTGTTTTTTTGCCATCTCCCTAAAGTTGCAGTTTCTTTTTTGGGGTCTTGTTTTGGCTATTTAGCTATTGTTTATTCATCAGATCAGATGTAACCATTGGGGGTGATCCTTAATTACTTTGTTTGCTAGACATGATTCGTCGCCTGGCTGATATGGCCAACACACAATTTATAACCACCACTTTCAGGCCAGAACTTGTGAAGGTTGCTGACAAGTTATATGGGGTGACACACAAAAATAGGGTGAGCCGTGTCAGTGTTGTCTCCAAGGAAGATGCGCTAGATTTTATTGAGCACGACCAATCTCATAATGTTGAATAAGGTTGGAATATTTTCAACTCTATCATTTTCTTGTTTATTTTATATTTTCAACTGAGTGAGATGTTGGATTTGATGAAATTGATTTCCAGTGATGAACCATTACTGAAATGATCTGATTCATCTTTATGGCTGGTGCAGCCAAACTCTGATGGTCTGACGGAGGACTCATAAACGGATCTATACGAGGATGCCGTGATAAATTGGTTCACTGTTAACCATGTACTATATTGTCTTTGCTGGAATCTCAAGATTGTAAATAGGTGTTAAACAGCTCGGAGCTTTATTAGCACAGCTTTTCATGTCTCTTCAGTATTAGCCTAGGAACTAGTTCAGTATCAAAATTGATGGAAACATTGAAGATCTGCAGCTGTGCGGATCTTTTACCAAGGCAAGTATGCTAACCATGTTTTTCAATATGTTATGTTCTTTAAATATTGGGAAATTCTCTTTCGTAGCACTGTTGCTGAATGGATTTCTATCAGCCTTCATGACACGCTTCTAGATGCTTTCTCCCAATTAAAATCCATTTCTCACAGTCGCCGCCCCCTTCAAAGAACTGCTCGAGCTTGTGTTCCTGATGAGGGGGCAGCATGAAGACCACGGCACTGCAGTTTTTCAAAGAGACGAAAGCTGCTGTGATATTTTTCAATAGGAAAATACCCCATCCAATGTTATGAAGACCATGACTTGGGAAAGACCATGACTTCGGATGGGATGTTTTCCAACAGGAATAAAAACAATAAAAGGACAGAATTTTTAAAAGAATTGGCCCCTCGGGACTACATGTCAGTGCACACCAGTTACATGCCAGCGGATGTGTTCATCATGGTATGTACCCAAGACATTATCCTTGAAGAGGTGAATAGATAGTAAGGGATTTCTCTTTTCACCACCACACACACCCCAAGCAACTTTAAAAAAACTCCTCTCTATCTCTGTAAGTGGCGGGTGTTTAGTTTTCAGGCCAAAACAGCCGCCACTAGTGACCCTTATCACTCATATTTTTAGATATATTAAACACTTTTTCTTAATTAATTTGATGTAATTTATGTTTCGCTAATGTTAATTTGATTTTATTAAATATTAGGATTTTGAATTAAAAATTAAGCTAATTAGTTGTAATTGAAGTTGTCAATTTGATTTAATTATTTTATTTTGTTTAATTATCAATTATTTTAGATTGTTGATTGTGAATTAACAAAATTATGAGTTTGAAATGTTAGTGTTGATTTAGATTAGATTATGGATTAAGTTGATTATATATACTTTTAGTTGATAATTTGTTTGTTTTGTTAAAAAAATCATTTTTTTGTTGTTGTTGATTGTGAATTAAAAAGATCATGTAATGAGATAGTTAGTGTTGATTTAAGTTAAATTATGAATTATATTGAATTTCATATAAAATAATAATACTATGAAATACATGAATATATTTGATAATTTTATTGTGGTACCAAAACTTGATGAGTGTAAGTTTTTGCCAATTAATTTAAATTTTATTGATAATTGAGCATTTTATTAACTCTAATATGAATATATAAAAAAATATAATTATGTTTGGTTATGTTATTTGACAAGATATTTGATAATTTAGGAATCTTATGTTTTCATGGTGATATCATTATCAATACTGATAATGATATTACTTATAATCGAGGAAGTTATGAATTCCTAATTGCTACATCAGATATGTTCTTTAATGAATTATTGAGAATGTTCTGTGACCGACTTGGCTGGAATATGTTTGAAATAGAAGTTGAAATTACTTAGAGAATGTTGCAAACTAAGATTAGTCAAGCTTGTTATGTTGGTGTATCAATCTGTAGTAATGAGACTATGAATTCAATGTTTGAGTTTGCTAGAATTAATAGAATTAATACGCTGGAGCTTTATTTAAATAGTATACCTAGATGAGGAAACTTTTCTAGTACAAGGTTGACCTAATTTTCAAGTAATTTTTAAAGAACTGCATAGGTATCACGATCAGATGATCCATCTAAGTTAGGTGGTAATGCTGGCGGACTAGTATTTGTGTTGAAAATTGTTAATATGAAACATCAATTAGGTATGATATATGCTCCATATTGTTATAGAGAATCAGAACCAAATGATGACGAAGATGAGTGTCATATTGATAGAGTTGTGGGTAATGAGGATGATGAGAATGTTGAGTTTGTTGAGCTTGTTAATTAATACATGGAACCTTATTCTCCTAAATTTAAGTTTGTTAGTGTGAATGACCAATATAGAAGCAATGATTGGGTCGATAGTCATAGCCATTTAGGCTTATTAGTTGATGAATTGGACGTTGAGAAAAGATTCAAAGACAATTTTGAATGTGTTAATGCAATAAAACGATGACATCTAAAGAGTTTTTTACAGTACAAGGTATATCATTTAACAAAGTTCTATGTTTAGTTGTAGTGTGTTCATGAATTGATTTATTTATGATATTTGTGTGTTGTGTGTGGGGGGTATCACCAAACATTTGATTTAAGGAAATTTCTAAATCAAAAGGGCTATACACATGTTGAAATCCTTTTGTTTTGCAGCGTCATCGTCATATCTAATTGTCGAGGTAATGTTGGCAATTATGAAAAGAGAGTTTAGTATGAGTCTTGCAACGATTTAAGGTAATGTATAGAGGGATTATGCGCATGAAATCTTTTATTAGAAGTTACAGATAGCAAAACAAAAAATATTAGAATTTTTATTTGATACATGGGAAAAGTCATTTTAAAACCTACCTTTAGCTCTATTAGCCATCAGAGATTCAAATCTAGGAACAATTTCACTTAGGATCATAAAATAGTTCATGGGAATAACAAAACATTTGGGAGAGCATTTTGAGCATTTGGTACTTCAATTAACGAGTTTTAATATTTTGTCCTCTAATTAGTATTAACGACACTCACCTTTATGGTAAGTACAAAGCTAAATTGTTAGATGCAATTTGTTAAGATATAAAGAATGGAGTTTATCTATTATGTTTTGCTATTATGAAAGGAAAAAAAACAATAATTTAAGTTGATTTTTAGATTCGCTTTGTCCATATGTGATTAAGGGATGAATTAGTTGTATATTATATCAAATTGGCATGTGGTGATAAAGAGTTTTATGACTTGATTTTTTCCTGAGCCTATTGAATATTATCAATATTGTTCATGATACTTTGTGATTAACTTTAACACAAAGTTAAAAAATATGTTGCATAAGATGCGTGTAAATCCTTCTAAAGAGGAGTTTGACATTTTATATAAGGAGTTGGTGGAGACAAATGGTTGGATCATAACATTGTTAAATGCTGAACCTAAAGAAAAATAAGCATTATCTTATGATTATAATGGTCTATATTATGAAAACTTGACCATAAACTAGTAAAAGATTTTTAATAATTTTTTTAAAATTATACATGGCTTGCCTATTTCAACTATAGTGCAAATAATTTTTTTATATGTAATAAATATTTTATTGAGTGCAAAGAAAAAGTAGAAGAGTTTTTTAGTTGTGGTCTCTAAAAGTCCTAGTTAAAATACTTTTTGATGCAACAACTTTGAGATCACACTTGATATCTCTTTGTGATCTTTGAGGTGGTATATTTTAGTCCGAGATACCTCCAACAGCTAGTGTTACAAAAGAAGTGTGGGAAACCATTGACATCAATTAAATGACTTGTACTAGTGGCAAATGACAATTGTATCATCAACAATATTCACATGTAATTGCATATTACAAAATATAAACTATATAAAATTTGTAGATGAATTCTATTCAAACTTGTCGTATAAAAATATTCGTGTTTTCAAATTTTACTTGATATGTCATTGTGACCTTCATATACTGGTCTAGATATATGTGGATGTTCAACTAGATGGCAGACAAATAAAAGTAAAAAAAAATCCACTCATTTACATAATCATATGGATGTTAGAGAAGGGAATTCATTGAATAGATGTGACATATGCGGTTAAAGAGTTATAATAGAAAAACATGTGAAACTAATTAAATTACAAATGCCAACAATTTATTTATATAGGACCTTAAAATAGACATGGTTCGGATTAAACATGGTTTGTCCTTTTCTAGGAGTGTCGACAAGCAAGGCCACCTTGTTACTAATAGAGGTCCTGATGACAAGTTAGTGTTATAAATGCAGGATCAACATCATTCTGATGATATTTAAAGCAGAGAGGTCAGATAAATATTTTAATTAAAAATGTTAATTATTAAAATTTTAATGATTTTTATTAATTATTTAACTAAGTTGTTTGGTTTTTAAAGTAGTGATCCAATGACATCTAGACAATATGCATTTATGAAGTTGCATGAGTGTGTGTCCATATGTCATCAAGGCTAGTTTTTATAAGAATAGTCAATTGCATCATATAAATCTTGACCATGTATTAGTTGCAGCATTGGTGGAGTGATAGAGGCGCGAGACATGCACCCTTTGTTTATATATTGGTCAAATGACACCAACACTCCAAGATTTGGCGATGTTAACCAGTTTTCTAATAGATGAGATACATGTGACCGACAATGGAAGCTCAATTGATGTAGACTTGTCATGTGATAGTGTAATAGAATGGGTACCTTTAGTTAGTGCTTATAAAGGCCACTGCATCAAGTTGACATGATTGGATGCTAATTTTAATACCCCTAGCATATACGACACTAGACCAGCTGATTTTGTATGATCGAGCATACATATTACACATGTTTGAAGGATTTATTTTCACGAGTACTACTAGCAATGTAGTTTCGTTGTACTTTTTAACGATACTTGATGATTTTAAGCCATTCTAAATTACAGCCAGGGAGAGTCATGCTTGCATATCTATATTGGTAACTATGTAAAACATGTTTAGAAAAGAAAAGATAAATTATCGGGTGTCTTCTATTTCTTTAGGTATATGTATTTTAAACTATTTGATTATTAGAAGTAATTACATTTTAAATACTAACTTATAATTCTCAATGCTTATTAATATAGCTATGGTAATAGGAACATATTCATATTGGGTATTCAGAGGGAGTTGGGGCAATAACATGTTTGACACTTTTAGTCAGATGCCACTTTTAATTGGTTCTAAGTACTAATTAAAAATATATTTGATTATTCAACATATTATTTATATAAACTGAATGTAAATAAATATACTAACTCTATGGCCTGTTTTATTAGATGGTGTGGAGTTAGACATTTCACAGTAAATCCCACTTATGTGTACTAGTTTTATCGAGATGAGTTACACATGTAACTACTAATTGATTTTTAATGCATGTATATAGATTAATTACTTGGTATATAAAGCTCAAAAAGTAGCAATAAATATTTGTGAAGGTGTCAATGAGATGAGATGAGATGTATTATGGTTAACACCATGTTCAATTTATATCGTGATGAACTTCAAGAAGTTGAGGAGGTTAAATGTTTTGAAGTAATACTAACAAAAGATGAGATTGCTTACTGTGGAGGTGTTGGGCATGCTAACCCATCCACAAACGACCCAGATATGGTCCATGAGCTACCCAACTTTATTGTTAGTATTTAAAAGTGTATTTTTATTAATATTTTATATCATCATTTTGCACTTGAAATGTCAATAACTCTTTAGCTAGAACATGTTTTATAATATATCTAATAATATAAGATACCTTTAATTTATGGTAAATGTTCATCTTAAATGCATACCTATCACATAAATAAAGGGATTGATTGATAACTTTAACTACTGAAATTAAGAAAACAAAGAGAGGGTTAAACTTAAAAAAGAGATGCTGGTTCAGCTCAAATTAAAACACTATCAGTCATTGGGTTTAAAGCTATAGAACTTGGATTTTAGTTTGATTTATATGGCTAGAAAGCTAAGACATATCCATAAAACATTCATTAGGAGTCCAAGGCTCAATTTTTCCTTTATGAAGTCCAAATCTTAGCATTAAAAGAAAAGTCTAAATCTGTTATACAACCCAGATATTGTTCAGTTTTCAACTTACATCTCGAGTTCTAGAAGTCCAGATGTATTGATTCTTTTTTTGTTTGAAATTTAAGATAATTTTCTAGAACTTACATGAGACAATCTGTTCAAATTTTGACTAGAAGATAAGGATTGTTACCAAGTTAAGAGGTGACCACCCACTAAACAATTAGTTAACAAATCAATAGTTTCAAATTTTAGCTTATAAAAGAAGGTATTTTCCATACATTTAAACATCTTCGTTTTCAAATTAAAATCATGTTCTTGCTCTATTTCTTTATATTTTTGTAATGCTTAAGTTTTACTTTCATTAATCTTTTGTTTATACTTTTCATTTCATTTCCTTTACTTAGTTAACTTATATCTTATTTATGTTCTTGTTTGTTTATGTTTCTCTCTTTTATTATGTTTACTTAAGTTACACTAATGGTGTAAGAATAAGTATAATATAAACTCAATATGGACTTTAATGTTTAATATTAACATGTTTTGTATTTGCTAAATACATTGCTTGTTATATGATTAATCTAGATTTATGTTATATAGTTCTTGGTACAACAAATACTTGACGTCTTTATAACTCAACTGTATTGTATAACCGATACTTGTGCTATGAAAGAAACTTGATTTGTTGTTAACATAAGTTATAATCATAAATACCTAACAACATTTACAAGTATTAGCATTATTCAAATAAGATAATTAATGTAATGATCTTAATAATTTATAATCCGATTGGAAACTTCTTTGTGTGTGGTTTTCAGTTGAGTAATAAAAAGAGTTTATACTATACTTGTTCAAAATACTATTAGTGGATTCTCTAATCTTAATAATTATTTTATCCTTACATCAATATCACATCTCAATGCTCGTTTCTTTTTTGTTATTATCTATTTTTTTATTTGTAATTTATACAATTAACCTCCTTATGTTTCGACCCTAGTTTTGTCGGATTATTTATTATTTCGACACTCCTACACTTGAAAAAAAAATATCAATCTTTTGATAATGTCATTCATTCATGAGCTTGGATGATATTGGTTCTTCTCAAACCTATAAGGCTATTACAAGCCCGACCTCAAATTGAATGAGCTAGGAAGATAATTATATATAATTACATATTAGTATATATTAGGAGAATTATGAATAAATATATAATTTTTAATAAAATATTATGTTGTCTTTTATATTAGAGAAAGAGGCAATAGTTGAGAGAATTAATCAAAAGAAACAAAAAGAAAGCAGTTAAGATGGAACTTTTAAGAATAACAATATTAGTAATAATAGTAATAATAATGATAATAATAATAGTTTCTTGCTACAAATTTTAAATTAGAAAAATTACCCTTAAAATTTTATAATTTGGTTGAAATTATATTAGTATATTGAATTTTAGAAAATTATATTTTGGGTGTTCAACTCAAATTATATTAGTATATTGAATTTTGAAATTTTTTAATCAACTTAAATTTTCAAATTATATGAAAAAACTAAACTACACTCATATATAATATATTATAAATTCAAAAAAAAAAGATTAGAAATTCTCTCTCATCCAAACACAAAATTATTCTCTCTTTTCATAATAATTTTTTAATTAAAATAATTAATTATTTTAATGTGCTGATATTAAAAATAAATTTTAAACTGATTATTGGCTGCCATGTTCAAACATGACTGCATGGTAAAGGTCATGAGTGGTTGACAATAATTAAATATGATGATGAAAGTGACTAATATAATTGACTAAAATGGAAAGATTATCTTCTATATCAGCTACAAATAGAGAATGCTATTGAGAGCTGAAATACATATAAAATTGAAAGAAATATAAAGAAAGCTAGAGAGAGTTGAGTTGAGTTGAGTAGAAAGATTTTTTTTCTTCTTGTTTTGTTGTTTATATTGTTTTTAAATTTAATTAATATAAACTATTAATTTTATGGAGTAAACAAGTTGTTCCATTACATAAATTAAACAGCGACTAGGTATAATGCTTGAGTATTCTAAGGCAGCATTTATTTTTCTCTCTTTGGTAGCGGAGAGAATTGGTGGAGCACTTGATAAAGTCTAAGATGGTTGGTTTCATACATCCCCGTAATAGTGGACTCCGACAAGGTCAACCGGGGACTCCTGTCTAGGTGTGGCCCCATTTTGTAACAATTCTTCCTTGAACGAGTTTCTTGATTCATTGAAAAGAAAAAAAGAACAAAAAAGGAACGTTTGGAGCTGCTTTATATACATCTATTAAGTTGGGTTGTGCCTAGAAAATGATACTTCAGAGGCGGGGGTTTTTGCCGATGATGTTGCTACTACTGGTGGCTGCAATAACAGGAGCAACAGCAAATCCAGATGTGAAGGATGGCTGCCAAGAAAGGTGTGGGGATGTTATTGTTCCTTACCCATTTGGGATTGGGGAACAAAGATGTGCCATGAATGCTAACTTCTTTCTAAGATGCACTTCAACTGATGATGGTCATCATGAACTGTGGTTTGGATTCGTGCCTGCTCGCCATATATCGGTGGAGGAGGGCACAGTTTCTATAGGCTTCGTTCCAGCATTTGATTGCTACGACAAGTCAGGGCAGCAGGTGAGGCTTTACAATCTGTCTATGGATCTTATAGACCCCTACACAATTTCATATTCGAGAAATATGTTCACAGCAGTTGGTTGTGATACCATTGCCATGGGGACCAACAAGGAGGCGACATCCGGGGTTGGTTGTCTCTCTTTATGTACTGTAAATGCTACCATGTCAAAGGAGAATTCCTGCTCAGGTTCTGGATGCTGCCAGACCTCGATTCCCAAGGGTCTCAAGTCACTGAATATTACCACTCAGAGCCTTCGCAACCACACGACTGTTTCCGAATTTAACCCTTGTGGATTTGCTTTCCTTCAGGAGAAAGTCTCCTTCAACCTCTCGGATTGGCCACTCTCTCGAACTCCAACAGATTTTGATACATCAAATGTTGTGATCGAATGGGTAGCTCAAACCGAGACATGCGAAGAGGCTCGGGCCAATAAGAGTTCATATGCTTGTGGCATCAATACAAATTGCTACTACTCTGATAATGGTCAAGGATATCGCTGCGCATGCAATGAAGGGTTCGAAGGAAACCCATATCTTGAAAAAGGATGCCAAGGTAAAGTGACAGATGCCTTCAGTTGCTTAGTGATTGAAATTATAAGATTGCTCATTCCTCTTCTCAGATATCCTTGAAACAAAACAACTTCAAAATCCAGTCATTGCAAATTATGAAACAAAACAACTTCACAGAACTTCTTAGAACTTTTACTCTGAGTTGAATTTAGGGGAATTCATAATTTGTTATGTTGACAGATATCGATGAGTGCAAGGATGCCGGCAAGAGATACCCATGTCACGGTAAGTGCCATAACACCATTGGGGACTACGAATGTAAATGTCCACTTGGCATGAGAGGTGATGGCAAAAGAGGTTGCCGTGGGTTTGGCATCATCACAATCATTATTTCAGGTAATTAATGTGCATCCACTTCAACACGTGGCAGTGGTAGGTATTCCTTCCTTTTCAAATACCCTACATTTAATTTGTTAATGAATCCATCATCCACCCAAAAGTCCAAAACTAGAGTAAGTGATGTAATTCAATTATAAAATTAGATTAATTGAAAAACTAGTTTATTTTTTATTTTAAAAAATATTCAAAATATGGAAATCTTCAATCGTGGAGTTTTAGAAATAAGAAGACTCCAAAGGTCACTCTTCTTGTTTAAACATTGTTTTTCTTTTATTTTACTAGTAATTTTTAATATTTTTTTATTATTTTAGAAATTTTTTTTCCCATACTTGGATTATGAACTGTTTCGAACTCACTAATGGTCTTGAGTCCTTTTATGTCTCCGGATCTTCTAACCCATCTTCTAAAACAAAATTAAAAGTTTTTGCTTCTGATTTTTTTTTTTTTTAAAGGAATGCGAGTTGTACCATCTTGCCGAAGACACTTTTAATGTGAACATGAAATAATGACCAATCAAGAATTTTATTTTTTTTAATGAGAAATGCAGTTGTTATTGGAGTTGTTGGAGTGTTGTTACTGCTCATTGGTGGTTGGTGGCTGTACAAAATCATGGAGAAAAGGAAGAACATCAAACTCAAACAGAAGTTCTTCAGACAGAACGGTGGTCTACTCTTACAGCGACAATTATCCTCAGGTCATCAATGTGGTATTTCCAAAACCAAAGTATTTAGGTCAGAGGAGTTGGAAACTGCCACGGATAATTTCAATGTGAATAGGATACTTGGTCAAGGTGGCCAAGGTACCGTGTTCAAAGGGATGCTAGCAGATGGAGTAATTGTTGCGGTCAAAAGGTCCACAATGGTGTGTGAAGAAAACCTTGAAGGATTCATCAACGAGGTCTGTATTCTTTCACAAATCAACCAAAGAAATATAGTCAGGCTACTTGGTTGCTGTTTGGAGGCAGAAGTTCCTCTTTTAGTTTATGAATTTATTCCTAATGGAACTCTTTCCGAGTATCTCCATCGCCAAAATGAGGAGTTACCTTTGACATGGGAAATGAGATTACAGATTGCTGCTGAAATTGCCGGAGCACTTTGCTATCTTCACTCAGCAGCCTCCATTCCAATTTATCATCGAGATATAAAGTCCACCAACATACTCCTAGATCACAAGTATCGCGCAAAGATTGCCGACTTCGGGACTTCAAGATCACTCTCCGTTGATCAAACTCATTTGACGACTAATGTGCAAGGCACCTTTGGTTACTTGGACCCAGAATACTTTTGGTCCAGTCGGTATACAGATAAGAGTGATGTCTATAGTTTTGGAGTAGTTCTTGCTGAGCTCTTAACTGGACAAAAAGCAATTCTTACAAACGAGTCACAAGAACACAAAAACTTGGCTGCACATTTTGTTCTTTTAATGGAAGAAAACAGAATTTTTGAAATTGTTGATGCTCAAATTAATGAGCACTGCCCCAAGGAGGATGTCATCGGTGTATCTAATATTGCAAAGAGATGCTTGAATTTGAACGGAAAAAAGCGACCGACAATGAAACAAGTCACATCAGAATTGGAGAGGATCATTCAATTGTCACAAAAGAAGGACATTCAACAAAATAACGAAGAAGCTAAGAGCATCACGGCTGAAGTAATCAGTGCAAGGGATGATGCTTCTAAATCAATTACTTGCAGCAGTTTTCAAGTTGATCAAGCTCTATCATCATCTGATGTCGAACCTTTCATCCCTTTCAAGACTTGGTGATCCATTAATTAGAAACGTGTCTCGACTCTCTATGTTTTTCCTTTTTTTTTTGCCCCCCTAATGTTCTTGGATAAACTGAGGACCATTCGTTTCGGTATTTGTTTTGCGATATGCTTTAAGCTATCGCTGTCACTGTTTTTTCTTCTATATAAATCTTGCTCACTTTCTCCTTAATCTTATTATTTCTCTTCTCACCCTGGGAAAATATAGCAAATCACAAGAACAAATGGAGTGATCTTGGTGTGCCTAGAAGGGATATCTTTGAATGCTTGAGTTTCTGGGTCATCCACTGAAGGAAAAAGGAAACTGTTTTGTTACAGTCCCTCAGATTGTTGCTAATGGCGCCAAAGGCTGGGATTATTGTCTTGTAGGCTAATTTATGGGTAGAAGTCCCAAGCTCTACTCCGTTTCTGCTATGGAAAATACCCTATGGTGGCCGGATGTTCCTGTTGAAGTTTACTCTGGACAGAAAGTCCATTCCTGAGATGTGATATAATTTTGATCCCGGTGATTTAGGAATATACTAGACCACTTTAACGTAGCATTTAATTTGGACTTTGTGATTGTAGAGGATTTTCTGGACTATACAGACCACTTCAATAAAGTAATTTTCAATCTCTAAGGACATCACTGTCTGTCTTAGGTTCACTTATTGAAGGACTTGCATTCTCATGGAGAAGAGTGATGATTTGCCTGGCAAAGATTATATCTCTTCACTGTTTTTCTGACGCCACAAGTATTCATGAAGTGCTGTTAGCCTAGATAGCTCATCAGATACTTCAAGCTTGGCCTTTTTACATCGCTATTTCTACATCTTTTTGCAAGCTCAGCAACCATTTCTATCTCGTCCGGTTCTTCTTTAGCTACCTTAAAATCTAAAATTTTAAGGAGATGATTGTTCTCCAACGATGAGATGAAAATGATGTTACGCTTCTCTCCAGGCATTAGAGTTTGGCTTCTGTCCTATCAAAAGCTCCACAAGAACTACTCCAAAGCTGAAGACATCACTCTTTACTGTTAAATTTCCTATCCTAAGATACTTACTATCCAGGTAGCCAAAATTCCCCTGTATTTTGGTGGCTATATCAGCTTCACGTGATGAAATCAGCTCTGAAGCTCCAATATCAGCTCCGAAAGTATGTTCACTCTCTTGACATCCCCATGAATGATTGGAGGGTTTGCTAAAGAGCGCAAATAATCAAGTGCAAGCGCAGTCTCAGTAGCTACCCTCGTACGATTTGTTTGAGTTCTCAACACTTGAGACTTTTATCATAGATATGATGAAAAGGGTTTCGTTTGAGATGAATTTGTAAACTAGTAAAGGCTTTTTGGTTTGCAAAAATAGTCCAAAAACTTTTGACCACATTCTTGTGATGGACTCGTAGCCTATTTCATGCTGAAATTCCTCGTTCATTTGAACCATGTCTACTCCCAAATTCCCTGAAGTTGGGTATTGTCACGACCCGAATTCCAGATCCATGACCGGCACATAAAAAAGATTTCCCTTCAAGGTTTCATACCTATACGAACCCAAACTTACACACAAATTTATCCTAACTTAATCAGAGTTCAACACAACATTAATAACAAAATCAACTTTATAATATAATTGAATTTTCTTAATACAAGAGTTAATATAATTTCATAATTTGAGAGCACTAACTAGACATAAAAGAATATGTATAAATTTACAACCACAAGAGCAGGTTCTGAAGGTCCAGCAAAAGTGACTTGCTATCAAGCTATAAGTCTGAAAATAATAAATAGTGAGAGTGTGAGTTCAACAACTTAGTGAGTAGATAATATTTAATATACACACACAAGATAATACAACAATAAGAAATATATATACAAGTATGGCTTTAAGTTTTTATAAAACGGTTTCTCAAATAGGCCATAACAAGAATATCATATAGTAAAATTCATTAGAAAATCAAAATGCAATGAGCATGAGGCTCCGTACTGTGAGATGATCAGTCCACACAAGTTGCTGACTTCCCCGACCAACTAGGGTTCAGATACGATGTGCATAAAGACTAACACTACCCTGTTAGCATTGGTATTCTGACTGACATACCATAGAGTTATAATCATACTCAAACAGACATATTAATATCTCAAGGCTCAACTCATGACATCAATCAAATGAGGAGCTATCAATTCAGAAGTCAATTCAAAATACATACTGGTTCATATCAAGAATTCGGATTCAACAAATGATCATGCTTATCATAATAAGGATAATAATCATCATATATATTATCAAGAAGCATGACCCAATTCATATTAACAAATCAAATATTTATAATATTTTCTCATGCATATGGAAAATTATCCACTCACCCGACTCGAAGCAAAACAAAAGTCAAAAGCAGACATCGAAGAAAATCCTACTGACGTCCCGCCGGTAGAATACCAAGATTATCTAAATATAAAGGAAACATATTCAAGAATAAATCAAAAGAATATACAACCTATTTAATATACTTAACTAAGGGTCTATTCTATAACCTTATATATTTTTAGATTAAACTAGTTATTTTTCTAAAAACCCAAAAATTAACGGTTTTTCCAAAATCTATTCTATAATAAAACAAATAACAAAATGGTAATAATTCACTAATAACCCTAAATTATTCATCAAACCAATCTGAAAAAGCTAACATCACAGCTAGGGACTAATATGGAATTTATCAAATTTTTAGGGCCAAATTGTAATTTTTTTTGTCAAAGGAGGACCAAACTAAAATTTATCATAAATCCATGAATATACTGAAATTCTGACTATAATTAATCCTAAAATATGTCCAGAATATCTCATTATACTCCAGGGACCATTCTGGAATTTCACCAAATTTTTAGGGTCAAATGATAATTTTTATCAAATTAGAGGACTAAATTGAAAGTTTTAAAATTTAATAACTGTACAGTAATTCTGCCCATAATTCATATTTTATTCTGTTCAGAATCTCAGAATATGTTGCAGGGACCATTCTGTAATTTTCAAAGTTTGGGGAGTAAACTGTAATTTTCCAAAATTGAGGGACCAAATTGAATTTTCATCATCTTCGACCTCCAGCCCAGAATTTCAACAGAAACCCACTGTTCTTTTCTTATTTCTAACACAATTTCACCATTCAAACAAAATCCATAACTCAAAATCATCATTTTCATCTACATTCTCTCAAATTCAACTTAATAATCAATTAACCACAACAATCAACCCCTAACATTCAATTTAATTCATCAATTAAACCCACAACACAATTTCATAACCCTAACATTTATCAAAACTAAAATTAAAATTTAATTAACACATATTTATACATAATCTTACCTTTTTACTTATTTCCTCCAACTCCTTTCTATTCCCTTTTTAATTTCGCTCTTTTCTCTTCTTCTTCTTTCTCCCTTCTCTCTCCTACCGATTCTCTCTCAAATTTCAGATCTCTTCTTTTGTTTTTATTTTTTTACTTTCTATTTATATTTATCAAATTTTGTTGAATTACTACATTACCTTTCATTCATTTATATCCATACTTTAAGCTATCAACAACTTTATTGTATTTTCCTACTCATTTATTCAAAACATCACAGGTATAATATGGTAAAACTCCTTTGTATATACAGCCAAAACCACCTTGCCGAAGTTTCTGATTACCATCATAATTGTTTGTTGTTTTTGCGAGCTCTGACTCACTGTAAATCCTTTCTCGCTGATAATTTAAAACCATGCCCCCTGTCACAAAAGAAATGAAAAAATAATGAATTTCCGTGATAATCAAGCTAGAGTGTCCCAGAAAAGTTAAGATGTTGAATTCTTGTACTAAATTCTGAAATGTGTATGAATTCTGGTAATAAATCCCAAAGCGTAATTGATTTTTGGAGGCAGGCTCCATCAAGTCCTTCTCTTGTCAGAATAGATGGACCCACACTTCATAAATTAGCACAATGCAGATATTTTGGTTTTGAGGGAAAGGCTCCCCTGAATCCATCTATGGTCTAATTTCTCAGTTCTCATACTAGGAGTAATGTGCGCGCGCGCGTGTGTGTAGGGACGGATCAATTTATATATAATCTATAATCATGGGGAAAAACTTATCAAAACTGTTAATAGATGTATCTTTGAAGCATAAAAGGTGAATTTATCTAATCACAAGAGTCTCAAATCCTAATGTTTGTTTATAAAGAAGTTATTTTGATTTTTTCTGCATTTTAAGAAATTCAGCAATGGGTAGTAGCTGAAGCAAAGGATAACTGCAGATTTACATGTAGAATCCAAGAATTAATGTGTGCTAGCTGTCCAGAGGACAAAAGACTACCTGAAGCTATTGTGGCGATACCAAAGGAGGCCATCTACTTTAGTCCTGATAATATTGCCTTGATCAAAGTTGACTGTATTTCTAAACATTAAAACAAAATATTTTTTTAGAAAAGCTGCGTTACTCTAAAATGAGACAACCTTTCAACACCTTTTCTTTTCTTTTTTATTTCTATACTATTCGGAGTGACACAATCTTTTAAAATATGATTTTACAAGATTTTTCTTCGACTATACTTACCATTTTCCAAATAAATTTTATTTTTCTTCAATTATGCTATTTTCCAAATAATTTTTTTTTCTTTCAACTCAATGATAGTACTATTTCCCCAAACAAGTTAGTACATAATCATACAATCTAACGCAACTCGTATGTTATCAAGTGCATGCAATGTATAGACATATCAAATCAACAATCTCCATACTAGCTGAAACTTCAAACAAAAACCTATTAAAAAAAACAAAGCAAAAATCATGACTCAGCTAAGTGTCTTGTAACATTACATTACACGCTGAAACCAATTGTTCTTCAAAAGCAGATTTTCTAGCTGGCATTGACAGGCTTAGTAGTAAGTCCAAAATTATAGGGGAATAGGGGATCGTAAAGAGAGTCACCAATATTCATAGGAAGCTGTTCAACGATCTTAAACCAAGTCCGAGACAGCTTTCCAATAAATCCATAATCCCCGAAAAGCACATCTGCTACTCCTTGGCCTTCAGCAACCGGCAGCCAAGAAGTAACAAGAGCATCTATTTGTGACTCATAGGGCTTAATCATGACTGGACGGCCAAATACTGTGACCCCAATTGTCGCAAACATTAAGGATCGTACTTGGACCTGGTTCAGCTATGGTCAATTTCAAACTGTCTCCAGCTGTCTCAGCATGAGGAGTCTCTCCGATCACAACAATGGCATAAGAAAAGTTGTTGGACTTGGCGAAATCAGCATCAGGACATTCTTGCTGTAGACGATTTCTGTGCTTGGATCAATAGCAGCTGAGATACCACTTAAGATGGCGGTTCCTACTCATTATGCGATAGAACAAGTTCCATCAATACTGTTACTATTATATTTGAATTTAAGAGAAGCGTGCTTGAAATGGAAGTAAAAAGGAGAAGCATGTTAATTATACCAGCAGTGTAATTATTGCCACCAACTCCTTGCCAAGTTGCAGTCCATCCTCTACATTGATAGCCCAAATTGTTGGCATGGCTTCTGGCTATAAGATATTAATAACATATAAAATGAAAAAAAAAACAATAAAAATATCTTAATAAATTTATTTGTTAATAGAGTAAAAATTAAATAAGAATAAAATAATTGCATTGAAAGAAAAATAAAATAAATAAAATAAATCTAAAAAAATAAAATAAAAAAAATCAATTATTACAAGCCGTAAACTTGGATTCTAACATCAAAATCACCATACATGAATGTTCCTATGGAGCTCGGCTGGTCCTGTTGAAGTTTTACTATGATAAAGTTATTTTTTAGTAGGAGTTAGGCAGGCAAAGTGAAGATACCATTTTACTTCCTTCTACACTTCCGCGTCCTTGATGACGCCCTGGGAGTAGCTAGGTTAGCCTGTCTTGTTTGTTTTGGATGAAGCTGCACGTAGGTTTCAGTCGAGTTTGGCCAGTTTTTTTGATGCTTATGTTTTTGGAGACAACACTCAGTAGCCCCGGTAAAATGTATCCTTTCACTGCAATGGAGGAAGGAAACACTGCGTGCATGATCACCACGTCTGACCTTGCAATTGTCGGTCCTAGTACTACTGGTACTTTTAATCTGCTGCTGAATACACGATTGGCTAATCATCATCATTTTTATTTTTATTTTTTGTTATTTGGAGGGAAATGGAAACAATTAACACGAGCCCGTACGTATGTGGGAGAGCACTGTATGTATGATGGGACAAATCGCTTTGAAATGTAAAAGTTCTTGAGACCAAAGTTGATGACATCTCGTTGAAGAGATGTCGTGCTACAAAAGAAGGTTGATTTTCAAGGTTGATGTCTATATTTTATTTCTCGCATGTACTAGCTCTCTTCGTGCCTGCTTGTGGTCTTAAAGCCACCGCCCCCGCCCCCGCAGCCACCTAGGTGGAATCCAATGTTAATATCTAGGCCTAGTGTCACTTATTTTAAGCTTGATGTTAACGTCCATTATAATATATAAATCTCAGCTCAATCTTTTGAAATATAGTACCCTTTTTTAAAACCATGAATTATATATATATATATATATGGAATGAATTATACATATGTTGACGAAACCGTCTACAGTTCATGCACCCAACCCAACTTTAGAATGATAAGACATGTTTTTAATGGCATTTAATATAGTTATTTTTTAAATATTTTTTATTTAAAAATATATTGAAATTTACTATGACAGAATTTTCTAAAAGGATTGGCCTCATGGGACCACAGACATCGGTCTCCACCAGTTACATGTCATCGTATATGGTCACCATAAGATATCAACAAAGAAATTGAGAGGTCGGAGTAAGAGCATCACAGAGAGAAGAGTAACTGAACCAAGAGGGGTTTTTCTAACATAGTAATTAAGAAAAATTATCAAAGAAACACAATTAAAAAAATAGTTCATTTTGAGTTTATATTAATTGCCCTACTAATCATTAAGATACACTCCTAATTAATTCACTGATTAATTGCGTCAATGATGTCAACCAAGCGATATACAACCTTTTCTTCTTTCAAAATCTATTCATAAATTGATTTTTCATTAATTCAGTCTATTATCTTTCTTTGGGACAAACTTTTTAAACTAAAACTAAAAAGAGATTGCAAAAGAGAGAGATTTTCACATTAGAAAAGGAGGTAATGATAACAATACTAAGATATCAAAATGATGAGTGATAATAATAATAATAATAATAATAATGGCATTCTTAACAGAAATAGTTGTATTTCTTGTCACAAATTATTAATTACATTTCAGGTATTAGAATATATTTAAGAGGGGATTTCATTCAGATTTCAAATTCGTAGGCATATCATGGGCTGAAAATGACATGGGAAAGGTGCTGCCAAAGCTCCCATGTCCACGTTAAATCTTTTCCATTCCTGAGATAATTAAAGATATCATTTAGTAATTTTGGTGCCTGTGATTTTGTTTATCATTGTTTATGTTTTTCAAACTATTTTTTGTTTTAAAAAAATAAAAATAATTTTTTATTTTTTAAATTTATTTTTAATATTAACATATCAAAATGATTTAAAAATACTAAAAAATAAATTTAAAGTAAAAAAATATTTTTATTTTTTCAAAAACACTTTAAAATAAAAACAAATGGACACTTGCTTCAAGGTTAATTTTTTTTATTGCACAGAAAATATTAAAAAAATTAAATATTTTAAAAAAATTAAAAATATAATGTTCAGGTAATTGCCTCAAATACATTTAATAAACTTGATTAATTTAATAATATCATTAGAAAACAAAATATTAATAACAAAAAAAAACAAAAAAACAAATAATGATTATGTGTAAAAGATGAAAGCCTACTAATTTTATGAAAATATATTTTCACAATATTTCTCAAATGTCTCAATAATTTTATTTATTAAAAAATAAAAATTAAATAAAAATAAGATAATTGTATAGAAAGAAAAATAAAAAATAAAACAAAAAAATCAATTACTACTGTTAACTTTTAAAATCGTAACCTAGATTATAATACCAAAATCACTATACATGAATGTTGCTAATGGCGCCAAAGTCTGGGATTATTGTTATTGTCTTGTAGGTTAATTTATGGTAAAGTCCCAAGCTCTCCACTGTTTCTGCTGTGGCAAATACCCTATGGAGCTCGGCTGGCCCTGTTGAAGTTTACTAGCTATGATAAAGTTATGTTCATACTCAGAAGTAAATTTTCCAATGAGATAACTTTGTTAATACCATACCCATTTTTGTCGAGGAAAGGGAACCTCAGCTTGCAGAAACAAGAAAATATTCCAATATGGCGGCCTTTGTGGGGTATACTGTATTCCCAGGGGGGACTTTTCTTTTCCCTGTTTTTTTTTCTCCTAGTGGTTTCTTTCAGATCATTTATTTTAGTCTTCATGATTCATTACTGGGGCATCATTGACTCATGACTTCGGATGGGATCTTTCCGAACTTGAAAGAATAGAAAACTAAATAACATAAGTCTAATTACATCACAGTTGGGTTCATTTTGGATTTCTATAAAAGAAAGATCGAAGAAAGGACTCGCAAGACTTCAGATGTGAAAGATGGCTGCCGAGAAAGGTGTGGGGATGTCATTGTTCCTTACCCGTTTGGGATTGGGGAACAAAGATGTGCCATGAATGAAAACTTCTTTCTAGACTGCAATTCCACTGGTGATGGTCATCTTGAACTGTTGCTTGGCGACGCGCCTGCTCGCAATATATCATTGCTGAATGGCACAATCACTCTAGGCATTGATCCATCGTTCGATTGCTATAACAAGTCAGGGAGGCAGTCGGGGCTTTTCAATCAGTCTATCTCACTTGGATCAGGCCTCACATTTTCAGACTCTCGAAATATGTTCACAGCAGTTGGTTGCGATACCTTAGCCATGGTGACCAACATGGGCGTAACATTCGGGGCTGCTTGTCTCTCTTTATGCACTAGAAATGTTACCATGTCAAAGAATAATTCCTGCTCAGGTTCTGGATGCTGCCAGACCTCGATTCCAAAGGGTCTCAAGTCTCTGGATATTACCATTCAGAGCGTTAGCAACCACACGCATGTTTTCGAATTTAACCCCTGTGGCTTTGCATTCCTTCAGGACAAGGACTCCCTTGACCTGTCGGAGTGGCCACTCTCTCGAACTCCGAAACTTAATGATACGTCAAATGTTGTGATCGAATGGGTAGCTCAAACCGAGAAATGCGAACAGGCTCAGGCCAATAAGAGTTCATATGCTTGTGGCATCAATACAAATTGCTATTACTCGGATAATGGTCAAGGATATCGTTGCGCATGCAATAAAGGGTTCGAAGGAAACCCATATCTTGAACAAGGGTGCCAAGGTAAAGTGACAGATGCCTTCAGTAGTTACGTAATTGAAACTAAAAGATTGTTCATTCTTCTTCTCAGATATTTGATGAAGCAAAACAACTTCTAAATGCGTAGAACTTTGCTAGAATTTGTATTCGTGTAGACTAAATTGTATTGAATGAAGGTCAATTCATAATTTGTTATGTTTACAGATATTGATGAGTGCAAGAATCCTGAAACATACACATGTCATGGTAAATGCCACAACACCATTGGGGATTACGAATGTAAATGTTCACTTGGCATGCATGGTGATGGCAAAGTAGGTTGTCAGGGATTTGCTATCACTACCATTATAGCAGGTAAATGTCCTTTGCATTTTTCTTCTATACCAGTGGTTGCTATTGCTTGCTTTGACTGCTTCCAGAGCTCCATCTTTAGTACTCAATAAGCTCCAGTTACTGGATTCTGCTTTGCATACATCCTTTATTCCTCCCTCTCAACACATGAGATTAGCATAGCCACTAAATATGGCATGGAAACGTTTCTGTTCTCGAGATTCATTTGTTTTCCGTTGATTTTCTGTATGCAGTCATAGGCGCAATGGTTTCCCTGGTGATTATATGTTTATTGCTCTTCATGATCTTGAGTAAAAGAAGAAAGGACAAGAACTTCAGAGAAAATGGGGGAACGCTTTTAAAGCATCAAAGAGTAAGGATTTTCAGTGAGGCAGAGCTGACAAAAGCAACCAACAATTATGATGATGATAAAAAACTCGGGGAAGGTGGTTTCGGTTCAGTTTACAAAGGAGTTTTAGCAGACAATACAGTAGTTGCTGTCAAGAAGTCCAAGGGGGTGGACAAAGCTCAGATGAACGAGGATTTCCAACATGAAATCTGCGTTGTTTCACAGGTCAACCACAAGAACGTGGTAAAACTCCTGGGCCTGTGCTTGGAGACCAAAGTGCCAGTACTAGTTTACGAGTTCATCTCAAATGGAACCCTTTTCAAGCACATACATGACAAAAGGTCACAGGTATTGGCTTCATGGAGCAATCGTCTGAGGATTGCATCCGAGGCTGCTCTTGCGCTTGATTATTTGCACTCTCTAGCAGACCCTCCAGTTATTCACGGGGATGTCAAGTCGGTGAACATTCTATTAGACGATAATTACACGGCAAAGTTTGCAGATTTTGGAGCTTCGGTGCTTATTTCTCCAGGCCAGACCAATATTTTAGCCACGAAAATACAAGGAACTTTCGGCTACCTGGATCCAGAGTATCTTATGACGGGTAATTTAACTGAAAAAAGTGATGTGTATAGCTTTGGGGTAGTTCTTGTGGAGCTTCTCACAGGGGAGAAGCCAAACTCAAATGCCAAGTCAGGAAAGAAACGGAACTTTATTCAGTACTTCAACTCAGCATTGGAAAATAATGATCTTTTTGGTATTTTGGATTTTCAAGCAGCTGATGAAGCTGAGATGGATGAGATAGAAGCTGTTGCTGAGCTTGCTAAAAGATGTCTGAATAGCATAGGAGTAAACCACCCATCCATGAAGGAAGTTTCAGAAGAGCTTGCTAAGCTGAAAGCCCTTAATCAGAAATCATGGGCCCAGCAAAATAGCGATGAGACAGAGCACTTGCTAGGCGAATCATCACAATCTTTCCGCAACAACGCAAGTCCTCCCACTAGTCAATCCCAAACTGTCATATCCTTCGAGATTGAAAACTACACCGATAGCATTTAAAATTTGAATTTGCCAAGGAAACATGCTGCACTTTCGGAGGGCCAAGAAATTGTTGTCAAGCGTGTACTAAATAGTTTGATTAAGTTGCGGCTTTATTGGTGGTGATTGAGTATTATTGTCTCCAGGATCCTGCTAGCTCAACATGTTTCTGGATTTATCCTTTCTTTTTTCATCATGTAAAGTAAAAATTGTGGGTTTACAGGATAAAGATCATAATAAAGCAATTAATTTACCTAGCATGGTAGATTTTGTGGAGCCATGGACCGAAATGTCATTCCTGAGATGTGATATAAAGATCATAACAAAGCGATCAACATGATTTAGGACGATGCTAGACCAATTCAACGTCGCATTTAGTTTGGACTTTGTGATTGTAGCGGACTTTCTGGACTTACAATAAGGAACCCATCTAAGGTTCACTTATTCAAGGACTTGCATTCTCATGGAAAAGAATGATGATTTGCTTGGCAAAGATTATATCTCCACTTTTTTTCTGACCGCACAAGCATTCATGAAGTGCTGTTAGCCTAGATAACTCGTCAGATACTTCATGCTTGGCCTATTTACACCGCTGCTATTTGTGCATCTTTTTTGCAAGCCCAGCAACCATTTCTATCTCCTCCGGTTCTTCTTTAGCTGCCTCAAAATCTAGAGTTTTAAGGAGATGATTGTTTTCCAATGATAAGATGAAAATGATGTTACGCTTCTCTGCAGGTATTAGAGTTTGGCTTATGTCCTGTCAGAAGGTCCACGAGAACTACTTCGAAGCTGAAGACATCACTCTTTACTGTTAAATTACCTGTCATAAGAAACTCACTATTCAGGTAGCCACAATTCCCCTGTATTTTTTTGGCTATATCAGCTTCACCAGGTGAAATCAGCTATCTTTACTGTGAAATGTTCATCCGGAAGTATGTTCATTGTCTTGACGTCCCCATGAATGATTGGAGGGTTTGCTAAAGAACACAAATAATCAAGTGCAATTGCAGTCTTAGCAGCTACCCTCAAACGGAAATTATGAAAAGGGGTTCCGTTTGAGATAAATTTGTAAACTAGTAAAGGCACTTTGGTCTGCAAAAATAGTTTTGAGTAGCTTTTGACCACATTCTTGTAGCTAATTTCATGCTGAAATTCCTCGTTCATTTGAGCCTTGTCTACTCCCTTAAACTTGGGTATAATATGGCAAAACTCCTCTGTATACGCAGCCAAAACCACCTTGGCCAAGTTTTTGATGATCATCATAATTGTTCGTTGCTTTTGCCACCTCTATTCACTATAAATCCTTTTTCGTTGATGCATTAAAACCATGACCCCATCTAATTTCTCAGTTCTCATACTAGGAGTAGTGTGTGTGTGTAGGGGCGGATCAATTAATATATAATCTATAATTATGGGGAAAAACTTATCAAAACTATTAATAGATGTATCTTTGAAGCATAAAAGGTGAATTTATCTAATCACAAGACTCTCAAATCCAAATGTTTGTTTATAAAGAAGTTATTTTAATTTTTTTCTGCATGTTAAGAAATTCAGCATGGGGTAGTAGCTGAATAAAGGATAACTGCAGATTTACTTGTAGAATCCAAGAATTAATGTCCGCTAGCTGCCCAGAGGGCTGAAGACTAAATTACCTGAAGCACTATAGGGATATCACATAAGACCATTCTGATATAATATTGCCTTGATCAAAGTTAACTGTATTTCAAGAAACTAAAACATAATAGTTTTTTTTTTTTTTTTGAAAAGTTGCTCTACTCTCAACGAGGTAACCTTTCAATGATATTGTGGCACAATCTTTTAAAATATGATTTTCCAAGATTTTTTTTCGGCTACACTATTTTCCATATAAAATTTTTCTTTCAACAATACTATTTCACCAAATACGTTAGTACCAATCTATCCAAAAATAACTCCTATGTTATGGCATGCAATGCTTAGACATATCAAATCAACAATCTCCATACTAACTGAAACTTTAAACAACAATATGTTCAAATAAAGAAAAACAAAGCAAAAATCATGACTTAGCTAAGTGTCTTGTAACATTGCATGACACGCTGAAACTAATTGTTCTTCAAAAGCAGATTTTCTAGCTAGCATTGACAGGTTTAGCAGTGAGTCCAAAATCATAGGGGAAGAGGGGATCGTAATGAGAGTCACCAACATTCATAGGGAGCTGATCAACGGTCTTGAACCAAGTCCAGGGCAGCTTTCCAGTAAATCCATAATCCCCGAAAAGCACATCTGCTACTCCTTGGCCTTCGGTGCCTGGCAACCAAGCAACAACAAGAGCATCAATTTGTGACTCATAGGGCTTAATCACGACTGGACGGTCAGATACTGCGACAACAACACACTTAACATTGCCGCAGACATTGAGGATCGTACTTGGACCTGGTTCAGCTATAGTTAGGTTCAAACTATCTCCAGTTGTCTCAGGATAAAGAGTCTCTCCAACCACAACAATGGCATAAAAGAAGTTGTTGGACTTGACGAAATCAGCATCAGGGTTCTTACTGTAAATGATTTATGTGCTTGGATCAACTGCGATTGAGATACCACTTGGATGGTGGTTCCTGCTCATTGTGCGATATTAGGACAAGCTGCATCAATACTACTACTATTATATTTGAAAGCAAAAAAGGAGAAGTTTTTTAATTATACCAGCAATGTAATTGTTGCCATCAACGCCTTGCCAAGTTGCAGTGCATCCTCCACACTGATAGCCCAGATTGTTGGCATGGCTTCCGGCTACAAGGATCCTAGATGTTTTATTAGAGAGGGGTAGAACTGGAGCATCCGCGTTCTCTCCATTAATCTTCAACAGCACAAGTGACTTCCTCACAGCTTTCCTTGCAAAATCTGTGTGAGCTTGTTTTCATAACAACTGGCAAGTTTTCAGACAAATAAGTCATCTCCTAAAATAGGAAAGGAATGCTTAGATTCAGACATATAAAGCTACCTGGCTTCCAAGCTAGTCATCCAAGGTCTCATCAGTTAAGGGAGTCTCAAATGGACCTAAAGTGAATTTCACTCACAATATCCTCCTGTCAGCATCATCAATACGGTCCATGAAAATGTAATTGTTATTTACTAAGTCAGTCACAATATTGATGAACTCGGTATGGTTGTATGGAACCATGATCTGAAACACACATGTTAAAGATTCAATGTCAAGAAAAACAGCAACTCTATTCAACCAGAACAAAAAACATTTTGTTTGACAAGAATAGGCAAATTTCTGCTAGTCTTCAAGAATAGAGAGGTAGGAATCAACTAACCACGTCAATGCAGGCTGAAATTCCTTTTAGAACTGATTCTGTGTAGTTTGAATGAGATGGGTAAGTAATCCTGTCAATACCCTCCAAATCAAAGATGACGAAAAAAAAAAAAATCCTGTCAATACCCTCCAAATCAAAGATGACAAAATCATGTGACGGTCAAAAAGTGAAGGCAAAAGGTTAGAATTGCTTGCTTTTCATAATATTCTATGCCTTGGTTTTGGATACATAATTTAACAAAAACATCATAAATTGAACTAAGCAGTACAATGAACTGGATGGTATCTTTGAGAACAGTCTTGACAAGATAACGATTGGCATGCATCTTCTGTCCATTCCAACCCGAGTAAGAAACCATAACAGTTGAGACACCCTTGATAATGGAGTGAAAATAACCTGACATATGAATGCTCATCAATCCATGGTAACAAATAACATTGTTGTTCTCGTTAATGCCCTTGGTGGTGCCCCCATCACCAACAAAGTGCTTCGCACTGGCTATATATATATAAAGTCACACTTAGTTTCCACCAACATAGGGAACACCATTTCTGGAATCTGGAGGAACTTCACCTTGCAATCCAGGTATAATCTCTATCATCATTTCAACAACTTTAAGATCCTCACTATAGCTCTCATAGCACCTACCCCATCTAAGATCTTTACAAACCCATTTATTAATGTTTTATGATGATATATAAATAAATTCTAATTTCAAAGATATGATCAAAGATTCAAATTTTCTTTTAGATCACTGCGTACCGCAGTACATGGAGCACAACGTAAGGAATGCCAGTAGCTCTAACTTCAACTGCAGTCGCTGCTCCAATCCCCTTCACAAGGTCAGGATCCCTGAAATAAAGAATTTTTAAGATCATATATATATATATATATATGAACAAAAAAAAAGGCATATCTTTTTTTTTAGAAATTATTGCATAAACCTGGTCACGGTCCTGGTCTAGAGAATTTTCGTTCAATAAACCATGTTCATGTAAAACTCTCCAAATTCTTTGGAACAAGAAAAGGTGGTAACTAACAAGTGTATGTGTGTAATTAAAAACATCATTTCGAAAGGTAAATGATATCTTACCTTGTGGCTCCAAGACCAACGTTATGGGGGAATAAAGTGGCCTTATAAATATTGTCGTGCCCATGAACAGCATCAATCCCATAAATCATAGGAATTCCAAGACGATTAGAGAGTGAAGCATTTTGGAATCCATTAATCATATGAATCTAATCTTGAGCTTTGGCGTTAAAGTGAGGGGCACTTCCTCCACCACATAGTCTGCTGCCAATAGAGTAAACCCTGAAGACATTAGCAGTTGCAATAGATCGCTCTATCTGTGTCATCTGACCAATCTTTTCTACTAATGTCATTCGACTCATCAGATCCTTTATTTGTATGTTAGTCGGCTCTTTTGGGTCTTTGTATTTTATGTAATCTCCTTTGAATCATAGTTACAAGACAGCATAGCAGGAGAAATCCCACTATGGAAATTGACATCTTCTTGTCTTTGAAGAAACTCTTAGAGACTTCAAAACTATCAAAATATATACATATTCATACATGTAGTCGATTAAAAATAAAACGAACCATTTCACACACACACACACACACACACACACACAATTGATTTAAAAATAAAGTGAACATTTGCATGAACATAAACAACATTCTCGTACCTCCTGTAACAATATCAACTAGTGCTAACCTGATCACGTCCAAAACCTAGTAAGAATAATAGAGGCGAACCCACAATTTATTGACTAAAACAAAAACATGGGGAGTAAGTGTTTGATTTTTAAAATTGTAAGGGTGTTACACTTGGTGAGTGATTGTGACACTTTTTCCTAGCAGAATCTGGATAGTTTTATTGACTGATTTTGACTCCAATTCTATTGTATTGTGTTAAATCATGAATATGATACAAAGATTTAAACCGTTTATATTTTTATGCAGAAAATCATACATGTGGTTAAGTATATTTTCAGATAATTACAAATAAGAACTCCATGATAAAACAATTATTTAGTTTAATAAGATGATTAATCTTATAGAATCTCTTTGGTTTTAATGTACTTAATTTAAATTTTGTTTTGAAAGTATAAAATCTTATAAATTGATTATATATTAATCAAATAAGTCTGTATTTCTTTTGTATTGGAACACTCATCAACACCATACCAAAAAGACTTCTTTGATTACATCGTTAGAAGTAAGCAGACCTTGTGGCCCACTAGGCCATTTCCCCTGCTGGGCCCGGTGTTGATTAACCAGGAAACTTAATATCGTAGAGAATCAATTGAGAATAGGGGCAGTCACATAGAGAGAACTCTGAATTTGACACGCCTGCTTTATGGATTGCTAGTGATTGTTTTGCTCAAACCATAGATAAAAGTGGATTTTGAGAGTTGAGGTAGATTCGGAGAAGACTCGATAGCTTATTACATAATTCAAACTCAGACCACGCTCGCAACATAATAAAAAACAATGTTGTATTGATTAAAAGATTGAATTGATCACTTCATAACCTGGACCTTGGATCATTTTGAAGATACGATGCTAGTCATTAAAACCCAAAAAAGTTTCAGAATCTTACAGCTTGGAGCAGCTATGCACCTTGTCTCTATTCTTTCTTAACACTCTATAGAGCTCCTCATGAAGGGGAAATAGCCTCAAGTTTTTTTTTTGCCACGAAGGAGTGGGACAAGATGTGAATAATGCAGGACATCACTCAGAAATTGGCGAATTTCTAGTTTTTGGCAGGTTTAGTTATGATACCAAACCCAAATGGGAACAGAGGATCATAATGTGGATCGCCAACGTTCATTGGAAGCTGGTCAACTGTCTTGAACCATGTTCGTGCAAGCTTGCCAGTGAATCCGTAGTCACCAAAAAGATTGTCAGCAACCCCTTGGCCTTCTGTTCCTGGAAGCCAAGCAGCTACAAGAGCATCTATTTTTTCAAGATAGGGCTGGATCACAACAGGGCGGCCAGATATAACAACGACGACACATTTGACAGCTCCACACACACTGTTGATGGTACTAGGGCCAGGTTCAGATATAGTTAGATTGGAGCTATCGCCATACATTTCAGCATATGGTGGCTCACCAACGACAACAATAGCATAGGAGAATTTGTTGGATTTGACAAAGTTTGAATCTGGATTCTCATTGTAGACGACTTGGGTGGTAGGATCAACTGTATTCTTCACTGCATTGAGGATTGTGGTACCTGTTTACGAAGATGGTAATCATTAATACATAAAACTAGGATGCCTTTACGACAGCGTGTGCTACTTGATAATAAAATACGGTGGAAACTCACTAATTAATCCCTTGCAATAAAGCATTTGGGAATCTCAAATAAGTGGAACTGTTTCAGGGTTTGCAACAAAGTCGGTTTTCCTGGCAAGTCTTTCAGTGCCTATTGAGTAATAAGAGAAACATACCAGTTGTGAGATCATTCCCATCAAGACCCTGCCATGTTATTGTCCAGCCTCCACATTGGTAGCCCAAGTTGTCAGCATGGCTTCCTGCAACTAGTATCTTTGGTGCTTTCTTAGGAAGAGGTAGCAATGGCTTAGCAGTAGTGTCCTTGCCATTCTTTAGCAGAACAAGTGATTTCCTCACAGCTTCTCTCGCTAATTCTCTATGTTCCTGCCCAGTGAACTTCATGTGATCAACAGATACAGAATTTCGCCATATTACAGGACATATGAAATGTACAAGCCTTTAAAGAACGAAGATTGAATAGGCAAACCTGACTGCCAAGTTGGTTGGCCATGCTGAGATCAGCCAATGGTTTCTCAAAGAGACCCATGACAAACTTAACCCTTAAAATTCTTTGTACGGCGTCATTAATCCTGCTCATAGGGATAATATTATTTTTCACTTGATAAGTTAGATCATCAATGAACTCTGTGAAGTTAAATGGAACCATAATCTGCAAACAAAAGACACCCATTAGCAAGGAAACAAGGAAAAAGCAAATAAGAAACTTAAAGTTTCTGATCATCGAACATCCTTTGGATTCAATTTTCAACTCATTTACTGCATTGTGGGATGCTGAAATAATTATTTTCTAGATCGCAGTGAAGTTTGACTAACCATGTCAATGCCAGCATCAACTCCTGCTTGCACAGAAGAGGAATAATTAGCATGTGGAGGAGAGGTAACCCTGTCAATACCCTGCCAGTCTGATATCACGAATCCCTGAGAAAACATATCGAAACGAGTTATGTCTGGAATGTCCAGAACCATCTCGAGAAAAAAATGGAAAATCATTTTAATAGCTGTTCTACCCTGAACTTCATCTTGTTCTTCAGGAATCCGGTAACAAGATCACGATTAATATGCATCCTCTTCCCATTCCAGCTCGAGTAGGACACCATAACTGTTGCAACACCCTTGCTGATGGCATTATAATATGCTGGCATGTGAATATTGAGCAATCCATTCATACTGATTACAGTATTGTTCTCATCAATGCCCTTTGTTGTGCCACCATCTCCCACGAAGTGCTTAGCACAGGCCGCCACCTTGGTACTGATCAAAGTAAAAAATTGATTAGGGGAAAATGTTGCTTATAAGGTTTCTAGAGTAAAATAATACTTCCAAATGAACTAAATTCATTACAGAAAGGAAAACCACTTTCTTGATTATCTATAAACCCACAAATTAAGGAACAGTATTCCAGCAAGAACTGTATTTCCAAGTTCATTTTTAAGAATCCATCCATAAAAGAAACCAGAAAATGGAAGTTGTCTGTATAACTAAGCAATAGGGTACACTATCAGACGCCTTCTGGACTCACTTGATTTTTCTTATAATTAATGGAATTAGTATACATCATCTGATCATATTAGTATGTACCTTTAACCATTGATGGTGAAAAGGCTAATGGTAATATGGCATTAGCTTGAAGATTTGGTGACATACAGGTTCAAGATTATCAGCAGTTGATTAGCATTTATCCAATGGATGGATTTGGCATGCGGGACCTATTAATTGCACGTGTACCTGACTGCCAATGATTATTCTGCTAGAGAATTTTGTATTTACAAGATATTTCCAGTGACTGAAAAGGCAGACAATTTTCCCAGGCATCTAAAGCTATTGGTCCCCCATTTTAAAATTTCAAAATGAACCGACATTTTTAGACCCACAAAAGCAAGCAAGCATGTTAGGTCAAAAATATGAAGCTTGAGTTGATCTTAAAGGACTAAATGCTCATGCTGGAGGATTTATATTGCCATGTTCTATGATCTTCGATGATTATCCACACCCGATGCCCCACCAATAAAGGCAGGCCACTGTTTCACATGGCTGAGCTTTGGACCACCCAGGAAAGAAGTTGCTAGTATACATCAGGTAAATGACAAGCTGATATGTGCTAAGGATGCTGACACTTTACCCTAAAATCAGATAACAGAAGTGTCTTCTAGATGAAGCTTGAATATTGGAAGACCCGGAAGGGCTGGTCTGACCTACCTATTTTTCTTGCCATTTATTTTTGTTCCCTGTTTAGAGGAATAAATAGGAAAATAACGGTAAATTAAGAGGACTTTGAACCTTTAATGTTGTGTGATTATATTAGATGTTTATCACACATTACAGCATGTTGAATAGCACAGTTATAAGTTGAAGAAAGCATTTGTTGGGATGCCACTTACTTTCCAGGAGCAACAAAGGGAACACCCTTTTTGGAATTGGCAGGTAACTCTCCCTGTAAACCAGGTATAATCTCAGTCATTAACTGAACGATCCTATGATCCTCACTATAGCTTTCATAGCAGCGACCCCATCTTGGATCCCTGCAAACCTGTAAAATCACATACTTGAAAAATTGGTTAAAATTTTCTATAACGTGTAACAATCAATTTGTTGTCATATTTGTACCGCGATACACGGAGCAAAGGCATAAGGGATTCCTGTGGCTCTAACTTCAAGAGCAGTTGCTTCACCAATCTTTTTGACTATCTGAGGATCCCTGGTGGAAGCAAAGAATGTCAGAATTCTAATAAAGCTGATATCATTTAATCACTCTATAGTACTGTAATTCAAACACTAGATTTTTTTCACTTTAATCTAACAATTAATCTGCGTATTTGTTGAGTGCTAACTACAAATCAGAAAATCCTCTGTCCCTATCATCAATCAGTAACATTGTTTTAAAAAAGTGGTGAGCAACAGTATACATTACATAGATTAATCTTTAAGGTGACCTTGACAGCTAACACGAGTTCCCTAAAATTAAACAAAGACAAACTTGACAAGCAGTTGAGTACAAGACAAGAATTTATAATCTTAACTAATCGGATAAAAAATGGTAAGATAACCTTGTTTGTTCAAAATTAAAGAGAAAAAAAAATACATGCCTGGTCACTCCAAGCCCAACATTGTGAGGGAAAATCGTGGCATTGTAGACATTGTTATGGCCATGAACAGCATCAATCCCATAAATCATAGGAATTCCAAGACGGGTTGATAAAGACGCCTTTTGGATCCCATTAACCAAGTTCACCCAAGCCTCTGCTGAGGCCTTTGGTCCTGGCACACTCCCTCCACCACTCAGCACACTCCCTACATTTACAGTACAACTCATCATTCAAATACTAAATACTGGAAAATACTGTAAAGACTGTGGAGGTGAGTGAGTACCAATGAAATACTGCTTCATGACATCTGGAGTGGCAACAGTGCGCTCGATCTGCACCATTTGGCCAATCTTCTCTTCTAATGTCATTCTTTTCATCAAGTCTTTGATTCTTGCACCTATTGGCATCTTGGGGTCTTTGTATTTCAGGTATTCTGCTTCACCAGCTACTATCAAGCAGCATAATAATAGAAATCCCAAAATAGATCTTGACAGTATCTCCATTTTAGCTCCCAAATCACCTACTCGCTTGATATCTGCAGATACGAGTCCCAAGTCAATTCAATATCCGAGAATCAAAGAGAGAGAGAAACAAACAGAGAGAGAGAGAGAGGAGGAAAAAAAACACTTGAAAGCAGGAAGGAAACAGAGGAATGGATGCAAGAACTTCATTCTTCACACCCTCATTAAAGAACCAAAATGAAGTAAATGAAAGAGAAACATCAGAACCAAAACAAGTTTAAAACAAAAAAACAACAACCAATAATGACAACAGGGCTTTCTTGAACCCACATGGTGAGGTGAAATCTCAGAGGCTAACCTTCAAAGGCGGAGAGGGAGAGAGAGAGAGAGAAATAGAGGGTTTGGCTTTGGATTGCTAAAAGGCACAGTGCTCACTGCTAAGCGCTCGGGTTTGGAGTTTCAAGGAAAGCTTTGTCTACTTATAGAGAAGTTTGTGACGCTATCTGAAACCCATCACGATCATTTTCTTTCTTGTCTAACTTTGGGTGGTTTCAATTTTCAAAATCTCACTTTAATTGGATATTTTAATTTGCAAGTAACGGACACGATTGAAGGGAAAACTATATTTTTGACCCTGTGATTTTATTCTTGTTCCACTTTCATACCCACATTTTAAAATATCTTGAAAATATCCCTATTTTTTTCAAAATGTTTCAATATTACTCCATTTTTTTCTCATATTTTTCATTTTCTTCCTCATTTTTGTATCATTTTTCATTCTTGGATTAGGATTGAAAAAATTTGGGTTAACTTAATTTCCTAACTAACTTTCCGGTGTGGTTTAGAGAATGTGTTTGAATGGGATGAAACCCAAAAAACATTTAAATTAAAATGATTAAGAGCAAATGAAGTTTATATTTTTTTTATTTTATTTTTAAATTTTTTATGTACTTGTAAAATATTATCCCTATGTTCAATGTTAAAAATTTCTAAATTATTATTTTTAATTGAAATGATAATTAATGATGGATCTAAAGCAAATAAAAATAGAATTGAAGTGGTTAAAATTAAGAGAGTTTGATCAAGTTAAGTAAATAATTTTAAAACTAATTCGGCCCAATAATGAAAATTTCAATTTAAACAAAATACTTCAATTGGATTATTGCTATCTACTTAATCCAAGTATTTCATTAACTTAAAAATCTAAAATAAATTAAAAGCAGGACTAACCTTTATACATCGATAGATGTCCAATAACATCAGGCACCATTAACTATTGGAACATTGATGAATTTACATGGGTAAGAGTCGAGTTCATCCAATTGTAAAGCCTAATAAGCATAAAAACACATTTTAATTTTTTTTTTAAAAATATTTTATACATCCTTATAGTTCATAGTAAGCTTGTTTGGAAACATAATTCATCGGGTATTTTTAAAAATTTAAAATTTTTTTAAAGTGTTATTGTTAAGTAAATTTTAAAAAATATTATTTAGATTTATTTATAAAAAAAATAAAAAATAATTACTATTATAATAACAAATATATTGGTAATGCCTAAATGAATAAAATAAAAAATAACTCTTAGTACTTTTTATTTGTCAACCAAGAAGATTAACTTGCCTAACATTTGAAAATGTCAAGATAAGGATGCAAGCTAGACTTTTCTGAAAAATTACAAAATAAATAAATAAACAAGTTCTACCAAAGGAACGAAGAGGTTGTTTTCAACATGGATTTTGCAACTTTATGATTAAACTTTATTTATAACACTCAAATCTAGCAATCAATTAAGTGTTTTTTTTGTCATTAGTCATGTTAAGTAAATAGATGTTTAAAATTTAATAATAATCACTTTTCAAAGTATTTTTTATTTGAAAATATATTAAAATAATAATAATATTATTATTTTTGAAAAATGATTTTTTATATTAATACATTATAATGATATGAAAATACCAAAAAAAATATTAATTTGAAGTAAGGAAAAAATTTCAAGTTTTTTAAGAATATTTTTGAAACAAAAAAATAAATAAATTATTCTAGATTCTATTTTAAAAATCAAATATAAATTTTTTTTTTAAATCCCAAATCAGGGGTTGAAAACAACTATTTTAAGTTATGTGACGAAACGGTTCCAAAAGAAGCATGACTGGACAACTTTGTCGCTTGTTTTATGAGGTAAACGAAATTAAAATATATAGAGAGAGGAAGGACGCAAACCCTTTGTACTTTTCAAGCCATTGATTTATCATCATCCTTACAATTACATCCCATGGGCCCAGCTGCACCTATTGGCCACCTGTCTTTTAATATTCACTCTTAATAGTTTTTTACCTGAAATAAAAAATCAACAATTCAGTACTGTACATTGTGTTTTTAATCACTTTTCTCCAATATACGAGTTAATCCCACTAAATAAAATACTTTTTTTTTTTTAAAATCCACAAAATCGCCAAGAGATATTAATTTAATATTTTAAAAAGTTCCCCAATTTCCTTTAGGAAACTCAACTTAATAAAATACTTTGCTATGTGCACAAAATCACGAGGAAGTATTTGTATATAATTTAAAAAAGCCAACCAATTTCCTTTGAAAAGGGGATGGGCAACTTCAAATAAAAAATATTTGAAAGCGTTGTCGTTTTTAAAATATTTTTTATTTAAGAATATATTAAAATAATATTTTGAATATTACTGTTTCAAAATAATCTAAAAAAATATTAAAATACGAAAATAACCGGCGACGGCCTCCATAAACTACCAATAGATTCGAGAAAGAAACAGTAATCAGAGAAAAATGATTCCGTGGATGAAGATCTGTTGACTTTTGGAACTCCATCACTGCAAGGGCACGTGAAGCGAAGACAAAAAAAATAAAAAAAAAAAAAAATCATTAAAAAGACAAGAACATGGAAGGTTTCCAAGCCTGTCTTCTTTGTTTTTTTCTTTTTTCATCAGGATTTAAACTCATCGAGAATATTACCGTTACGAACACAAAACTTTAATTTGTTAATAAATAATCTAAATCTAAAGATGGACTCCATGATATCAAGCCAAATCTTAACTACATGATCAGGTCATGGACAGACCTGGTGGGTTACTTAAATTAACTATCATTTAATTAAAAAGAAACCTCGGATGAAGCAATTTAATCTTGAATAATAATGTTTAAAAGAGAAAAGAAAAATAATCGAAAATATGAAGGTTGCAGATGAGGTGGTGCCTCATATTATTTTTTTAATTATTTTATCTTGTACCCTGTAGTATACTTTTCTTCTTTAATTTGAAAAGTGTACCATACAAAATGATAAGCATGCAATGAAAGATCGGGGACAGAGACATGACATGCATAGCTGGCGACTGGCGTGTACGAAACAGGAACCGTTGATCATGTAAGAAAATAAGTGGAATAATTCGACACGACAAAAAATAAACACCAAAGCAAAACCATGTTGACGAGTTCCATAGCCGAAAGGCAGGCAATATATTAATCTATTGCCGTATTTAAAACCTCTAAAAATCTAAGGTTTTAATAAATTATTTTGTCGTCAACAACAGTATTCTTGTTTTTATTTTAAAAAATAAAATTAAGTTAATGAGACTGGTTCTTATTTTGGTTTGATCGGTTTATAGATTAATTCTCATGTTATTGTCTTATCAAGTTAAACTATTAAATTGGGCTATATTTTATAACTTCATTTTAGTGAAGTTAATATGAGTGGATTTTATTTTGATTTAGCTGTTTGTTTTTATGTTTGAGAAAGATTTTTTTTTAAAATGATTTTTTTAATAATTTTATATTTTTTTAAAGTATTGATGTCAAAAATATTTTTTAAAAATAAAATAAAAATTATTTTAATATATTTATATATAAAAAAATTTAATAAACAACTTCTATGACATTTAAGCGAAAAAAAAACACACTGCACCATCATCAATAAAAAAGGCCGAGTTAGAACGTGTCCAACCGCAACAATATAATGTGTTGTGTGCAAGTACTAGCAGTATTGTAATGTTTTTATGTTTCTTTATGTTGTCAGATGACCAGCCTCTCCGGCCATGTGATTTTTTTTGTGTGGCTAAAAACAGCAGCATTTTCCCACAAATTACGCAGCCCAATCTTGAAGAAGTTCACTTTATACCCATTTTCGACCGCAAGTACCTTTCCACAATGTCCAGCCCACAAAGCTCCTTCACCTTAGGCATGGTGGCAGGGACCTCCAAGTTGAATATTGAGCAAGACTCATCCATGCAACCCCATGAATGAAGCTGTTGTCTAGCATCTCTTATAGCTGCCCTTGTAGCACAGTGAACTGATGCTGCAAGGAGTAGCGGTGGCTCCCCGGAAGCTGCACAAAGCATAGTAATTTCGTCATCACACACCTATATATGGAAGACTAGCTACTTGCATTCATCCATGACAAGGTAAAAGATATTGCCTTGCATCCATAGAGACATCCATTATGCTCTCCTGTAAAAGAAAGAAAACTCTGAAGAGCTTGCCTTTTGAAGAGAGAACACGTTTCTGGTGATGTCCACTGTTGTGTATTTCCACATTGAATTGTTTTGGTATGGTGTCTATTGTAGGGATCTTATATGTCCATGTGCTGTCTGCAACCACTAGTCCATCAGAATTCGTCGTGTACTCTTCAAGCATAAAAAAACCAATCCCTTGGACGAAGGCTCCTTCAATCTACATGCACCAATCCAAACCTCTTAAAATTTACAAACATCTGCGAACTTAAGAATTTGATTCTGAGTTGTCACAGCTAGCCAAACTGTCCTAAATCCACCGCAGGGTTGAGACTGTGTCCACAATCGTATATAATATCTGATCTCAAAATAGTTGTTTCCCCTGTCAGAAGGTTTACCTCTACCTGCGTCACCATAGCTTCACATTAGTATTCCTGCAGAAAATTAGGCATGCAATCTTCTATGAAGTAGGATTCCCGTCTTCCAGTTTGTATTCAGAAGTATTACTCTAGTTTCAGATCATGCACCGTAGATAGAGGTGTTCTGGAAAACCTTACCTCACTTACTGCAGCGCCATAGTTCAAGTAGTGCGTCGAAGTAAAGTCAGGGATGTAATGTGAAGATGCTGATAAATTCAGTGATCCCACATATGCCTGCATTTTGAATGACTAAGAGTAAGGTAGCAAAGAACTTGAGCATCTAAATGTCAATATCAAATGAATATCAAAGTTCATATCCTGTCAGCATAGCAGCCTGACAATCAATTCAGAAAAATGCATGAAGATTTCTTCTCATAACAAATACTTGAATGTAAAGAAAGAAAAAGAAAACCTACCTGAAAGGACCACATTATTGAAGGAATCATTGACAAGTTTCGGTCTCGAGGTTCGAACTGACAAATATCTCAAATAGAATGTTCAAGAAATGTAAACAAGTACCTTGCGAATGAGCGCATCCCATGTTACGGAACCCATTTGCCCCTGCAACGTTTCCTTTAGAGGTGCCAGTCTCTCAACCAAGACTTCACAGCAAAGTCTAACTGATTCACAGCTTGACTCTGATGTGGTGCTCCCTGCAGTCATTCCTCCTTGAGTTAAACTCAGAGTATCAGCTTGTATCACCCTTACTTTGTCCAGAAGATTTTCTACTCCATCACATTTGATTGAGCTGAGAGCAAACGCAGCCATTTGTTTTACCTTTGTCCAGAGCCCTTGGCCCAACTCTATTCCACCAACTTCAACAACAACCGACCCATCACTTAGAATGCTTACTTTCCCCGGAGTTGGTCTCACGAACACTTGATGCACAATAGGCACTCGAGAAATACCTCTTTTCTTCCACACCTTACACCTATTGAACTCCTTTATTATTTCAACCCTTTGTTTGAAGCTTGAAGATTCTGCTAGCTTATTCCATATGGATGTTAGAGTACATTCTACAGAATCACCTGAGGCAACATCATAGAATAATTTAAGGGTATCATATCTATGAAAATTAATGTTTCTCGCAGAATCTACATCCATGGAAAGGGTAGACGCTACATGTTCGATTACGGTTTCAGCGATGTATGATCCTTGTACCTCCCCAGGGGCTCACATTGCAGTTTTACTTGAATGATTTGTTTTGCATACCTTTATATCAAAAGATAAAGCACCCCAGTCATACTTTTTTAGGCCATTCAGAATGTTTTTTGGCATCAGTGGACTTATATCTAAAGATATTCCAGCATTGATTAATATATCAAGCTGTAAGGCTGTAACTTTCCCATTTGATTTAAATCCTACATTATAAGTTATTTCCATGGGATGCCTTCCTCCTGCCATTATCATATCGGTCTTGCGATTCAAATACGTTCTCACAGGGCGACGAAACTTGTGCGCTGCAAGAGCACATGCAGTAGCAACCTAAACGTTAACATTAACATTACATCCCATTGTAAGTGCTCGCACCAATTGATGACAGAGAAATGGAATAGTAAATCTATGATCAAGGAGAAATAAACTGAGAATCGTGTGGACTGAAGCAGTGAAAAAAGGATTACATCACAACTTTTATAGAAAATTCAGCACTAAACACAAGAGAATAGGAACGTAGTAACTAAACATCAATAAGTTTGGAATTGAAACCAAGACTTAGTTTGTTGATGGAAGTTTAAGACATGGAGATTTGTTTAGAATGAAACTCACAGGAATTGCTTTCATGGCCTTTCCACCAAAGCCTCCTCCGACTCTCCTTGTAATCACACGCACATTATGCTCAGGAATACCAAGACATTTTGCAATGGTAACATGTGCATGTTCGGGACACTGGGTTGAACTGTAAACCACCATGCAGTTGTTTTCATCAGGAATCGCAAGGGCAGTTTGAGTCTCCATATAGAAATGGTACTGTGAACCGAGTTTTATCTAAAGCAACGAAGCAGCAGAAAGTTAGCAGTAAGCACATATGCGCAACGTTGAAATCTTATGCTAGAAAAGCACCTAGTCTATGTAGTTCTGAGGCTTGTAACTATCTATGCCCTCATAAAAGAAGAACATGTTCTTCATTTTTATTTTCTATTCAAATGAGTGGAGTGAGTTGGAGGGAAGAGGGACCGAAAGTACCTTGGCAGAGAGAATCTTGTGATCAGCCTCAGCCAATCCTTTCGATATGTCACCAACTTGTTTGGGGCAGAGGAGAAGAGGAACCTCGAGAAGGCTATATCTCTCAATGGCCTCTTCTACAGTTAAAACGGGTGGTTCTAGATTTTCGGTGTCATAATCAACTTCAACAAGGTTGGATGCTATATCAGCATGTTTCTGTGTATCTGCAATCTGAGAGAGTTGATTGGTAGACTAGATCAGGCACAAATTCCCACAATCCAATTATATATTTCGGGAGTGCGCTTAAATAATGACATCTAAAATCAACAGAACTGAGGTGGATGTAATTAGATAAAAATACTGGGTGAGGTGATTACCACAAAAGCAAGACGCTCTCCAGCATACTGCGTAAGCTCGTCTGCGAACAAAGATTCAATGCCAAATCTAGTTGTACAACCTCTGTTCTCCCCACCTTCTGGAATGTCTCTGACCGAAATCAGCCCAGAAACTCCATCTGGTAGTAATTTAGACTTGAATCTGATATCCGTCACCCTTGCATAGGGCTTCATGCTATAAATGAATGCTCCATGTAGACAATTTGTAGGAGAGGGAATGTCATCAACAAAAACAGCCTCTCCTGCATAATTTGTTACACGAGTAAAGTGAAGATACCTAAAAGTGAGATAAATGAGACCAGCAGTTAATTCTATGAGGGAAGCAGCCCTTAGGATTACGCTGATCATTATTTATGCAACTCGATGATGGAAGGAATACAAACCAGAAGCTTGAAGGGCGGCTCCAACTTTCTTAGTAGGCTGACCAACAGGATGATGATCATTGTTTAATTCAAGCACCTGCTCTGATGATGACAGCAAAGTGGGTAATTGAACATGATCAAGCTGGCTGTACTTCTGTTTTATTTTTGCATCCTTGAACAATGAAGTATTACAATATTCATCCGACCAAACACCAGAAATTTTAGAGTTAATGTCTATCAAGGGGTAGAGAAAGTCAAAGAGATAACCAGCAGCTAAGCTTGACCTGTAGGCCGGACTCGGCGTGCCATCTTCAGGAACCACATTGGCTTTAACCAATTTAACAGCTTCATATAGAACACCAATGGTTAGTATTTTTCCAGACAAAAATTTCTCAACTTCATTTGCTCTGATAGCATGTTTGGTTCCATAAGCACCAAAAACGACCCGGCATTTATTTAACACAACTGAAACGGAAGATTTCAAACAGGAAACTTCAGACAAGAAAGCTGCATTTAAATAGGGCAATGCATTTCCAAGGGGTCGCGGTGCAGCACGATAAGTTTCGAATAACAACTTGCTGTCCATTTCAGAAGACATGTTCTTGGATGCTGCATAATTTGGAATCTTAATATTTAACAGCACACTTCTGGGATCCAATGGAGGCCTTTCCAGAAACTCATCTAAAGTAAGCTTTTCATGCAAGGTACCAGTTAGAATGTGAACAAATGCACCTGCTGCCAGCAGAATCGTGGCAATATCTGATGGAAAATGTTTCCTTTGTGCCATCACCAAATTCCCCCCTACACTGCCTGTATTTCGAACAAATTCAGAAGCAACCTTCTCCATGTGCAATGCAATTCTTTTAAACACAATCTTGCATTCTGAATTAAACTCACTGTTATTTTCTTCCTTCAGAGCTTCAATAGCTTTAGAAATTGTGACAGCTGCCCCGATTTCGATTCCTTCTTCATCCCTCCTAATACCCGAGAGCTCCAGAACACATCTGAGATCTATGTACTTGTCATGGTGCTCTAGTTCCTTGTAATAACCCATGCCTGTGTTACCAACCACTAGTTTCATCCTGGTTTTGCAGTCGGCATCAATGCTTTTTAATAAGCTCTGAAGCTCCTCAACTGTAGCAGGTTTGTACCAAGAATATCTTTCAGAATCCAAAAGCAAGGAAGATTTTATTTCCCTTTTCAAAAATTCAGGGAAAGTGCATATCTCATGATTATGGTCATATAAAGGTAGCCTACTCATCTTCGCTTCGTGACTCTCTTCCTTCTTCCAGAAAGAGTTTAATCCCAAATCTTCAATATCAACATCAGCTGCAAAACTCTTACACGCATCAGCAATGGGTCGATATCCAGTACAGCGACAAAGATTTCCTGAGATAGCCTTGTCAGCTTCAACGACTGTCAGCTTGGAGAATCCTGGAGAAGACTCCCTTCGGTCATTCTTTTCAGCTTTAACAAGGGCTCCGAAGAGTGAAACACACATTCCAGGAGTGCAAAAGCCACATTGAGAAGCATGGAAACCACTGAACCTCTGGTGAATCGGATGGTATCCATCTTTGCTATTTCCAAGGCCTTCAGTTGTTGTAACTGAACATCCATTCACACTGCAAAGCAGTGTGAGACATGAACTGATTGTGAAATCCTCAACTTCGTCAAGCACAGGATCATACCTGGAGAGGAGAACAATGCAAGCACCACAACCACCTAAAACCATAAATTCGAACAAATCATGAGAAACCAGCTAAAGGCACAATTTTTTTTTAAAAATCAATATAGTAGTTTTAAATGCCTCCCAACTAATAATATTGAACCAGAAAGAGTAATATAATAGTCTTGGAAAGCTGCATTATTATGCTGTTTTTTTTTTTCAAGTTTAGATTTTTATTTTAAAGATTAAATTTTTATTTCATGTAATGGTTATTTTAAATTATTAATTATTTTTATTAGTTTTGAAAAATATTTTGAAAGTTTATGAGATTCTATATTATTTGTTTTATGAGAAATATGTTTGATATTTATTATAGATAAAGTATTTTCTTGAACGTTATTTTTTTATTGCCGGGGTCATGAATCAGAAATTCAGGTCATAACATTAAAGCTTTTAGTTTACTACTATATTGAAATCATGGTGTTTGTTTGATGTGTATATTTGTTGTTAGCATGTTCTAATTTATGTTTGCCAAATTATAAATTTTCACAGATTATTTTTTTTAAAAATAAAATGCAAATAAAAAATATTATAAATAATACATAAAAAATATAATGTTATTAAATCAGACATAATAGATTAACTCAAAACTTAACTCGAGTTATGTTCTAAAAAGAAACTAGATGGCAATTGACCATATAATCAATCATATCAACTCGCAACTTGATCAAAATAAATTAAGATGCAAATGAAAAATATTGTAAACAATACATGTTAAATGTAATGTTATTATATTCATCTTGATGAGTCAACTCGAAACATGACTCAAACTGTATTTTTAAAAAAACTTTGATGAAAATTAATTGATATATTTAATTATAATAAATCATCCCACAACTTGATACAAATAAGGCTTTCTTCAAGATAATAAATCATCCCACAACTTGATCCAAATAAGGCTTTACTTTTTTGAAGAGAATTCAAAATGATATTATTGTAGTGTTTCAACTGGCTTTGGTCAACCTATTTGACCAATAACCCAGTCACGAGTGTAATAACCTTGGTGAAATGCAAGCGATGTTATCCATCTATAATTCAACGGACAAAAACAGTTCATAGATGACCCTATGCCTATCACACATCAGATACGGTGTGCAAACGTACAATCAAGTGCAGTACTGGAAAAAGTAGGGCGAACGATACCTTCGCCACAACCGTGCTTGACACTCTTGAAACATGTCCTGGTACGCAAGAACTCAAGCAACGTTGTTGAAGGGTCTAATCTCGACGACACCTCGAACCTCTGTCCGTTGACGGCAAAGACCAGACTCCCAGCTTTGCCTGCTTCCCTCTGCTCCTCTTCCATTATTGTGCAACATGTATGTGCGTGACAGACACAGGAATGAATCAGAATTATTTGTGATGGCGGATGAAACACACACACTCAGCTAACGAGTCACATTCAAAGAGCGTAGTTGCTTTATAAAATGGAGGGGCATCTCACTTTCCCTTTCATTTGATTTGACCTCATTGTATATTTTGACGTAGCTCCTATACTCAAACATCATTCTCCACCACACATGGGTCGGTCTGCAAAATAAATATGCACGCAGCAGGGTAAGTAAGATGCAGGTGCCTTACAGTAATTAGTCTAGTAACGAAAGGGGACTGTTTTTTTCATTGTATCTGGGTTCGAGCTCTGGTGTACATGCCTGTCATCTCCGCGATGTTTTACATGTCTACCGAGTTTGCAGGGTATTCAGTGGGCTGTGGGGATTAGTCGTGGTGCACGCAAGCTGACCCGTACACCCCACGAAAAATAAAAAATAAATAAAATACAGGTGCTGTTTGTTTTTTCATGCTTTTTTTAAAATCTAATTTTAAATTTTTTTATTTGTTTAAAATTAATATTTTTTATATTGGTGATTTTATAAAAAGCACGTTGTTTAATTAGAAAATTTGCCCGCAATAACTCTGGTTTTGACCGTCAATGTAAATTACTCGAACTCTTTTGAGGTAAGACCTCTCATATTTTCTGGGTGAAACAAAGACAGGGAGACAGTGAAGTAGCTAGGGACAAAACTGATTAAGTTGGAGATAAGTAGGGGAAAGGGATAGAAAGTGACATTCATTTCCACCTAACGCCCAATAATCAACTTTATAAATATGATTGATATCTCTGCCCAGATCTCCTCTGCTTTTCAGTAGATTTTTATACAATATTTTATTGAACTCAGTTCGGTCCCATATTCCGATATTAGGACCGGGTTTATGTCCAAAAATTATTCAGATCTGTTTAATTCATTTAAATTTTATTTTTTTTTAAAAAAAATTATCCAGCCAGCATCTAGTTAATCCAAGATGTATGTACTGGAAAGATTATTAGATAGATCCTACGGACCAAACCTGCAATGCAAGCTGGGGTGAATTAATGCGGCAAGTTTTTCTTTTATATTCCGAATGTGAACCTCTTAATTATTATGTCGAAGAAGTCTTGAATTAATATAATTCTACATAATTATTCTATGAATCTACTTAGAGCAAATAAAGAATTATGTATTAAATTTTAATATTTCTTCTCAGATAAGTTTTTTAAAAACTTTCTCCCTGATTTTTCTTTTTGTTTCCTCCTTATCTATCTCTGTTATTGATTAATTAACTAGTAATTATTGATAATATTTACTGTTAAACTAAAATAATATAATTCTTCTTAATCAGTTTCTATTTCTTTATTTTTTTTTTATCGTTGTTGCTCATTTCTTCTTCTTTTTTTTATATTTTTTTCTATCCATTCATCTTCGATGTATTGCTCTGTTTGTGTTTGGGGGGGGGTGTTGCGGCAAGGAATTGACTTAATTAAAAAAAAACATGTTTAATTCATGAAAATTTATTATTTTTTAAAAATATATCATTTAAAAGTTTTTAAAATTATATAAGTGGAGGGGGGGGTCAAGGAATTGACTTAATAATTAAAAAAAAACATATGTCTAATTCATGAAAAATTATTATTTTTTTAAAATATATCATTTAAAAGTATTTTTCTTAATGTACAAACAGTAACAAACTCATTCAAAAAATGATGTCATATTGAAGATAAAATCATGTTTTTGACCTATAAAATCCATATATATATATATATATATATTGAATATATCAACACGTATGAGTACGCTTTTCATATAAAAGATCATTTATTTTATTAAAAAAACACTTAAAAAAAGAAAGATAAACTGTGCTTAGGAAACATTTGATATTTCTTCCTTTTTTCACCACAACCAAGGTTAAATGTCTGGAATCCATCTATACGGTAGCCCAATATATACCCAATCCTTCCTGGATTTTAGAGAACTGACCCCCCAGTAAATCAAACCTCTCAATACAGTAAACAGTTATTTTCTTTGCTTGCTGTAACATGTTTTTTAAAAATATTTTTTATTTAAAAATATATTAAAATAATTTTTAGATCATATCTAAATATTAATTTAATATTTTTTCATGCCAAATATATTTTTAGAACATATCTAAATACGGTTTAAATTAAATGCAGAAATAAACAGCCAGCATTGTCAGACTCAATTAACTCCATGCCTAGTCGGTTATACAAAGGAGCTAATTAAATTAACATTAATCACAAGGATGTTATGCCTTGCATGCATGGTCCTTTAAAAGGGCATCCTCTACCCTTCCATCACACTTAGCTGGTCCACGTCTATCTTCACCCAAGATGATTCAAGCTACCATGACATGCTCGATTGTATTAACGCTAGCTTTTGGGTTCATGGTGCTTGCCTCAGGTGTAGCGGCAGCTCCTGCAACACCATTTTTGGGTCGGAACCCTGTAGAAATTCAGGAGTGCTTGGCAACCATCAAGGCACACGCAGATATTTGCTTGCATGAGGTTGCATCCTTGGTGCTGACCTTTCAAAAGAACTTAGTCGGCCCTAGATGTTGCAGTGCCTTGACTGTAATTGATGACAAGTGCAAGCCTAAAGGATTTAGTTTTGATCCTTTCTTGCCTCCATTGTGGATCAGGAAACGCTGTGCTTCGCTATTATCTGCTCCAAGTCCTGAACCATTCGTGCCAAGTTCTACTTCATAACATGTCAAGGATTCCTAAGAATGCGCCATGTCTTGCATCAGGTTGAATAAGTTTTGAGTTATTGACTTTTATTTTCTAGCATTGTTGGAAATAAGAGATGGAGGAGAGCTCTGAGAGAACTCTGAGTTGAATTAGAGCAATTTTTTAATTTAATTTTATTTATTTTGCTTGGGTTGAAATCTATGAGTAGATTCTTGATTTTATCATGGAGGTTGTGATGTTTTGAATAAATGAGTCGGAAAATACAATAAAGCTCTTGATGACTTAAAGTGTGGGTATAAATGAATGAAGGGTAGTGTAGTAATTTAACAAAACTTGATAAATATAAATAGAAAGTAAAAAAAAAACAAAAGAAAACATCTGAAATTTGAGAGAGAATCGGCAGGAGAGAGAAGGGAGAAAGAAGAAGAAGAGAAAAGAGGGAAATTAGAAAGGGAATAGAAAGGAGTTGGAAGAAATAAGTAAAAAGGTAAGATTATGTATAAATATGTGTTAATTAAGCTTTAATTTTGGTTTTGATAAATGTTAGGGTTATAAAATTTATGTTGTAGGTTTAATTGATAAATTAAATTGAATATTAGGAGTTGATTGTTGTTGTTAATTGATTGTTAAGTTGAATTTGAGAGAACGTAGATGAAAATGATGATTTTGAGCTATAGATTTTGTTTGAATGGTGAAATTGTGTTAGAAATAAGGAAAGAACAGTAGGTTTATGTTGAAATTCTGGGTTGGAGGTTGAAGATGACAAAAATTCAAATTGGTCCCTTAATTTTGGAAAATTACAGTTTAGTCCCCAAACTTTGGAAAATTACAGAATGGTCCCTGGAGCGTATTCTGAGATTCTGAACAGGATAAAATATGAATTATGGGCAGAATTACTGTATAGTTATGAAATTTTAAAACTTTCAATTTAGCCCTCTAATTTGATAAAAATTACCATTTGACCCTAAAAATTTGGTAAAATTCCAGAATGGTCCCTGGAGTATAATGAGATATTCTGGACAGATTTGAGAATTAATTATGGCCATAATTTCAGCATATTCATGGATTTATGATAAATTTTAGTTTGGTCCTCCATTTGATAAAAAATTACAATTTGACCCTAAAATTTTGAAAAAAATTCCAGAATGGTCCCTGGAGCATAATTAGAGGTTCTAGACAGAAATGAGGATGAATTATGGACTTAATTCCACTATAGTCATGAATTTATGATATGTTTAGTTTGGTCTTCCAATTAGATGAAAATTACAATTTAGCCCTAAAAATATAATAAATTCCATATTAGTCTCTAGCTGTGATGTTAGCCTTTTTAGATTGGTTTGATGAATAATTTAGGTTTATTTAGTGAATTATTACCATTTTTTTATTTGTTTTATTATGGATTAGATTTCGAGAAAACCGTTAATTTTTGGGTTTTTAGGAAAATAACTAATTTAATCTAAAAACATATAGGGTTATGGAATAGACCCTTAGTTAAGTGTATTAAATAGGTTGTATATTCTTTTGAATCATTCTTGAATATGTTTTCTTTATATTCAGATAGTCCTGATATTCCACCAGCGGGATGTTAGTAGGATTTTCTTCGATGTCTGCTTTTGACTTTTGTTTTGCTTTGAGTCAGGTGAGTGGATAATTTTCCATATGCATGAGAAATATTATAAATATTTGATTTGTTAATATGAATTGGATCATGCTTCTTGATAATATATATGGTGATTATTATCCTTGTTATGATAAGCATAATCATTTGTTGAATCCAAATTCTTGATATGAACCAATATGTATTTTGGATTGACTTCTGAATTGATAGCTCCTCATTTGATTGATGTCATGAGTTGAGCCTTGAGATATTAATATGTCTTTTTGAGTATGATTATGACCCTATGGTATGTCAGTCAGAATATTAATGCTAACAGGGTAGTGTTAGTCTTTGTGCACATCGTATCTGAACCCTAGTTGGTCGAGGGAGTTACCAACTTGTGTGGACTGATCATCCCACAGTACGAAGCCTCATGCTCATTGTATTTTGATTTTCTAATGAATTTTACCATATAATATTATTGTTATGGCCTATTTGAGAAACTATTTTATAAGAACCTAAAGTCATACTTGTATATATATATATATATATATATATATTTCTCATTGTTGTATTATCTTGTGTGTGTGTATTGAACATTATCTACTCACTGAGTTGTTGAACTCACACTCTCATTATTTATTATTTTCAGGCTTATAGCTTGATAACAGGTTATTTTTGTTGGACCTTCAGAACCTGTTTTTTTTATTGTAAATTTATACATATTCCTTTATGTCTAGTTAGTGCTCTCAAACTATGAAATTATACTAACTCTTGTATTAAGACAATTCAATTATATTATAAAATTGATTTTGTTATTAATGTTGCGTTGAACTCTGATTGAATTAGGATAAATTTGTGTGTAAGTTTGGGTTCGCATAGGTATAGAACCTTGGAAGGAAACTTTTTCTATGTGCCGGTCATGGATCCGAGATTCGGGTCGTGACAGAGGTTAAGCTTCATTGTGTCAAAAAGTTGCCCACGGTAGTTTTGAAGCTTGTGACAAGGTCGCATTTTATGTGAGTGAGTATTTCTTAGCTATCATTTATTTAATTCTTAGTAGCATTATTGTCCATGAAATCTAATTCCATGCCATTTTTTTTTATATCTTTCCTTTCCAACATTAAAATTAGCTTGGCTCCACGAATTGAACTAAAAAATCATCAACTCGAATCAGGTTTCAATTTAAATATTTTAATATATTTTTAAATAAAAATACACTTTAAAAAATAACCATCACCTTACTCAAACACTCCAAATACACCTCATTATTATCAATAAAAGAGGCCGAGTTAGAACATCTCCAACTGCAACAATATAATGTGTTGTGTGGAAGCAATAGCAGTATTGTAATGTTTTATGTTTCTTTATCTTGTTAGATGACCGACCTCTCTGGCCATATGATTTTTTTTGTGGCTAAAAACAGCAGCATTTCCCACAAATTATGCAGCCCAATCTTGAAGAAGTTCATTTTATACCCATTTTCCACCGTAAGTACCTTTCCACATTGTCCAGCCCACAAAGTTCCTTCACCTTAGGCATGGTGGCAGGGACCTCCAAGTTGAATGTTGAGAAAGAATCATCCATGCAACCCCATGAATGAAGATGTTGTCTAGCATCTCTTATAGCTGCTCTTGCAGCACAGTGAACTGATGCTGCAAGGAGTAGCGGTGGCTCCCCGGAAGCTGCACAAAGCATAATAATTTCATCATCAGACACCTATAAATGGAAGTTCAAGAAGACTAACTACTTGCATTCATTCATGGTAAGGTAAAAGATATTGCCTTGCATCCATAGAGACATCCATTATGCTCTTCTGTAAAAGAAAGAAAACTCTGAAAAGCTTACCTTTTGAAGAGAGAACACGTTTCTGGTGATGTCCACTGTTGTGGATTTCCACATTGAATTGTTTTGGTATGGTGTCTATTGTAGGGATCTTATATGTCCATGTGCTGTCTGCAACCACTAGTCCATCAGAATTCGTCGTGTACTCTTCAAGCATAAAAAAACCAATCCCTTGGACGAAGGCTCCTTCAATCTACATGCACCAATCCAAACCTCTTAAAATTTACAAACATCTTTGAACTTAAGAATTTGATTCTGAGTTGTCACAGCTAGCCAACCTGTCCTAAATCCACCGCAGGGTTGAGACTTTGTCCACAATCGTATATAATATCTGATCTCAAAATAGTTGTTTCCCCTGTCAGAAGGTTTACCTCTACCTGCGTCACCATAGTTTCACATTAGTACTCCTGCGGAAAATTAGGCATGCAATCATCTATGAAGCAGGATTCCCGTCTTCCAGTTTGTATTCAAAAGTTTTACTCTAGTTTCAGATCATGCACCGTAGATAGAGGTGTTCTGGAAAACCTTACCTCACTTACTGCAGCGCCATAGTTCAAGTAGTGCGTCGAAGTAAAGTCAGGGATGTAATGTGAAGATGCCGATAAATTCAGTGATCCCACATATGCCTGCATTTTGAATGACTAAGAGTAAGGTAGCAAAGAAATTAAGCATCTAAATGTCAATATCAAATGAATATCAAAGTTCATATCCTGTCAGCATAGCAGCCTGACAATCAATTCAGAAAAATGCATGAAGATTTCTTCTCATAACAAATACTTGAATGTAAAGAAAGAAAAAGAAAACCTACCTGAAAGGACCACATTAGTGAAGGAATCATTGACAAGTTTCGCTCTCGAGGTTCGAACTGACAAATATCTCAAATAGAATGTTCAAGAAATGTAAACAAGTACCTTGCGAATGAGCGCATCCCATGTTACGGAACCCATTTGCCCCTGCAACGTTTCCTTTAGAGGTGCCAGTCTCTCAACCAAGACTTCACAGCAAAGTCTAACTGATTCACAGCTTGACTCTGATGTGGTGCTCCCTGCTGTCATTCCTCCTTGAGTTAAACTCAGAGTATCAGCTTGGATCACCCTTACTTTGTCCAGAAGATTTTCTACCCCATCACATTTGATTGAGCTGAGAGCAAACGCAGCCATTTGTTTTACCTTTGTCCAGAGCCCTTGGCCCAACTCTATTCCACCAACTTCAACAACAACCGACCCATCACTTAGAATGCTTACTTTCCCCGGAGTTGGTCTCACGAACACTTGATGCACAATAGGCACTCGAGAAATACCTCTTTTCTTCCACACCTTACACCTATTGAACTCCTTTATTATTTCAACCCTTTGTTTGAAGCTTGAAGATTCTGCTACCTTATTCCATATCGATGTTAGAGTATACTCTATAGAATCACCTGAGGCAACATCATAGAATAATTGAAGGCTATCATATCTGTGAAAATTTATGTTTCTCACAGAATCTACATCCATGGAAAGGGTAGACGCTACATGTTCGATTACGGTTTCTGAAATGTATGATCCTTGTACCTCCCCAGGGGCTCGCATTGCAGTTTTACTTGAATGATTTGTTTTGCATACCTTTATATCAAAAGATAAAGCGCCCCAGTCATACTTTTTCAGCCCATTCAGAATGCAATTTGGCATCAGTGGACTTATATCTAAAGATATTCCAGAATTGATTAATATATCGAGCTGCAAGGCTGTAACTTTCCCATTTGATTTAAATCCTACATTATAAGTTATTTCCATGGGATGCCTTCCTCCTGCCATTATCATATCGGTCTTGCGATTCAAATACGTTCTCACAGGGCGACGAAACTTGTGCGCTGCAAGAGCACATGCAGTAGCAACCTAAACGTTAACATTACATCCCATTGTAAGTCCTCGCACCAATTGATAACAGAGAAATGGAATAGTAAATCTATCATCAAGGAGAAATAAACTGAAAATCGTGTGGACTGAAGCAGTGAAAAAGGATTATATCACAACTTTTATAGAAAATTCAGCACTAAACACAAGAGAACAGGAACGTAGTAACTAAACATCAATAAGTTTGGAATTGAAACCAAGACTTAGGTTGTTGATGGAAGTTTAAGACATGGAGATTTGTTTAGAATGAAACTCACAGGAATTGCTTTCATGGCCTTTCCACCAAAGCCTCCTCCGACTCTCCTTGTAATCACACGCACATTATGCTCAGGAATACCAAGACATTTTGCAATGGTAACATGTACATCTTCCGGACACTGGGTTGAACTGTAAACCACCATGCAGTTGTTTTCATCAGGAATAGCAAGGGCAGTTTGAGTCTCCATATAGAAATGGTACTGTGAACCGAGTTTTATCTAAAGCAACGAAGCAGCAGAAAGTTAGCAGTAAGCACAGACGCCCAACGTTGAAATCTTAAGCTAGAAAAGCACCTAGTCTATGTAGTTCTTAGGCTTGTAACTATCTATGCCCTCATAAAAGAAGAACATTTTCTTCATTTTTATTTTCTATTCAAATGAGAGGAGTGAGTTGGAGGGAAGGGGGAGCGAAAGTACCTTGGCAGAGAGAATCTTGTGATCAGCCTCAGCCAATCCTTTTGATATATCACCAACTTGTTTGGGGTAGAGGAGAAGAGGAACCTCGAGAAGGCTAGATCTCTTAATGGCCTCTTCTACAGTTAAAACGGGTGGTTCTAGATTTTCGGTGTCATAATCAACTTCAACAAGGTTGGATGCTATATCAGCATGCTTCTGTGTATCTGCAACCTGAGAGAGTCGATTGGTAGACTAGATTAGGCACAAATTCCCACAATCCAATTATATATTTCCGTAATGCCCTTAAATAATGACATCTAAAATCAACAAAACTGAGGTGGATGTTATTAGTTAAAAATATTGGATGAGGTGATTACCACAAAAGCAAGAGGCTCTCCAGCATACTTCGTTAGCTCGTCTGCGAACAAAGATTCAGTGCCAAACCTAGCCGTACAACCTCTGTTCTCTCCACCTTCTGGAATGTCTCTGACCGAAATCAGCCCAGAAACTCCATCTGGTAGTAATTTAGACTTGAATCTGATATCCTTCACCCTTGCATAAGGCTTCATGCTATGAATGAATGCTCCATGTAGACAATTTGTAGGAGAGGGGATGTCATCAACAAAAACAGCCTCTCCTGCATAATTTGTTACACGAGTAAAGTGAAGATACCTAAAAGTGAGATAAATGAGACCAGCACTTAATTCTATGAGGGAAGCATCCCTTAGATTACGCTGATCATTATTTATGCAACTCGATGATGGAAGGAATACAAACCAGAAGCTTGAAGGGCGGCTCCAACTTTCTTAGTAGGCCGACCAACAGGATGATGATCATTGTTTAATTCAAGCACCTGGTCTGATGATGACAGCAAAGTGTGTAATTGAACATGATCAAGCTGGCTGTACTTCTGTTTTATTTTTGCATCCTTGAACAATGAAGTATTACAATATTCATCCGACCAAACACCAGAAATTTTAGAGTTAATGTCTATCAAGGGGTAGAGAAAGTCAAAGAGATAACCAGCAGCTAAGCTTGACCTGTAGGCCGGACTCGGCGTGCCATCTTCAGGAACCACATTGGCTTTAACCAATTTAACAGCTTCATATAGAACACCAATGGTTAGTATTTTTCCAGACAAAAATTTCTCAACTTCATTTGCTCTGATAGCATGTTTGGTTCCATAAGCACCAAAAACGACCCGGCATTTATTTAACACAACTGAGCCGGAAGATTTCAAACAGGACACTTCAGACAAGAAAGCTGCATTTAAATAGGGCAACGCATTTCCAAGGGGTCGTGGTGCAGCACGATAAGTTTCGAATAACAACTTGCTGTCCATTTCAGAAGACATGTTCTTGGATGCTGCATAATTTGGAATCTTAATATTTAACAGCACACTTCTGGGATCCAATGGAGGCCTTTCCAGAAACTCATCTAATGTGAGCTTTTCATGCAAGGTACCAGTTAGAATGTGAACAAATGCACCTGCTGCCAGCAGAATCGTGGCAATATCTGATGGAAAATGTTTCCTTTGTGCCATCACCAAATTCCCCCCTACACTGCCTGTATTTCGGACAAATTCAGAAGCAACCTTCTCCATGTGCAATGCAATTCTTTTAAACACAATCTTGCATTCTGAATTAAACTCACTGTTATTTTCTTCCTTCAGAGCTTCAATAGCTTTAGAAATTGTGACAGCTGCCCCGATTTCGATTCCTTCTTCATCCCTCCTAATACCCGAGAGCTCCAGAACACATCTGAGATCTATGTACTTGTCATGGTGCTCTAGTTCCTTGTAATAACCCATGCCTGTGTTACCAACCACTAGTTTCATCCTGGTTTTGCAGTCGGCATCAATGCTTTTTAATAAGCTCTGAAGCTCCTCAACTGTAGCAGGTTTGTACCAAGAATATCTTTCAGAATCCAAAAGCAAGGAAGATTTTATTTCCCTTTTCAAAAATTCAGGGAAAGTGCATATCTCATGATTATGGTCATATAAAGGTAGCCTACTCATCTTCGCTTCGTGACTCTCTTCCTTCTTCCAGAAAGAGTTTAATCCCAAATCTTCAATATCAACATCAGCAGCAAAACTCTTACACGCATCAGCAATGGGTCGATATCCAGTACAGCGACAAAGATTTCCTGAGATAGCCTTTTCAGCTTCAACGACTGTCAGCTTGGAGAATCCTGGAGAAGGCTCCCTTCGGTCATTCTTTTCAGCTTTAACAAGGGCTCCGAAGAGTGAAACACACATTCCAGGAGTGCAAAAGCCACATTGAGAAGCATGGAAACCACTGAACCTCTGGTGAATCGGATGGAATCCATCTTTGCTATTTCCAAGGCCTTCAGATGTTGTAACTGAACATCCATTCACACTGCAAAGCAGTGTAAGACATGAGCTGATTGTGAAATCCTCAACTTGGTCAAGCACAGGATCATACTTGGAGAGCAGAACAATGCAAGCACCACAACCACCTAAAACCATAAATTAGAACAAATCATGAGAAACCGCCTGAAGGCTCAATTTTTATGAAAAGAAATTTCGAAAAAAAACATTATAGCTTCAAAATTTTGATTGAACCGGGAAGGGTGATATTGAAAAATCAATTTTTAAATTCCTCCCAACTAATTATAATATAAGTTTCAAATTAGCCCTCAAACGACTGTGATAAGAATTTTTTCGATCTATCTTTCATTATAATCCAATCATTACCCTTTATTTTCCAAATAATAGGCGTTTGATTAGGGCAAAGAAAAAGAAACTATTGAAATAAATAAAATAGATGTGGGAAACATTATATGTAACACCCGTGTTTTGGTACAAAAACTCAAGTCTAAGTTTAGCTTAAATCCACGAACCCAATCTAACATATGTATTTGAAGAGATCTTTTGCAAGAAAATTGATTTTTTTTCTCTTCTTCTCTTCCCTGTGACTTCCCTCTCATTTTCACTAAGAGATTCAGCTCCAAAACTTAAACTTTTGGGTTTTAAGAAGCGTCAAAGATGTAAGTATCACAACTCTTGTTTTCGACTGGAGATTTGATATTTAATGAATTAAAAAAGTATTTTAGGGTTTATATAATGTGTAATATATTGATTTGATATATTGATGATTTAGGAGCTATAATTGATTTTTAAGGTGTTACTTTTAGCTTAGAATGAACAGAATTGAAATTTTTAATTTATATATTTTTTGAAAATTGATAAATCAGAATTCTAAAATCTTAATTAATCAGTTAACTAATTGGCTTGTAGTGGTGGTCAACTTGTTGGTCATTTCAATCGCTGGTTGACTAAGCAGTGAAGTCTAATTGGTTTTTTTTAGTTCGATCAGTTTGAGAGATGTTTGTGATCAATTAGGTGAATCTGTTTCAGTTTTATAATTTCATTTTCATCTCTATTATTAGAGTTGAAATCTTTTATATTATATGTTACAAGTTTTTTTTTATTAATTCTTGTATTTGTTATAAGTTTTGTTGATATTTCTTCTAGTGATCATCAATAGTTTCTAATCTTATGTTTGTTTGTCTTTTATCTTTTTTTGTTTAATGAGTAAGATAATTTTTAATATGCATATAATATAAATAATATATGTATGTTGATTATATGACAAGTAAAATTAGTTAACTCTTGAATATTTATATATATTATTTTATTTTTTGAGTACTTATCCATTGTTGAATTTACACTCACATTCCATTAAATTAAATTCTATTCGATATAAAATTTATTTGCTTTGATAACTATACGGGTATCTATTATCTCTTGATATCAGTACACTAATCAAAAACTCTACTAATATATAGTAGTTAGTTTATATGTATATAGTAGTATGTACACCTAGCTGGTGAGAGAGGCATCAACTTGTTACGATTGATCCTTTCATAGTTATGTAAACCATAAACCTCATCTATTATCAAACCCTAAGGTCTCGCTTGTTATCTAACATGTATTTCACTATTATATTACTAATATGCTTAATATGTGTAACGGACACTTGTTTCGGTTTGTATATTCCTAATATATTAAATTTTGTCTTATAACTTATGAATATCTAAAATTAATATTATATATTATTCCTCTACTATGTTAGTTGAACTTATCTTTTTATTTTAATATTTTTTCAGGTTTTTAATTTAATATTATTTTCAGGTTTTTAGTTTATATTAGCAAGTTAATCTTTGGTAAAGAATTCATGCTATTTCATTTGTTAACATGTTTTGCTTGTTTTTGTGATGTTTTTTTTATTTGATATTTTAGGCGCTTTATTATTATGTTGTTTTCATTCAAATTTAGATTTTTATTTCAAATATTGAATTTTATTTATGGTAATGACTATTTTGAATTATTAATTATTTTTATTGGTTTTGAGAAATATCTTGAAAGTTTATGAAATACCGTGTGATTCTATATAATTCGTTTTATGAGAAGCATGCTTAAGGCTTAGCATGCGTGAAATGTTTTCTTAAACACTGCATTACCGGTCCCGTGCCTGAGATTTGGATAGGAATATTAATGTAAGCTTTTGGAGTTTCAGTGCCATATTAAAGTCATGGTGTTGGTTTGATGTGTATATTTGTTATCAGCCTATTTGAATTTATATTTGCTAGACAATAAAATTCCATTAATTAAATTTTGTGAAAAACGAAGAAGGAAGAAGATGCAAATGGAAAATATTCTATACAATGCATGTGAGATGCAGTGATATTAAATTTAGCTTGACAAGTCGAGACCTAACTCGAGCTGTGTTTAAAAAAGATAACTTAAGTGGGAGTTAACTACTATGATCTGTTATAATATGTAAACCTGCAATTTCATCAAAACAAGATTTTATTTCTTTGAAGAGAATTCATAAGTGGTATCATTGCATCGTTTTAATTGACGTAGATCAACTTACTTGACCAATAACTCAAGCCTTGCACAGAGCCACAAGCTTTGCCGAGCTTAAAAACACTGGTGAAATGCAAGGCGATATTATCCATCTATAATTTATTAACAGACAAAAACAGGTCATGGATGACCCTACGCCTATCACACATCAGATGCGGTATGCAAACGTACAATCAAGTGCAGTACTGGAAAAAGAAAGAAGCAAACATTACCTTCGCCACAACCGAGCTTGACACTCTTGAAACATGTCCTGGTACGCAAGAACTCAAGCAAGGTTGTTGAGGGGTCTAATCTCGACGACACCTCGAACCTCTGTCCGTTGACGGCAAAGACTAGACTCCCAGCTTTGCCTGTTTCCCTCTGCTTCTCTTCCATTACTGCGTAAAATGCTTGTGCGTGACAGACACAAAAATGGATCAGAATTATTTGTGATGGCGGATGAGACACACACACACACTCTGCTAACAATTCACATTCAAAGAGCCTAGTTGCTTTATAAAATGGAGGGGCATCTCACTTTCCTTTTCATTGCATTTGATCCCATTGTGTATTTTAACGTAGGTCGCATGCTCAGACGTCATTCTTCACCTCATGCGGGTCAGTCTGCAAGTTAAATATGCACGCAGCACGATAAGATGCAGGTACAGCTTGTTTTTTGGTGTTTTTTAAAAATTAAAAATTTTTATTTATTTTAAATTAATAATATCTTTTTATATGTTAAAAATATTTTTTTAAAAAATAATATTATTTTAATATATTTCTAAATAAAAAAATTATTATTATATTTTTAAATATCTTTATATTAATACATGGTTGTTATATAGGATCTGATAATAATAAAAAGTATAGTTTTGAACTAGGGGCTTTATGTGCTAAACTAAAAGCTTATTGTTCGAAATTTTGAATTTAAATATATTTTAATTTGAATGAAAAAGGATGTTTAGCTGATAAAATAAAAATATTAGTGATTTAATAAAAAATAAAATAACAAAATAATTAAAACATTAGTGATTTTAATTTGAATGGAAAAGGATATTTAATTAAAAAATTTTACCTGAGTTGTCTCCTCGACAACTCTAGAGTTGCTTGGCAATATAAATTACTCAAACTCTTTTTAGATAAGACAACTTGTGTTTTTATTATTTTTTTAGGGTAAAACTAAGATAAGAAAATAGATAAATATCTAGGGATAAAATAAGCTTATTTAGAAATACGAGTTAATCTATGTTTTTAAAAATTAATTTTTTTTATATGTTTTTGATCGTGAGTTGATTTCAAAATAATTTTTTTTAAAAAAAAAATTTAATAAATTTTAATTAAAAAATATTTTAAAAATAATTATAATTATATTTTCAAACAATATTGAAGATAAGTAGATATAAATAACCCGTCCTCCTCCTTTATTTTAAACAAGAGGCTTTTGGTTCTATTGGCGAGGCTTTTGGTTTTATCCGTGCTTGAAATAATCCTCCTCCTTTATATAAAAACTGCTGAACTCAATCATTTGCTGTCCTTATTCTTTAGTTTTTTGTTGAGTTCAATCATGCAGAGGTAATCAAACTGGGGAAAGGGATAGAAAGTGACATTCATTTGTGCCTAACACCAAAAAAATCAACTTTATAAATATCTCCTGTATACAATATTTTATTAAATTTCATGTGTTGATCTTAGGACGCGACTTATATGAAAAACATTATTCAGAAGGTGATCTGTTTAATTCATTTAAATTAATTAAAATTTGATTTGATTTAAAAAAAAATATCCTAGCCATTGAGTTAATAAATTCAATTTATAATTTGAATTTTATATCAATTCAATCTCAAATTAAGCTTAATTAACTATAATTTAGATCCAACCACCATCGGATTAATCCAAGATATATGCACTGGAAAGATTATTAGATAGATCCACGTACCAAACCTGCAAGCTGACATGAATTAATGCAGTAAGTTTTTCTTTTATATTCCTAATGTGAACCTCTCTTAAGTATTATGTCGAAGAAGTTTTAAATTAATATAATTCCAAATAATTATTCTATGAATTTACTTAGAGAAAATAAAGAATTATGATGAATTCTATTAAATTTTAATAGTTCTTCTCAGATGATTTTTTTATAACTTTCTCTCTGATTTTTCTTTTTGTTTCCTCCTTATCTATCTCTGTTATGGAGTAATTAACTAGTAATTATTGATAATATTCACTGTTAAGCTAAAATAATATAATTCTTCTTAATCAGTTTTTTTTTGTTATACTTTTTTTTCTATCCATTTATCTTCCTGGATTTTAGAAAAGACCCACCAATAAATCAATCCTTTAACACAGTAAACAGTAATTTTATTTCTCTGATATCATGTTTTTTTTTAATATATTAAAATAATTTATTTATTTATTTTTTGATATCAACACGTTGTTAAAACCATCAATAAATACTATAAAATAATTAATTTAATATTTTTTTATACCAAATAGACTTTTAAAACGTATTAGTTTCAGTTTCAAATAAAGAAACAAACAGATTAACTCCATGCCTAGTCGGTTATACAAAGGAGCTAATTAAATCAACATTAATTACAAGGACGTTATGCCTTGCATGCATGGTCCTTTAAAATGGCATCCTCTACCCTTCCATCACACTTAGCTGGTCCACGTCTATCTTCACCCAAGATGATTCAAGCTACCATGACATGCTCGATTGTATTAACGCTAGCTTTTGGGTTCATGGTGCTTGCCTCAGGTGTAGCGGCAGCTCCTGCAACACCATTTTTGGGTCGGAACCCTGTAGAAATTCAGGAGTGCTTGGCAACCATCAAGGCACACGCAGATATTTGCTTGCATGAGGTTGCATCCTTGGTGCTGACCTTTCAAAAGAACTTAGTCGGCCCTAGATGTTGCAGTGCCTTGGCTGTAATTGATGACAAGTGCAAGCCTAAAGGATTTAGTTTTGATCCTTTCTTGCCTCCATTGTGGATCAGGAAACGCTGTGCTTCGCTATTATCTGCTCCAAGTCCTGATCCAGTCGTGCCAAGTTCTACTTAAAACATGTCAAAGATTCTTAAGAATGCGCCATGTCCTGCATCAGGTTGAATAAGTTTTGAGTTATTGACTTCTATTTTCTAGCATTGTTGGAAATAAGAGATGGAGGAGAGCTACGAGAGAACTCTGAGTTGAATTAGAGCAATTTTTTAATTTATTTTTTTTCTTGGGTAGAAATCTATGAGTAGATTCTTGATTCTATCATTGAGGTTAAGTTTCATTGTGTCAAAAAGTTGCCCACGATAATTTGAAGTTTGTGACAAGGTCGGATTTTATGCGAGTGAGCTTTTCCTAGTTATCGTTCATTTGATTCTCGCTATCATTATTGTCCCTGAAATCTAATGCCATGCCCTATTCTTTTTTAATCATCATTTCCTTCCCAACCTTGAACTTGGCTCGGGTCAGCAAATCGACCCAAAATATTATCAATTTAATTTAAATCGAAAAAAATATCTCGGCCAAGCCTGAATAACTCGGTGGGTAGACCTGTCCAAGCCTAATCAGCTTAGCATCAAGGATTCATTTTTTATTCTCTGCACTTCGTTTCAACTGTGGACATTTCGTTTGGAGGTGTAAACGCAATTTAAGCAGCCGTGAAAGCCTCGCGAAGATCATTTATAAGCGTCGTTAGCAGACTGAATGGTCTTCTTAAGCCTCTGGATGTCTGCATTCTTATTGGAATCAATAATCTTTTAAGCCCCTGAATTTCCTCTTCTGTTGCATTTCCACATCTTTCCAAGCAATCTCCACCTGAACCTTCAGGCCATTCTTTTCTCGCGAAGTTTGCCCACCTTGAGCTTGCTTGTCCTTGTACGTTGTGCTGCTCTTCATAAGAGAGATCGGTACTTTTTTGCACAATAATTTTGCTCCTTCTTAGCTTTATTACTGCAAAAAATTTACATGGACTCACCACTATAATATATTTAATTATTTAATTAACTGTCTAGTTACAAAAGCTTTGATAACATGTAAAAAAATATTTTAAATAAGATCTTAACATTAATGTATACAACAATTTATTATTATTATTATTATTATTATTATTTGCATTTGCATTTGCTCCTATACATTGAAACTATATATTACTCTTTTTTAATAAAAAATGTATACGACAATTTTATCATTTATTTATATGCCAAAATATTTTGAAAGTATAAAACATTATAATACCTACAGCATCGTGCGGGGCACTCTCTAGGTACATAAATTAGGCAAAGAGGCTGGCTGTACACATTTACATTGCATAGAGAGTGTACGCACAGTAATTCTATGCTACCATACAAATACAGATTTTGTACTGTCCCACTAAAGTACATAATTCCTTTTCCCTAGCAAAAACCAACAAGCTAATAAACCTGGCAATTATAACACATGCCCCCAAAATGGCTAAAGAATGAAGGAATATCTCTGCCCATTCTTTAGACGGTTAAAACAGCACATCATGGAGATTGATTTCACAACTCAGCATCACACCTACTTTTATACTCTATAGCAAAGAAAAAACTCAGCATCACAACACCAAATCCTAAAAGAAGAGGAAGCTCCCACCTCGAATGGACAATGGCTGAAATTGCGAGTGTTGGGTGAGCAACAGGAACCGCAAGATATCAGCAACTGGGATTGGCATTTGGTGACGCCATCTAGTTAAGGAACTTGGTTGGATTATTATCTCTTTGCACGTTGGTATGCAATCCACTGTTCACCATCATAGGAATGTCATAGAACTTTAGGCTCACAAGGCATAAAGGTCCATTTCATTTCCAACATCTGAGTAGTACTTGTTGTAGTTGAGATATCCCCAGAAACGGGATAGCCCAAACTCCCCATGCTTAGGAAACTTGAGATAGCATAAATGCAATTGTTTCAAATTTTTGTCGAACTTTTGCTTTATGGCAAGCACCTGCAGAAGCAATGCACCAGTAAAGCTTATATGCAGTCTGTAATTGTTCTTAAAACATTTCAGAGAGCTGTAAAACTAGAAAGCTAACGCAAACTAGAATTGTAACTGCACGGTACAGGCAGTCATAATTCAAGCACATAAGAAGACTTTGTGCATTCACATGTTTCATGGACCTCAAAGTACATTTCAAACTAAGATGAATTACTTGCCATATGAAACCAAAATGAGAAAGGATGGATTATCTCATCCACAAGCTCAATATAATGATCCTTAGTTTTACTGTTTATTTCTTTTTGAAAGGATGTATTATCTTTCATGTGTACAACATACTAAATCATTGTCCAACAACTAGAAGTCAATTTATACTGGTAGCACGCCTTAATTCATCATAACCACTGTCAGTAATGCAAGTGTAATATTCTTGAGCCAAAACACATGCATGCTATCAGTAGGTGAAGGTCACAGCAACGACTCACATATATCAGGACAAATAGGCAAATAGTGACATATGCACATCTAGTCAATAATACACATAAGTTGTCACAATATTTGATATTTGGTAGGCTGTCAGACCTGACTCTTAAGAATATATCCATATCAACACAAGTTTAATCATGTCCATACCCATGCATGCAAATGCAGCTTTTAGTTGTAAAGGCAACACATTGGACATACAGTGCAAGAATTACCTGGGATATATTGATTCTAGAAAGTTTACCCAACAAGTCTCCTTGATCCAGTCCCATATCCCACATGCCACCAGTAAAACAAGACCGAAACTCAAAGGCACATTGCAAAATGCTTTCAATAATGATGGCTACAGGCCGTGTTTCATTAGAGAGAAAACATCTGCGAAGATCAAGCTCACTGTTAACTGATAATCTCTTCTTTTTTTGATAGATGTCAGCATCTAATGGCACAGAAGGTATGCAGGGGCATGGATGATAACATCATCAACCCAAAGTTAATCAGGTATGAAATTTGATACATTTCCCAGTCCAGCACCAACTTAGCAAATAATCAATTGCATTTTAAAGAAAAGGTGCAAAGTTTTTTCGAAAAAAAAATTATCAAAGGAAACTGTCACTAAGACATTGTAAAACAAAAATGTGGTGTTGAATATGATTTGAAAATGACACAACTCAATTCAAGTGTAGTATGCCCCTCTCATTTCAGATATACATGTATCTTAAAATCTGACAAGAATATTTACACAAGTGCTTTATGAAAGGAATATAACCATCTCTCATTCATTGTGCGCTGGTACATGCACATGCACAATTAGGCTAAATGATTAAATGACTGAGACTTCAAATTCCCACACCCCTCCCTCTCTCCCTCACCATCAAATTCCATTGTGTATTAAAACAACTGTATAAGAAACAAAAACTTGAGATTCGAAAAACTTTTTTTCCACATGTTCACAAAGTACCAATAATTTTAAACAAGAGAAAGGCCTCAACTTACATGTGTAGTGAATCAGTTAAATATGCCATGTGCACTGACTCCAGATCCATCATGTCTTTGACCTAGAAAACAACAAAGTTCAAGACTGGTCAAATGAGAAAGTAGAGAACAAATGGATAGGTTCATTTCCTTCTATCATTAAAAATCCCCATCAACTGCATTTCATCTTTCCGTGGTCTCTCATAACAGCAGTAATAGTGTCACAAATTTGCATTGTATTAGAACACGTTCAATCAAGGTTGTGAATACTATTTGTAGTCCCCACAGCTTTCTTATTGAAAATCATTAAGTTCTTTCCAAGCACATTTGATCTTCAAGCATATCCTCCATCTCCATGATCTAAGGAGACAACAATTGGAATGTTTCTCATCCAGCTCCTCCAAAAACCTTTCTTCTTTCTCCCTTTCGAGGACGAACTGATTTCTCATTTTGATTTCAAATTTTCAACATTGAATAAGTTAGATAGTTGTCCTAAATTCATATTACAGATATGCCACATCACAGTAAAGGAGTAATGCAGAGTTAAAACCAACAAATAATGCCTCAAAATCCAATGGAAAATTAGAAATTGGAAATAACATTAAATTGTTTTCCACAATCATTTTCAGCAGTAAAGCATAAATTCAACCACCACGCAAGATATGCAGGAATAATATACATCAGCAGCACACATGCTAGTGAAGCCAAAGAAATATATCATGGACTGGGAAAAAAAAAAGAAAAAAAAAAGAAGTGAAAGTAAGTTGCTTCAAACCTTATACTTTAGGGAGTGGAGAAACTTGCACCATGACACATAAGATAACTGTGACTGGACATACTGTTGCAATGCAGATATAAAATGATTGATGTGGTGCCTGTCATGGAACAGAGGAGTAAATATACTTGTTTGTATAAAACTTCAGGCCTAATGTAAAACTACCTTCGAAGCTAATAATAGCATCCTTAAAAAATCACGCTAAACCAGCAGACGTTTCGACTAATATACAGCATTTTGACATTTCATGCAACTTTCACATAACCCAGTACTCTAAAAACTTTCCATGTTCTCATCATCATCATCATCAGATAATCAACAATTAATACAAAAGCATACATACTAGAAGACAATGCCATTATTATCATTATCAACTAAGTAAAAGCACCTTCTGGCATCAGAAGGAAATAAATGTCATAAAATTTACATAAGAAAGAAAGAGTACTGAATACCTTATCTTTATCAAAATGTTAAGATGGCGAATTCCGTGTTCTTGTGTTGTAGAATGATTTCGGGCCACCATGTGCATCATATCCTGTAAAACATAGGTGACATGTTATAAAATTACAAACAAGGCCAATTCAGTTCCATTAGCTTCCATAATTCAAAATCAAACACCAAGAAGCTGATTTACTATCTGATTCTTATATGGATGATTTTATCAACCTTCTCAAAACTTACATGCTTCTGTGATCTCTGAAAATTTAATTTAAAACACTTATTTTATTTCCATCCAAAAAAGGATAGAAGACTTGAGTTTTAAGTGATGTTTCCAAGATGCACCATTCTTTCATAAACACATAGAATTAACTACATAAAAGGACCATACAGACAAGCATTTGTGCAACTCAGAAACTCTGAGAACAGGGTAACAAAGAGAAGATAAATTAGGTGCAACAGTAGTTCAATTGTCATTGGATCATAAAAAAATCATTTCTAAGCAATCCATAAAGTAGTTGCAACAACACATGGGTATTGTTTGAAATATAATAATCAAGAGCAGTTTATGCAAGATGATCAGTCTGAGACTCTAGGGAAAAAACCCACAGGTATAGTTGCGGTTGACAGCCAACCGTTAGATTCGTTCTGTCTAACTAAGAATGATCACAAAGTACCAATTCATCCTGTCTTTCAAAAACAATGCAAAAAACCCCCCAACAAGTCCATGCAAAGGAAAATGAAGCCCCCTGCTAGTCTACAAGACAAACTAAGACATTATCTGGGTATTAATACCTTCAGTGAGCGCCATACTTCAGTCAAAGAGAAAACAGCAAGCTTCACATTTATCAGAAAACTGAATATCTCAGCATATATTTTCAATCCACTTGGAGTCAAAACAATGCTAATTGGCCAATCCACTTGGTAACCCAAACCCAAAAAATTGAAGGAATGCACTCCTGCCATCATTGACAAGGTCAATATTAGCACAAACTGAAATAATGAAAAAAGAGTTCACAGTAGTAAGCCTAAATCATATTCAGAACATTCTATTTAAGACTCAAGGTGCACTAAGACTAAGGTACCAATGTCTTCCAAAGCACACAAGTATGGTGCAAGGTAGGTGCATGTTTTTCTTTCCAGAAAGAAAAAAAAAATGAAAACTATACAGAATTGAAATGATTGTCAGTCTCTTAGCACTTAAACTGCAATGAAAACAATTACCAATTGTAAATGCTGAAAGGGGCATTGTGTCATTCCCTTTCATGTAGACAAACAACCGATCCTTATTAGGGTCTCGTTCACATGATGACCTCTTAACTGACAACTCAAGGAACCGTTGAATTTCTAGCACCCTCTGCTCAGCCTCGGCAACACACCACTTCTGTTGTTTCATGTAAAAAGGAAGGAAAAGATCAGAACCTCTGGTATTTGAATCAAATTACCATAATAGTAACACATTTAAAGTGATTAGCAGACAGAAATACATGATGCCAAAGGGACATGATGAACAAATCTGCCCAGTCTGCTGATTCCATGAAGTAGTAACGCCGCAAAGCCTGTAAATGTCCTTGCAAATCAAAACCCTCTTCAAGCAGCTTAATAGCAAGCCTGCTGACATATTTATATCTAGAATCATTAAGGGAAATTTTGTTTTTCAAAATTGAATTCTCTCCTAAAGGCACCGTGTTAAGTATGAAATCAGAAACGATATGCATGATATATAATTCTGAGAAACAGAAAGAAGAAAGATGAGAAGGAAAGACTAAATCAGCAACAACTTTTCTAAAGCATGCACTGATTCTTCCAAACATCAGAGAACTTCCATTGTATTCCATTTCATTAAGATTGCTTACGAGAAATCAATTATCAGTTCCAACAAGAAAAACTCAAGAACTTACTCAGGTTTCTGATTTGAATTATATAATTGCAGATCTCAAAAAAGACTATTCAAAGGCTTCTCTCATGATTCCAAACCCCTGGACAAACATCCAATACATGCTCAAAGACAAGGGAAGTAAAGAGTTCTGTTAGCTTTTCACCTAGATATGAATCCCACAAAATGAGTCCTACTAAGAGGGAGAATTTGAGAAGTCCTTTATCATTTTTTGCATGAAGTGACTGCTCTCATTATACGAACTTGTACCTCAGGATGCAAGATCATTTTTTTTTACAATTGAACCAGGCAATGGCCACCAAGGAAAGGAATCTATGATTTCCCATTTATAAAACTAAAGAAAAGGACACCAATTCAAAAGCTCAAAAGGTTAAAAAATAATTCAATAACTGGGTCCCTCGGAAAACTCTATTCTTACAGCCTCTTTAAACCACAGAGAAAAAACAAACACCAAACCTCATAAATAAATGCCTAGAAATCTATACACAGCAGAAACAAATTACCAAAAGACAATGATGAAATACAGTGAGAGGCTAATGTAAAAGGCAGTTGGTCCTTTACAGACAAAAATGCTGTTGGGAAGCCATATGAAGAAAGAGCATGGGGCTCATAAAATGAGGGGGGAAAGGTGAAAAACTGGAACAACATCAGATTAATCTTTGCACTGCATCTAGAGCACATTCATATATACTAACAACTGAATAAAGGGGGAATAATTGTAAAAGGATACTGGAGCAAGATTTCCTGCAGCAAGCATTTGTCGATGACAAAATCAAGTGGAATCTCAAACATGGATGACAAACTCTCCCTGTGATCTCCAACACTTTCATTTTCAGTGTAACTAAAACTCTTAAGCAGGCTCTGCCAACTAGTCCCACCGCAACCATTTATTGAAACAACAGCTTCTTTATCTTGTTCTTTCAAGTGTACTGACAAGTCACTAACACATGTTCTGGCATTATCAAACAAGACAGCTTCTCCATCACAGCCTTGTTTACACTCATCATGACTCTTACCACTGGTAGCTGGAGAAGTAATATGCAGTGGAACCTGAGACCCAAATTCATGTCGGAAACTGGCAGCGAACTTTTCTACAGATGCCTTACAAGGGTCTTCAACAGTTGAAAAGTCAAAGCAAGGTAATGATGGTCCATATGCTGTGCTGCATTTCTCTTTGGGCATGGTTACAAGGTGAAAGTAGGCATTCTTTTTCAACATTGGGTTTCTACTTAGAAAATTATAGCGGTAATTAACCTTCCATGGGTGTAATGCAAATAAACTTGAAGTAGAGTTTCTGTTTTTAAGTTGATCAGCTCCTGAGGCTTTCTCTGTTAAAACATCTTTAGCAGAAGTCATATGGGTAAAATATGGTAGATCTGATTTCAAAATTCCCGTATTTGTTTTACTTGCTTCTTGGACAGAGTCACAATGATCTGACCATGGATAAAAGCTGTGCCATTTGTCATTGCAAACAGAATTTTTTGGGAGGCCAAACTGCCAGCACTTACCAATTACACTATCTATATTATCAAACATGCATGATGAATTTGACTCCTTTGAATCAGGGGGTGGAAATTCATGACTTGAAGTTCTTCTCTTATCATAAACACACATGAAATGGCCAACAAAATTGTTTTCTTCACTATTTTTATGTGAGTCAGTTTTGATGTCACGTGAAATTTCACTTTGAGTAGGCTTTGGCAATGCAGTATCAGTTGGGCTACTCATGGAAAACCTCAAGGAAGATAAGTATCTCTGTTCATCTCCAACCAAACCATTACCCTGCTCAATTAGCTGCTCAGCCTCAGCTTGCTCTTCAGACCCACTTAAAGATGAACATTCAGATGAATCAGATGTACCCAACACATAGAACTCATCACTTGTGCTAGAGTCATCAAAATTGGTGTTATCAACAGCCCTAAAAGCACAGAAACACAAAAAATCAGTGGATATAACAAAAAAATAGAAAAGAAAAATGACTGATAAAAGCAAGAATGATAAATGATGAAATAAATGCAATACAAGTTACAGGGTATCACCCCTCTCTTGTGACACTCCAAGCACTGTCAAGATGACATGGTTAAGTGAATTTCAAGCGCATAACAGAAATATACACACTGTACATATTTAACACGTGTTGATGGACAATCAACCTGTCAAAAAACATATGTGAAACTGCATTCTTTGAACTCCCTTCACCATTGTCAAAGGCAATAGATATAGTGCCATGTGGAACTACCTGAAAAATGGAAAGTTATAAATCACCTATTGAATGATTATCATAAAAGCAAGGCAGCAAAAAGAGCCTCCATAAAAGCATATAGGCATGACAATCACCTACTGAACATGACAGAATCTTCCCCGCTGGAAAACTATCAAACTGTAAAGCATATAACTACCAGTGAATATATTTATTTCATATAAGGAATGGAACCAAGAGGGGGCTAGACATTATGGATCATGGTTCTACCAGTTACGAGTAACAATATTGATTTTATTTTTACTTTCTTCACCATTAATTGAAGTCATAACAATAGCGCATCCCAAATGCCAAGCAAACTGGCATTTTCACTATATAGCAAACAGCAAGATATAAAGGCAAGAGAAAGGGCATCTTGATAGTGAATTTCAATCTTCTACCATCAATGATAGCAGAATGCAAATATATATATATATAAAGGAAATTGAGTTCTGATCACAAAACTATTACCTGCCGATGCCTAAATTCCAACTTTGACGACAGATTTTTTATCTTCTCTAGCATGTTTTCATAATAATTGTTCCTTGCAATTACCATGGCTTCTAGATATCCTTTACTGAAAGTCAATGGAGATGCAGAAAACAAATGATTGCTTAAATATCCCCTCCAACTGGGAAGCAAATCCTCACAAGTATACTCTTCAGGGCCAACATAATTACATAATTCAAGCAATTTCTTCAGCACTTGAAGCTGCTGACCAGCTCTGACAATTGGAATAAAAAAGTCCTTCAGAAAACAAGGAACAGCAACCCTGTCCTGCTCATGAAGTAAACAGTACCCAACCATATTATGAGAATCTACTTTAACACAAAATATTCAGAGTATAACACATATCAAAAGCCTGGGCCTGAGCATAGTTTCAACCTGAATTCGATTGAGTACCCCAAATGACTTTCTTGATCAATGAGAAAATTCACATTATGAGAATCAAAAGCTCAAAATACTAATGCTTTCTTTAAATATTTTCCCAACTAACTAGTCCCAAATTTGTCATTGGATTGAAATCTTTAGATTTGGATTTTTTTTTTTTATCAGAGCCAACTCTGTTTTAATGTCTCAAGATCTATTGGATTTCTAGTCAGATTCCACAATATATCAGATAAGATTACTTTTACAGCACCTCAATAGAGTCTTCAAATTCAATGTAGGAATGTTAATATAAACTACATTTTCCTAGTACTTTTTTTTTTTTCTGGATGAAAGACATTACCTGCATGCTTGCCAACACAAAGTTGATAGGGATGCCACCTTTGTAATGTGGATGAGGAGATAGATTATCAGCGTATTCTACCATAAATTCCTTGTACGGATCACTAATCTCTGCCTCGTATATCCACGATCTTATAAATCCAATATATGGTTGACATGAGCGAATAAACAGGAACTTGAGCAGAGCACGGTGAGCAGGATCAGCAACCTAAAAAAGTATTGGTAAGAACTATTGTTTTGGCAAAACCACAAGAAATGTGAAAATATGCTTTCACAATTTAAGAAACAAAAAAAAATCCAAAACAGGAAGCAATCCGGAAGGATTTTCAACAAAATAAAACTTCAAAGGTTCAGCAGCAAAAAGCAAGGTAACCACCAAAACAACTCCATTCACAAAGATGACGCAATAATGGTAGCATTTGAGCAATGGACTTACCATAGTTCACAATTACCTCATATTTTTACTAAAATCATTGAGAGTTTAAATCTTTATCAGATTTTGCAACACAAGCAAAAGAGTTAATAACTTACATTGCAGAATAAACAATCACTTGCAAATGATACCATTAGGCGAAAACTAAAAAACTTTAATTAACCTGACCTGTAGTTGCCTATACAAATAAGTAAGAAGATCCCCTCCTCTGTAGAAATTACAAAACTCCAAGCTTGCTTTTGCAGTCAACTCTTCAACCGAAGACTCCAAGAAACAAAGAGCTACACTTTGAACATTACACACATTCCCAAGCACTTCGACCTGAGTCCTCAATTCCTTTGTATGGAAAAACACCTCCAACAATGTAACTTCAGAATGCACCACACTCGTAAAACACGACACTCTACACCTCTTAAGATCAACACCATTACTCCTCGGGGAGCGCCTCAAATCTATCGAAGCATATAATGTACCAAGCGCACTCATATACCCTTCTAAAACCTTCCCTACCACAACACTAAACGCTTGATTAACCAAACTATAAGAAGAACCCGCGCCCAAATATGCCTCGAGATTGAAATTGTTAAAATAATCTACAAATTTACGGAGAAGAAAAATTACGAAACCGGAACGAGCAATGGAGGTCAGAAACTTCCCCAATGCGTGTGTGCTGGTGGACCGGTTCCATAGATTGGGAATTGTATGGTAAGTCCGATCGGCCGGGTCGGACATGAACACAGCAGAGAGCTTTTCGATACTGATAAGAGCCGATTCTGAACCCTGCAGTGCGTTCAATGCTAGCCTCACCAAACTTTCCTCCTAAAAAAATAAAAGAAAAGGATCCGATTATCAATTATTTGTATAGAAGTATCAGGAAAAATAAATTGATACTTACGGAGAGGGAAGGAGAGGGAGAGTGGTGGAGGAGTGGTGGCTGTGGTTGGGGGGGGGAATAGGAAGAAGAAGTAGGGGCATTTTGGGAAGGGATTGATTCCCAGGTTTTGGGAGGGAGCATCAGTGGATCTTCTTCTAGTAGTTTTAATTTGTCGAAAAATGAAGAGAAATTCGTGTCGACTGCCATTTTAATTCCTCTCGATCTCTCCCACGCTTTCTCTCAGACTCTCCACTGCTGCTGGCAGTGACGGTGGCAGCGGTGGCTTGCTTTGCTTTGCTTTTTGAAATTGCAGGCCGCCGAGATATATATCGAAGGGAATTTTGTTTCCCAATCTGTCTCTGAATTTATTTTTCCCTCTATTTTGGTTTTTATTTTAAAAAGGCTAAAAATTACGAGATGGGCTGGGCTATTGTTTTTATTATTTTGATGAGTGAGAATCCGGTTCATAATTAATTAAGATTTTATTGGTGGGCTTGGATCTAAGTCCATGACGATCGGGATGGACCACCTGTTCGATCATCGTACAGTTTGAGTGAAGATAAGGAATTTGTTTTTTTTTAAAGAGCAAAGTGAAAACGCCGATGGTTAAGATTTAAGATTAATTTTGAAGGTCTCGGGTTCAATCTCTTAGAAGATATAGAATTTAATCAATATTAGTATGTAAAAATTGATTTAATGAAGTGGGAAATACCATAATTAAATTTTCGAAAAAAAATAGAGGTAAGTAAACAACTAACCAATATTTAAAAAAAAAAAACATGGCATTTAATTAATTACTGTTTCTAAATAGAAAAAAAAACATAAATAATAAGAATAGAAGAGACATGCATGTACTTCCTGTTTTTTCCTGTATAAAAATTCATTTTTAAAATATATTTATTTTATGTTTTTGTTTTTGTTTTATAATTAAATATATTTTTAGTTTCACTATCTCTATTTTTTTTTTATCTTGTATGATAATCAAGCATAAACTAAAATGTTTTCGCCTTCATTTTTATAGTGAGTATGATAAAAAAAAATGATTAAAAAATATATTAACTATACTAGTTGAATGCGAATTAATCCTATCAAAAATCCTTTTTTATTGTTTTGGGAGATTGTATGATTATTTCCATACAACTAATATTTTTTTTAAAAAAAATATTTTCTTTTTGTCCCCCATAAATCAAGTTTTCTTTGCAACTAATTGGGCACAATCTTCTCTCTTTTCTTTTAGCTAATTAACCCTAGAAAAAGTTTCCCTTTTGCGATTTGCCTACGCATGGAGTGACCAACTATGTATTGCCAAACAACGTATTCTTGAAGCCATGGAAACAATTTGAAAGGAATAAATCTAAAACAATGGCATACCAATTACACAAAGAATAGCATCGTCCAAAGCAACAAATAAACATAACACACAAGGCTTCGAATCATCAAATTTATTTATATACATTCTCTTGCATAAAAACCAAGAATCCATAGCTCTTCTCCTCTCATCAGAGATATCAGAACAAAATCTGAAAACAAACAAAGGCTAAAAATGGAATCAAAGCCGAGGAGTACTGGTGCAGTTGCTGCAGGACGTGTATACGAAGAGTTTGAACCAAATACGGAATGGGATCGAGAGCTTAGAGTTGACACTCTGCGAGTCTTCCTGCCAGGTCTAGCTAGGCTTCTTAATTTTTATTTTTAGTTTTAGTTTTTTTTCTCCAGTTTATTCTAGTTTTCTTTTTTTTTTCCTTTCGTTTTTCAAGAATAATAATTAAGAACAAAATTGTGAAATGAGTTTTGTCTTTTTAGCCTGGAAATGTTGAGCATAGCTTGTAGTGTTGACCGCAATCATGATATAAAATTATTTTTAGAATCTCATTAAACCACTCAATACTGTATATAAGTTGAGATAATTATTTAAAACAATATCAAAATTTTAATGATCAAAACAGTTAAAAATTTAAATAACTAATTATCTAATCAAATAAATAAAATTAAACATAATGCTACAGCCGACCTATGAATTTTAGGAAATAATATAAAATTATTTTTGATATCTCATCCCATAGTTAAGCTTTTGAATGAATTTATGAATTTCCTTGTGGGATTTTTTTCTCTCTCGATCCGTGCGCAATTCTTACACGGAATTCCAGAGAAAGGCAAATCTAACATTTTACTTGTCATGTTTGGTTTTCCTGCAGGCTTCAAGAAAGAACAGATAAGAGTTCAAGTAAGCTCATCGCGTGTTCTAAGGATAAGTGGAGAACGCCAACTCAGTGACAAGAGATGGAGCTGTTTCCTCAAGGAGATTCCTCTTTCATCAAATTATAACCCTAAGGAGATCTCAGCAAGGTATGATAAGGGAATCCTTTACGTCAAGCATCCTAAACTAATTGTTCCAGATGAAACTGAGCTACAGGAAAACGAGCAACCGCCGGTGGAATCATCGACGCTGGATGGGAAGCCACCACAGGATAAGGCACAGCAACCTACAAAGATGGATAAAGATGAAGCAGCAAAAGGACTCGTGAGTGGAGCTCAGAAACTAAATATGGAAAGTTACAGCAAGGATTTTAGTGGTTTGGTCATGGACATGACGAAGCCAAGAAAATTGGTGAACCTGGTTCTGTTTATTTTATCTGTTGTGGTACTTGGGATGTATGCCAGGAAAGCCATCAGCTGGTCCTTCAAGAAATCTGAGAATTAAGTCGTTTGATGCACATTTGTATATGAATCTACAACAACTGCAACCATGTTTGCATTTTAAATAATTCAACAGTTGTAGCAAAGTTCCTTTCATTCATATATATATATATAGATATAGACACACACACATATATATGCGTTAACCAAACTTCAAAAAAATATCTATGGTGCATATATTTCAACAAACGTTGAGGGTATTTCAAACAGCCAGGAGAGTGACAGTATCTTGGCCCAGTCCATGCGAGGTAATGGCCTAATGGTTTTGTCCCACGAAAGGGATATGACAGGTTTGTAACTTTGACACCATATAAGCTCAAGATCAGTCTAGTACACATCTGATATGGGATCATGACAGGCTCACTTCGTTCAATCCCTTAAATCCTCGTCGAGGAGATAACTCAAGATCTCTACGTGGATCTCATCTCATGATCACTGAATGTGATGGTCTTAACCCAATCTTTGTGAGGTGTTGTCTGCTTTAGCCAAATGGCCTTGTAGTTTAGTCCCTGAAAGGCCTCACAGGTCAGAAACTTTGACCATCCATGCAAGTTCAACGTCACTCTACTACACACACACAAGAAGCATGTTTAGACCAAGGGCAACACCATCAACGCTGTTTCAAATCAAGACCGAAGGGGCAGCTAGTGCTGTCAGCATTTCTCTAAGTTTCAGGAATTGAAAGAATTCTGAAAGTACAACATTACAATTCATAGAACACGGAAGCTCTCTCTGAAACTTTCCCAGATCATGAACTAGGACAATGATGAGGATATATGCTTAAGATAATCACCGGGTTGTTTTGAATAATAGAAGCAAACACGATAATGTTGTAAATCATGAATTAGATTAATATTAAAGATGCTAATTATTGGGGGTTCCAACCGGTGATTTTCTGATAATTGTTCATTTGAAGCTAAGCATATTGATATAATATTTAATGTAGTTTGGTAAATTATCTATATCCACAAGAGAAACCAATGTTATTAGAGATAAATAGAGAAATGGTTACAATACACATGGAGGAGGACAATCACTTCACTCAAACTCAACTCTCATTGCTTTCACACACTATTGCATATTGCAGCAAGGCTGCTACCCTTGGCAGACACTTTTTTTTTCTCTTTTCTTCACTCTCTCTCTCTCTCATGTTACTCTTAAATAATACTTCTATTTATAGGGAATTCAATAGCAGATAAGATGTCATAAATTATGGTATAAATAGTGACAGCACATAGGTTACATTATTTTATCAATAGTTGGTGCAACTTGGCTTAATAATACACGTTTATCATTTTTGGCTTTTAACAATGACAACCCATTTTCTTAGGATAGGCTATGAATGTTGTTGCCCATTAAATGACAATATCCCAACAATCACCCCCTTTAACATTTATTTAGACAATTGTCCTCTTACTTCTTTAGCACAAGCTTGCATCCTACAACTCTTCCAAGCTTACCTTTCCGAGTGCATCTTTAGTCAAGTTTACAAGTACTCGCCAAACCTTTCGATCACCAGAGTCACCAAATCACACCCTTGCTCACACCAAATGATCACTTCATCCAGATGGTCTCCCACATCACATCTAAAGAGTGTTAACACTTATCTCTAGGAGATAATATTTTCTTTTGAGTGTATTAACCATGCTCGGTTTAAAATGATTTTTCAAGCCTCATACCAAGGCTTACAACACTCCCTGAAATGAAAATTTTTATTTCAAAGTATAACAATTATTATCTAAGTATCTCAATATGATCATGAGCTCACCACTCTTCGAAGAGTCTACTCATCTAAGAGTTGTACCTACCATTTATTCCACCCTAGGAACCACGTCTTACTTCTCCATAAGTCTCTCACTTTTAGTCTAAAAGTCCAGGTAGCTCTCCATCTTTAACCAAGGAGGCAGCCTATTAAAGGTTAATCCATATCTGTCTTCATACTTTGAGTATTACAATGTCATTACCGAGCTCACCACGATAAAAGTCAACTTGTTCCAGGAACCTACATATGCCCTCTGCTCCTATATAGCAGTCACATCTTAATACTCCACAAGTCATCCACTCATTGTCCAAGACACATGTCTTCTAGCTTATTGATCCTTAATATGGGGGCAATATCCATAAAAATTAATTTGACATTTGTCTCTATACTCCTCATAGTCACTTTATTTGTTATCTATACACATGTCTATTCATATCCATCCATTACATTGGCTCTAGGCTTTTTGTAATTGGGCTCCTATTATAGCCCTCACACCTTCCATCTAAGGTGTCTGCACTGGTTGTTATGCTACAGTCTAATCTTGAGCTCATATCATGGCCCCTACACCTTCTTTTTAAGGTGTCCTCACCTTTTATTGGTGGTCGTATCCTCCTTCAACTGAGATGTTTCAAAGTAGTTTCAAAATTCTCTACCACCATATGGTCTTGGGAGAGATCACTACCACTGATCACAAAGAAAAAGAGAGTTGTGGTACACTCCACGCAATCCTTCATTTTGATTTCCATGTTTGGAGCTTCTATGCTTTTCTGTTTGATAGCTCTACTTACACCAACTCTCTTTGGTGTCTTCATCTTTCATTATAAGCAATTATCTTTTATCATAGATGTTTGCACCCCCTTAATTATGTGCCTCTACAACAGCTCATCTTTTGATCTTTGTATGCATTGGAAAGGTCCTCGTATGTTGCCTTTAATAAAAGCACAAAAGATTTCCTGTTGTACAACTTCTACACACTCTATGCTCTAAACTTCATCTAGGAACACTTTTTCTTCTTGCATTTATTATCTCATTACAATACCTCATTGGATCTTACAGGTACTCCTACATAATTTCCATATGCCCTTGTGTAATTTTTGTTCTTCAGATTCTTTATATTCCTTGCTTATGTTTGACAGCAGCTCATCTTGTCACAACACTCATTCAAGTCAAAATAGGGTGTTAATCTTTATTCTCTTGTCGTATTTCTCTTCCATTATTAGGGTCTTCATTAATTCTCCTCTCGAGAATTTACAATCATTAAATCTAACTTCTTTTGAAAAATCATCACTCCATCAGATCCTTGAACATATGGAACCCAATTATTTTTTTATGTCGTTATCTTACTAGTCTTTAACAATTTCATTACAAACTGTTACATATATGAAAATAGTACCGTATAGATAATCCTTCAAGTAAGCAAGTTCCTAGGAAAGATTGGAGGGGTCATACTAGTCAAACTTAAAACTCAATCTTCTAGACAGAACTTTTGAGGCCATATTTATCCATCATACTATCTTTCCATATATACAACCATTTGCTAACTTTGTTGCAACTTTCCTTTATAAGTGATTTAAGGTATCCTGGTTTTATATCTGATTTATTAACATCTAACGAGACTAGTAGTGCTTAGATTGATCAAGATTACTTTTTATCAATTTCTATTCTACACCTCTAATTGTCCACATGATCGGTGTCCAGAGTATTCTAATTTTTCCTTCCTTCAAGGTAACTAAAAAATCTCTCAAATTAGCAGTTCAGCATATGTAATTGGGCAAACATGCATAATTTCTTCTTCTTCATCTCCATCGACCACTATGATAACCTTTAGATATCTCATGATCGGGCAATCTCTCTCAATAATTCACCATCATCACTTTCAGCTGAAATCTCAACGATCAAACCATACCATTGCATCTAAAATGATCAAAACAATTATGGCCTAATAAGCAACCCAGATTCAATCTCAGATCCAATAATAGGATCAGCCATACTCGATCCTACCCCTTGGTTAACTGATTGGCTCTAACTCAACTTGACTAAACTCATTTGGCTTGTTATTAATAGTGTGGCAGGTAAGTCCCACATAACTAACATGTCATATGACTAGACGTTGACATGGCATGTCAACTTTGCATGTTAATGCTATAATGATGTCATCCTTATCTAGGTAGTCACGTGGGTCGGGTCGTCTAGTATTTGGGTCGATTTAGCCCATCCAAGCAAAAAAAATACGTGGCAAGTATGGGGCGCATGGGCAGCCACCTTATCAGCGTGTGACTGTATGTGGGTCCATATCAGACGTTCGATTTTGACATAGTTTTCACCATTATAATCGTCTCTTTCTCCTCTTCATTGTGGTATGGTCAAAACATAATTTTAACAACTTTTATTTTTGAGCAAAAATCAAACATCATTTTAAATCAAATGCTCTAATACTAATTGTTAGGGGTTCCGATCGGTGATGTTTTGATAGTTGTTAATTAGAGGCTAAGCTTATTGACATAATATTTTAACATGGTTCAACAAATTGTCTACATCCATGGGAAAAGCCTATATTATTAGAGATGCATGGAGAAAGAGTTACAACACACATGGAGGAGAAGGATCACTTCACTCAAACTCAACTATCATTGCTCTCACACACTATTGCACATTACAACAAGACTACTACCCTTAACAGTTACTCTATTTTCTCTCCTTTTCTCTTCTCTTTACTCTCTCTCTCTCTCATATTGCTATTAAATAATATCTCTATTTATAAGCAATTTAATGGTAGACAAGAGGTCAAAAATTATAGCATAAATGGTGGCAACACATGAGTTGCACCATTTTATCAATAATTGATACAGCTTGGCTTGATAATACACACCTATTATTATAGGCTTTTAACAATAGCAACCCTCTTTCTTAGGGCAGGCTATGAATGTTGTTACCCATTAAATAACAACATCTCAACACTAATTTGGATAACCATATCAAAGTATTTGGAACAATTTTAAAACTACTATAAGAACTATAAAATTATATGAACCATTCGGGTGTTGGGAATAAAGGGGCTCCTTCAGAATTTTTTTTCTTTTCAAAACTTTGGTCTCCAATAATGTTGTGGCCACTGTAAAAAGTGAAAAAAGGAGGACTTGATGTAATAGGTTAACATAAAAAAAGGAAAATTAGTTGGTTTAGGCATAGATATCACACCCAATTTAAGATTTAAGTCTAAAGTTTGCCGGATTAAATCTAAAATCATGTGTGTTTTGAAATTTAAAAAATAAAACAATATTATTTTGAATAATTTAAAAAAATATCATTTTAACAAAAATTAAAAAAAATCTTAAAATTAACCTAGTTTCAAGTTTAATAAAATTAACTTGGTTTACCAAATTAATTTTTTAACATGCCAGACTTCATACGCATTGTAAGCTATTACAGTCTTAAGTAAATATAAGTAAATAAAGGCATCCAAAATATTGGCTCCATATCATGATTGAATAATTAATTTATTCAATTTCTTAATTGATCATAGACAAAAGGAAGTGCTCGATTGCTTGATCACAACTGGATCCTATCCTAAAAAAAATTGAAATTGAGTTCAATCTATGAATTTCCAAATTGATTTTTGTTATTTTTCCTTATTCGTGTAGACTAGGGTTTTGGGGAACAAAGAGCATAAACTATAACTCAAGTTCTGTTCACCGTTATTCTCATCATCTGATGGACATGTCAGAGTCTTTAGCCTCAAATTCTAAGGCTTACTTGAGAACTTCCCCTTTGCCTTAGGCATGAGGTGATCAACTCTCTACACATCTAAAGCATATATACCCCAGTCCCTTTACAGTTTCCACAGCCGAAAGACCCTCTGCAGGCGAATCCATTGAAGCTTCAAAGAGAAAAGGAATAACTGAAACCAAAGAAAACATGTCAAAAAACGAAAGTTCTTTCACAGTATAAAAAAACCAACAGATTTGGGAGCTTTCATATTCACTTGAAAGATAACTACCAATAGAAAGGCCAAGATGAATACTACTAAGGAAATGGCTGGTCAACTTAACGATCATGCCTATGAAGATTACAATCCAACATTGGAGTGGATTCGAGATGCTGGATTCGACACCCTACTTGTGTATATACCAGGTGACATTCCATCCCTTTAAATGTTTTCAGAATTTTATTCATTAGTTCTCCTTGTTTTTTAACAGCTCTGGTTAGTAATTGTTAGTTTTCTTTAAAGCTGGTTTAGTCTCGCAATTCTCCGTAATTATGCTCGGCAGGGCCGCATAGAAATAACAGCATCTTGAAGAAAAAGAGGAGAGTTTGCTGATATGAGGTTGTTTGTGTTGCTTCTGCAGGTTTTAAGAAACAGCAACTGAAGGTTCAGGTGACGTCAACTCGAACACTCAGGATCATGGGCGAACGCTTTCATGGTGACAATAAATGGAGCAGTTTTCACAAGGAGCTTCCTATTCCATTGTATTATGATGTTAATCAAATCAGTGCAAAGTTTGAGGGTGGCATACTTCAAGTCAAACACCCCAAGAAGATTACAAGTCCAGCCAACCCAGTGCAGGAAACTGCAGAGCCTCAAGAGCCCAACAATGATAAAACACAAGATCAAAAAATTGGACAAGAATTTGATCAAGAAGTTCCTCCAAATAGTGAAACTGATGAACCAGCAAGTGGGAAAATCAATGGGATAGAAAATGCTGCTGTTACTGAGGCTAACAATATTCATGTTCCTCCCAAGACTTCGGAGGACCGGAAGAGTGATCTTGGCTTAGCCGAACCAGAAAAGAACGCCAGCACAGGTGATGAAAAGCATGAAGATGACGGCTACTCGGTCCAGGATGCTGCAAAGATGCAACAGGAAGAAGAAACTGCTGTCGTTAGTGGTATTTCCCAAGCTAACTTAGCACGTCATAAGCAGGGTTTTGGAGGTCTGGTAGCAGAGATGAAGAAGCCAAGAAAATCAACACACTTTGTTGTGGCTACTGGTTTATTAATCCTGGTACTTGGGATTTATGTTCAAAATGCTATCAGATCTAGTGGAGAAGCTGAGAACTAGAGGATCCGAGACTAAGAATTGTGCCGTAAACCTTTGAATAAGGGGTACATGACCTCAAAACATGTTTGAAAACGTACAATGTTGAATAAAGGGCTCAAAAATTGCATAATTTCTGCAAATTGTACAGAATAATATTAAATAAAGAGAAGGAATAAGCCTTCTTTTATGTGTTAGAGAAAGATTTATTTGTATGTCTCCGTCTCCGGTCCTTCAAACAAACACGATTTTATCCCTTTTGTATTTTTTTTCCTGTTATGAAACATTAACCAATCGCAACCTGAGATTTGGTGCTGAAAAAGATGTGATTAACAATGGTCAAAGCAGACAATTCACAGAATGCGTCTTCTGAGAAGTTTCAACATATTAGCTTATTATAACATCAAAAATACAACTTTGAATTTCAGTATTTTTTTAGTTTCAGAGAACTTCTAAAAGCAATTATAGGGCTTTTAATTATATATCCAATTCATGTTGTCAGCATGGAAGAAAAATCAATTAAACTATACACAGATCAGTACTGAACTGGAATACCATCCTCGCTCTTCACCTGTTATTTCGGGAAGCAAGAAGGTATCCTTTTTTAACCTGCCTTCGACCAATAACGCATGCTTCCTTCACCCGGAATTCTAAAGTATAGTAAGGAAAGAGTCAAGGCGACATGAATTAGTGCTTACGTTCTCTATATGAAAATCGAATGGTTGCTTCCTTGAGCTATATGAACGTACTCACTAAGAGATAATACATTAGGAAGAAAGAGATCTAGCAATTGTATTTTGTACATATTTGATCCTTTTAAATAGGCTGTAAAGCTCTCTTCAAAAGAAATCAATTGGAATAAAAGGCCACAAAGCACTTACACAGAATTTCGCGCTTTGCCTCGCTCAGGAGGCAAAATCAAAGAAGCTTCGGAAGGAAAAGAAACAATTTACGTAACGAATAATAAGAGAAATAACATGGGAGTGCAAAGAAAATTCCTATCACATTACAAATCTTTCTTTACCCTGTGCATAAAACCAGGAAATCTGGAACCTTTCAAGCTCACTTGAAAGATTTTACATATCATTAGAAAGCCTAAGATGGATAGCACTAAGCCATTGGCTAAAGTTGAGGATCATGTCTATGAAGATATTGATCCTGAAATGGAATGGGTGAAAAATGATGGATTCGACACCCTGCTTGTGCATCTGCCAGGTGAAATTTCATCATACCCTGAGATGTTCTATAATTCTAGTCATTTGTTCTTGTCTACAATCATTTGTTTGCTTTAAAGGGTGTTTAGTCAGTAATTTCACATTACAATTCTTGCTCATTTGAATTGAAATGATTTTTTGATACAATATCATTTAAAAAGATGTGTAACAGAAAAAATATAAAATCATTCTTGTTATTTCACCGTTTAAGTTTTTGGGTTGTGTAATAAGATTGCTTATATTGATCCTACAGGTTTTACAAAGCAGCAAATAAAGATCCAAGCAAACACAGGTGAACAAAAACTCAAGATCACAGGAGAGAGCCATCAGGGAGACAATAAATGGATCCGTTTTAAAAAGAAGCTTACTGTTTCATCAGATTATGATCTTAATCAAGTCCGTGCAAGGTTTGCGGGTGGAGTTCTTTATATCAAACACCCCAAGAAGATAACCAGTCCAACAAAACCAGTGCAGGAAAATAATGCAGACCCATCTGTAGAGCCTCAAAAGCCTGCAAAACCAGACGACCAAAATAGTGGACAAGACCCGGCTGCTCAAGAAGTACCTCCGAAGACCGAGGTAGAAGGACAAACAAGGGGAGATATTGATGGGAAAACAAATGCTACTTCAACTGAGGCTAACTTGAAGGATCAGAAGAGTGATTATGTCTTGCCTGAAGAGGGAAAGGCCACGGGCACAAGTGAAAAGCATGAAACTGGTGGTGGTGGTGGCTTGGTAGCAAATAAAAAGCAGCTGAGAATATCACCAACAGTGGTTGTGTCAACTGGTTTGTTTCTTCTTGTTATTGTTCTTGCTCTTGCTCTTGCTCTTGGGCTTTATGTTCGAAAGGCTATGAGGTCTCAAGGAGAATATGAGAGTTAGAGGATCGAAGAACACACTACCTCATGATTTTTGAAGTGTGCTTATGAATAAATTCTGCAGGGTGTCAAACATGCTTGAGAGGTAAACAAGTTGAATAAAAGGTCAAAATTTGAAGATTATGCAATTGTACTTTAGGGAAGTGAAGCTGAAATTGCAGTCTTCTCCGGCTTAATTTCTTAGATTTTTTTAGCATATAAGAATATTGTTGTCACCCGATTCTTAAATTTATAACCAATATATAGGTAAAGTTTTCCTTTAAGGTTCCATGCTTATACAAACTCAAATTTACATATAAATTTATTCTTTAAATAACTCAATTAGAATCCAACATAGCATTAATAACAAAATTAATTTCATAATATAATTTTATTATCTTAATATAAGAGTTAATACAAATTTATAATTATCGAGTACTAACTAAACATAACAAAAAGGTACAATTACAACAACAACAAAAAAAAAACAAGTTCTAAAGGTCCAATAAAATAACCTGTTAATAAGTTATAAGTCTGAAAAAAATAAATAATAAAAGAGTGGGTTCAATGACTCAATAAATAGATAATGTTCAATATATATACACAAGGTAATGCAATAATGAGGAATGTATATATAATTATGGTTTTAAATTATTATAGAAATGTTTCTAAAATAGATAATAACAAGAATATTATAAGATAAAGCTCATTAGAAAATCAAAATACAATAAGCATAAAGCTCTATATTGTAAGATGATCAGTCCACATAGATTGGTGATTCTCCTGATCAATTAGGGTTTAGATTCAATGTGTACAAAGAATAACATTACCTTATTACTATAGGTATTGCGACTAGTATATCATAGGTTGATAATCATAATCAAACAGACATACTTATATTTCAATACTCAACTCATGATATCAATTAAATAAGGAGTTATCAATTCAGAATTCAATCCAAAATATATATTAATTCATAACAAAAATTTATATTTAACAACTTATCATATTTTATCATAATAAAGATAATAATCAACATATATATTATCAAGAAGCATGATTCAATTTAAATTAACAAATCAAATATTTATAATATTTCTCATACATATAAAAATTATTCACTCACCTTACTTAAAAGCAAACAAAACTTGAAAGCAGATACCGAAGGAAATCCTATTAATGTCCTGCTCGTAGACTATCAAAATTATTTGAATACAAAGGAGACATAATCAAAATTTAACTCAAAAGAACATACAACTTATTCAATATACTTAACTAAGGGTATATTCCATAACCCTATATGTTTTTAGACCAAACTAATTATTTTTCTAAAAACCCAAAATTATACGGTTTTTTCAAAATCCAATACATAATAAAATTGATAATAATTTACTAAATTAACCTTAATTATTCATTTACCCAATCTGCAAAAGCTAATATTATAACTAGGGATCAATTTGAATTTTATCATATTTTTAAGGGTCAAATTGTAACTTTATCAAATTAGAAGACCAAACTAAAAAGTATTATAAATTCATGACTATAGTGTAATTTTGTCCATAATCCATCCTAATTTCTTTCTAGAATCTCAAATTATGATCCAAGGACCATTCTAGAATTTTCTAAATTTTTAGGTCAAATTGTATTTTTTGTAAAATGAAAGGACCAAATTGAAAGTGTTAAAACTTCATAATTATACTGGAATTCTACCCATAATTCATGTTTTATTCTGTTCAGAATCTCGGAATGTGCTTCAGGGACCAACTATGATTTTTTTTAAATTTAGGGACTAAACTATAATTTTCACAGATTGAGGGATCAAACTGAATTTTCATCACCTTCAACCTTAAACCTAGAATTTACACAAATTACCTACTGTTTTCTCCTGATTTCTAACACAAATTCACCGTTCAATCAAAACTATAACTCAAAATCATCATATTTATCTACAATCTTCCATAATCAACTAAATAATTAATTACTTACAAAAATCAATCCATAACATTCAAATCAATTTATCAATAAACCCAAAATACAATCTTTAAAACCCTAATATTCTTGAAAACAAAAATTTAAAGCTAAAAAAACATACATTTATACATTTAAAAACATTAATTTTACATTTAAACTTATTTTTTCCGACTCCTTTTTATTTCTCTCTTTTCTTTTCTTTTTCTTTCTCCCTTCTCTCCTAACGTCCCTCCTTCTAAAATTTGAGATCCCTCTTTTTTCTTTTTCTTTTTCAATTTATACTTATTATATTTATTAAATGATTATAATACTTCTTATTCATTTATATCGCCTTTTGAGCTCTCAGGGGCTTTATTGTTTTTTTCAGCTCTTTTTTTTTAAAATATCACAATTATATAAATAGAAAATTCATCCTTTTTATGAAAAAAAAAAGTTGGAATTGGATGGTTTATTGCTCTGATCTTCTGTTGCTTTTGAATTCCAATCCCTTCTGATGAAAATTGAAAGACATTGTGTTTTCATTTTACTATATCATGTATATTTTACTTATTCAATACAATTTTTCAATAATAATATATTTTTCCTTTTAATATATGCAAAAAAAAAATTATTCATTCAATAAAAAAAAATCTTACTTAATTTTTTTATGTAAATGTTGAAAAACATTATATATATTAAATAAATTACACTTTACTTTGATTAATTAATTTTCTTTGGTATTCATTTCATGAAATATAAAGAAAAAATTATAATATAATTATATAGGTAGCAAATATTTTACAGAAACTTTATTTTAAAAAAACGAAAAGGTAGAAAAAACAAAACAAAAGGGATCAGACCTGTGCCCGGAACCAGCCAGGTGCGGATGGGATTGGAATCAAGTTGATTAAACTATGAACACGCTCGCAAAAAGGCGATGCATCAGGGAGAAAGAGGTCAACAAATTTGGGACCTTCATCGTATCAATAGAAAGCCTAAGATGGATAGTACTACGCCATTGGCTAAAGTTAATGATCGTGTCTATGAAGTTATTGATCCAACAATGGAATGGGTGCGAGAGGCTGGATTTGACACCCTTCTTGTGAATCTAATTGGTGTTAATTCCTTAAAAAAATGTTAATAGAATTCTTGTTATCTGTTCTTGTTCTTGTGATCTTGTAACTAGGCTTTCAAGGCTATAGCTTATATTCATTTTCTAAGAGAACTCTGATTTTTTGTTGCTTTAGTGTTCCAAACACTTGTTATGACGATTAAAAGGTCTTTTACAAGTCATTTTTTCTCAGCGTCAAAGAAAAATTGATTAGAGTTTAATACCTATGGGCCTTTGGCAGTGCTCAGTACAAGGTGATAATTATATTCTAGGGAGAAACTGATCTATCAATTGCACTGAATCAATAACCTTGTTCCATTGGGAACTCCAAGCTCACAGCCACCCATTGGTTGTCGCTAATTGGCATCACAGTGATGCCATTTGGTAAAGCAATGTCTGGATAGCATGGATACACCCTGACCCTGTTGCAAAGCAAGTAGCTTCGTGGTCTTGTAGCCTTCCTCACATTTGAGTCAGAAATTGTGGGAGCGGAACTGCTGTTATGTGTCCAGGTAAAGGAAGATGAGACTTCTGGTGATGAGGTAGGAACATATTCAGAACAAGAGGATGATTCCTGATTTCCAATCACTTCAACAATAGCAGGTTTTTCAGGTGATGGTGACAGTATGGAATCCTGAGGCCCAGCTTTGGCATTGCCTGATTTAGGATCAGCGAAGTTTACCTCTTGAACTGCATCTGTGATAAGCATGATCCCAGATATATAAGTCCGGCAGTGTAGTTCCAGGCTAGGAACTTGTGAGGATAAACTAAAAATATAAATCACATTAACACAAACCATATTTGAGTGATATGATATCTTTAGTTTCTGCAGAATGTTCTTCATCAACAATGACTGGAGATGATAATTGACCATTTTGTTTGAGGTGCTGTTGCAGATTTTCAGCTGTGGTCATGTCTAAGCCAGGAGTAGAGTTGAGAGTTTCATCTGGTGAAAAATTTGGGGGATCTGACTCTGCATTCCTGTTCAGTGCACCTAATAAGAAAAAAAAAAACTAGTGATCAGATGGACCTCCATGGATTTTCCAGCATGCCTGTTCTAGGGGAGAGGTGGCTGTAATGAACCTCAGGTTCTTGAATGGAAATTTATCTTCCAGCCATATGATCATAACTACTGGTGAAATTAACCAGAAGACCAAAGTTTTTGGTGCCCAAAATAATGTTATAGGCAGCCCCATAAAAAGAATGAATTGACTTACGCTCCTTCAGAACAGTATAAGCAGCTCTTGCAGATTTCAACTCTGCCTCTTTCTTGGATTTTCCCGCTTTGCCATAAAATTTCTCTCCTTCTATCTCCACAAAAGAAAAGAATGTTGGCATGTGAAGTGCACCAGATTTTATAATTTTATAAACCGGCATGGATAGATCTTCTCTCTGAGCTAACTCCTGCAAGGCATTCTTGTAAAAGCCAGAGTCATCCTGAACAGCACAAAGAATGAACGAATGTAACTCATGAGTTGACATTGTCTACACTCATACTACACAAAAAACTAGATAGAGCAGGTATAATTGTGTGATCAGTTAAATAAACTAGCCTCAAGAAAGCCATTTGTTGACAGAGACATTAAGGCAGCCTTTGCAGCAGCATGTTCAGCTGCCTTCAAAGTATTGAAGAATTCTGGGCTTTCACTGGTATGCCCGTCAACTGTGACAGTAGCCTTGAAGAATGGAGCATGAGAGGGACCCTTACGTGTGTTGGAGTACGTTGGCAAATCACAGTTTTTCCATCGAGCATAGTTTTGCAGGTGGCTCTTGTACTTCAAAGGCGTATCTGAAAGCAAGGGTCGGATGTTGGTAGGTACTTTATGGTAGTTTTGACAACAAAATGTAAGCTTCAGAATAACTCATAAATTCCATAGATTAGGCAAGGAAAAAAGAAGATGAAATCATAAAAGTCTCACTGCCCACCAGCTTTGACACCCAAACTAAGGGATTGAACATCTGATTCTTGATTTTTTTCTTTAACATTTTGCCCCCCAGCATTTGGCTCAGCACTTGAGATTAAAGCATCTGTAAGAAGTAACGTGCTTAGACAGAATAGCTTCAAGCGTCATTTCACTGGAAATTACAATATTCCTTGATGCATTTGTATCTAGATTTATTCAGTGGTCCCTGGCAATCTTAGCAGCCTTAGAGTCCATAGCTAATTCATAGATTTTCTAAGATTAAATTACAAGAGGACCAAAAAGATAACTGCACTAGAAGCATAGGCTATTTTTCAAGCTGGTTCTAGTTCTGATACAATTAACAATTTAGAGCCTCATTCAGTAAGATCAAGAACATGATATAATTCAAATAAAGAGATCTATGAAATTCAATCAAGTTCATTCTGAATTTCTCACAATTTTTAGGATCAGAAACACTTGAATGACTATCAAGTTCCTGAGATGTTTCGTTAGTTTCCGGCCCGTTGGCGAAGGTTCCAGGAATCAGGAAGGAACCTGATAGTGAAGGAGTCAGAGATAATGATAGACTAAATTTTGCTGCAATGTGCATAGTAATTAGTAAGTTTAATATCATGGTTAAAATCAGCCAAATTAGTGGAACAATTGAATATTTTTGCACCGTATATTTCTTGCACTATGAATCAATCATCCATTACTATTGCCAATATGTAAAGACCAAAGAAATTTTGATGCAAAGATCACATTTATGAATGAAGATAATCCACGGTAATGTAGTTTCCACAGAAGTAAACCTTCGTCAACTAACAAGATACTGTATAATCCAAGAAATTAACCATAGCAAAAATTTGCTGCAAGCTTACAGCTCTAAGGAACTGTGTAGAGAGGAAAAATTAGACACTGAATTTGATTTCCTTCCTTCCGTGTTCCTTCTCAAAAGTTTTTTCATGAAACTATTCTGTAAGAAACTCATAAATCTCACGCAATGAAATTTTTCTCTCGAAACAAACAGAACAAGGACAGAAACAACAAGTACAAAAGGTATCGAAAGCCTGAAATGCAAATCCAAAATCTTCCTTTCGAGCAGAGAAGGTGAGATTGATTGATTTCCAAGAATTCATCAGTTCAGAGAACAATATTAAATTCTACAACTATGTGTGAGTGAATGAGTGTTAAGTTCATTACTTGGAGGTGGAGGAGAAGTGAAGTGAAGGAAGGCCATCTTGGCAGCATCATTATGGGCATCCTTAGAAGATTTGCAAGAAGCAGAAGAATGAAAGGAGATGCCATTAACATAAACAGAAGCCTTGAAACAAGGAATGTGATCAGGTCCATCCTTCATAGCTGAGTATTTTGGCAAGCCCCATTGCCTCTTATGGCACACCTCCTGTAGCTTAGTCTTGTACATTTCTCTCTAATCTCTGAATCAAAACTCAATTATCTAGAGGAAGAAGAAGAGTTGTTGCCAGTATTTGTTAACGATTTCATGTTAATATTGTGGTTTTTGTAGCATGAAATCAAACGCTTATAATGTTGTTAATGATGCTTCCTGCATGCAGCTGCTCTTTTTTCATGGTTCTGTTATATTTTCAGTGAATTATTTTTTAGTCCCTGGATTTAAATGTAGTTATAACTTAGTCCTTTATGTTTATATATATATATATATATATATATATATATATATATATATATGTCGATTCTTTGATCCATGTTGACCGTTGAAGACATCAATTGGTTTTCTCTAAATTCTCACCATGTTGTTTTCTCTTTAAGAATTTAAATTGCTAAATGGTACGTTTGGGATAAACCAGTGGATTAAGTTATAGGTGTTCAATCATGAAGGATTAAGTTATATTTGGGTTGAAAATACCGACTAAAAGAATATTTATATATATATAACAAAAAACAACATCATTTAAAAAAAAATCAAAAATCAAACCAGATTTAACCAAGTCAAAAAAATCACGATTAACCTAGTTCAAGTTGACTTTTTTTATACACCTAACCCCAGATCTTTGGCTAGGTTTAGGATTTTTACATTTGATCACAAAGCAGCATAGAAATGGAAAATGCAGAAGCAAGCAAGGGCTAGGGGTGTGAATTGCATGTGTTTTGCCTCTGCCTCATGCAGAAGACCTTTTATGCTTATTTTGAATAATTATAATCAAGTTCACCGGTAAGAGAGATTACATTAAACTTTCTGAGAGAGGAACAATGCGCATGAGAAACGATTTAGGGTTTTACAAAGTGCGAGACAATCAGCAGGGATCAAAAAGAAATTAAACTAAGAAATACATAAATGAAAAAACAAAAAAACCATAACCCAACAGCACCAAAAACAAGAGTAGAGAACGATGATCTTCATCTTCCAGTATATCTAGCCGTTACTCTAACGGCTCTTTTAGTAGAGAACGAAGATGTTTTTTTATCATTGAAGTGCACATTAATAAATAAATAACTATATTCGGCAAACATCTTCCCTTGGAGATGTTCTAAGAGCCGAGGAAAAATCTAACTCAACTCAAAGCTCACGAGAAGCAGTAATCAGGAAAATAAACGGCTTCATTGCTTTAGATAATTGAAGGACAGAAACCTTATAGTGCATATCCAGCAGTTACACAGTAACTAATTCCTAAATTAAAAGATGAAAAAAAAGAGAGGAAAATACTCATCTCAGAAAAACACAGCTTTTTATTCAAGCTTTAGTACACAATTCCTTTAGTAGATGAAAGTGATAATTCGTTGATTCTCTGTCTGAATTCGCCGATGCTTTACCTGAACTCACTGGGAGCTTGCGAACTTGGTGCGGAGTCGCTTGGCAGCTGCAACCATGTTGCTGAGGGCAGGTTTGACTTCAGCATACTTACGGGTCTTTAGACCACAATCAGGGTTGACCCAGAGAATGTTGCTTTCAAGGACAGCAAGCATCTTCTCAACACGGTCGGCAATTTCTTCTTCTGAGGGGATCCTAGGAGAGTGAATATCATAAACACCAGGGCCAATGCCTGCTCCATATTTCACACCCTCACGGAAGACTGAGAGAAGCTTCTCGTCTGATCTGGAGTTCTCAATGGTGATCACATCAGCATCCATGTCAATGATTGAGTGAATGATGTCATTGAAGTTAGAGTAGCACATGTGGGTGTGGATCTGTCCAAGACATTGTTGTAGCATCATCAACAAGTGCTAGCATTGTTAATCCAGCAAAGAGATGCCAGTAAAGCCATACAAAAGCATACCTTCCACCCACCCCTCCCCCCAAAATCTAGGATGCTATACAGTTCACTACATGCACCAAAATCTCCGTAGGAGAATTTTCCTGAATTTGCAAGTTTCAGTGGTGTTAAAGTCTAAATCATGATCTTGGGATTTTAGGGGTGGGGTGGTGATGTTGGCACTACATTTTTTTAAAGTCAACTGTCACTATCCTTTATAAATGTACCTACTCTCCATTCAATTTCCATAAAATTTATTGGATACTTTTGACATTTCATTTGAAGTTGTGCCAACAAACTAATAGGTGGTGCTATCCCAGGGGACTGCTCACCTGGTACTTCTGACTTGAATTTTAAAGTTAAAGATCATAGAATGGGTGGGAGGGATGGATTTACCTCCCACCATTTAGCCCAACATCCAATGTGTATCTTTCAAAAAACAATCGCGCACACACACACAGAGTGTGAGAGAGAGGAGGAAAGAACCTGGGTAGAGTCTTCAACACCACAATTAGTGATCCTGAAAGAGTGAACAGCCCAGTTCAAATAAAAAGCATGCTCGGACTTCCTTAGGGGCAAGCCCTCTCTCAAAGCAGCTTCATCAATCTGGATGACCGTAATTCCAGCTTTCTCAAGATCCTCAACCTCATCCTTGATGGCCAAAGCAATTTGATAACAGGTCTCAAATCTAGTACAAACATAGATAGGTATTGTCAATTTATTAAATTAACAGCCTGCAAACCAAGCATGGTTATATTAGTTATATTTTTATTCCTACCTGGGCTGGTCATTTCTGACAAAGGACCAGTTCAAAATGGTAACAGGACCAGTAAGCATTCCCTTCATGGGTCGCTTAGTCATACTTTGAGCCAATGAAGACCAGAACACTGTCATCGCCTTGGGGCGGCTCACATCACCATAGATAATCGGAGGCTTGACGCAGCGAGAACCATAAGATTGGACCCAGCCATTAGCAGTGAAGGCAAAACCAGACAATTGCTCACCAAAGTACTCAACCATGTCATTCCTCTGCATTGCGAGGAAATATTACCAATCAGTAAAATTTCAAAGAGAAGAAAATGCATCACAATTCAAAACTAAGCTATTTTATTTTGGGGGGGAGGATCTCACTTCTGGTTCACCATGCACCAAAACATCAATATCTAGCTCTTCCTGGAGTTTGACAACTTTGTTAATTTCCTTCTTGATGGCCTCAACATAATCTTCCTCTGAGACCCTAATTTTTATCAAAAGCAAAAAAGAAATCAACACCAACTAAGCTGAAATTAAATCATAGGAGCAACTTCACAACAGTAGTTCTCACTTCTTAGCCTTGTATTCACGGCGCACTCTTCTAAGTTCTAAGGTCTGAGGAAATGATCCAATGGTGGTGGTTGGAAGAATTGGAAGGTTCAACTTCTTCTGCTGAGCGTCCAGCCTATCACTAACGTTGGTTGCACGGCGGTGGTCTGAACCCTTCAAAGCAGCAGCCTAAGCAAGAAGCCAAGAAGGATCAACACTGTAACATAAGAGCAAGCTATCCAATATAAGCCACACAGCAGAATTAAGGATGAACTAGAAACCACTTACAGCCTGTTGAACAGCCTCGTTGGTGACCCTTGGTGAGGATTTTCTAGAAGCCTGAGCTGCTGCATTTGCAGAAAAGAATTCCTGGATGTACAGAAGTAGGAGAAAAAGAACTTAGTACAGCTTTTACTAGTTCTATTAAGGAACCTTTTAAGATTAAGGTTTCTTGGTTTTATAATATTGACCACAAACAACTCAACATTTATGAATGCAGCCAGCCATAAATCAATTCATTTGAAACAGAATGCATTAGTCAAAGATTGGGTTTAAAACTGTCCAAAAGGAACCTGATGAGCACACAATATATAAACATAAACTGGAAAATGCAGACAATGTTTAAGTTTTAAATAATGCGCTGTGTAAGATGAGAAAACTGAGAAATGAGGTACCCCATCCTTCTGTCCAGAAAGTGCCTTGGCCAAGGCATTTACTTCAACAACTTTCTGTGCTGCAAACGCAAGCCATGACTTGATCTCTTTGTCCAACTTAGGCTCGTTAACTAGATCAACAGCGGTGTGGAGAAGAGAGCAGGAAGTAGATACTACAAGCTTGTCTGTAGAAGCATAAGATAGATGCATTTTTCAACTTCATGTCAAGTACAATAGATTCATTTTTCAACTTCATGTCAAGTACAACAAAATGGCAATGATAAAACACGGTGCGAAAGCATTAATACCTTTGCCCACAATGCCCTCAAGAGCATGTAGTACACTGAGGGAAGAAGCAAGATCGTTAGCCCAAATGTTCCTTCCATCAACCACTCCAGCAAAGAGGTATTTTCCAGAAGGGAATCCACCCTTGATCAAATCTAGGGTCTTTGTTCCTCGAACCAGGTCAAACCCAAACCCAGTAACACTCTTCAAAGAAATTAGTGTTTTGTATGCCTCAACGGGAACATCAGCAAAGTATGTCTCAATCAGAACATTCAAACCAGATAGGGATGCCTCAAGTGCTGAGTAAGCATGAGCAAATGCTTGCAATTCATGCACTCCAAGATCCATCACAAGCTTAGGCTCATCAAACTGTATCCAGGTTGCTCCAGCTGCTTTTAGTTCGGCCACAACTTCCCTGGAAAGAAACTAATCATCAGCATAGATTCTTGAGATGGAAACAATTAGCATAACCTAATATCCACCCAAAGGGAAAAAAGTTGGACACTCACTGATAGATGGGAAGAATCTTGTCAATTAGGGAGAGAAGTGAAAAGGATTTCTCCACACCCTTTGCTGGTTTTGATAGCAACAAGTATGAAACAGGACCTACGAGGACCGGCACAGTATCAACTCCAAGCTGCATCACAGAGACAAAAGATTGTTAGTTAACCAGGAAAATCCTTTAGAACAATAAAGTAGGATAATGTTTGAATTCAAACCAAACACCGAGAATAGTTCCAGCAGCACAACGAACAAGAGCAACAACACAAGATGCTCAATTTCCATTGGACATTTAAAATATACCACAAGCAATCTATTTTCCCTCAATTATGCAACACATGCTCATGAAGACACAATCCTAACACAATGTGTCAACGATATGATTGAGGCAGTCAGATGGGACTAAGCAATTACTTTCTATGAGAAACTTTAAAATTAACACAGGCACCAAGGTAAAAGTGTGGATATCAAGACAAGAAGGTTGTTGTTCTGTAACAATGATACTTCTATTTATTTATACTGACATGCATGTTTCGTGAACTTTCATTTTGGTTTTTATTCCGAGTAAGAAACCCTCATTCTCTTTCCATAATATCATATTCAAGCTGAATATCCGTGGAAGATTCAGGGGTCCCCATGATTATTTATCATGTACGAAGAAAACCATTCAAATATCAACAGACAAAAAGAGAGAAATCATAAATAACATAGAGAGGATAACTTACAGCCTTGGCCTCCTTGTACTCGATGACAGCCTTGTGGGATGCGTAGGAGAAGTTAACTTCTGGTCCCAATTCAGGGACAATGTAATGGCTGCACCAATATTTCAATATCATTCATTTAGCGTTAGTGGCAGCACTGTTAGACTTCAAATGAACTAAGCATATCACATTGACTGGAAAAATTTCAACACTTACTAGTTGGTATCAAACCACTTGGTCATTTCCATGGCGGGGACAGAGGCATTACCTCTGGCCATGGAAAAATAGACATCAAACCCAATCTCACCACCATTCCATCCGTATCTAGGAGGAACAGCACCAAGCATTGCTGTAGTATCCAAAACTTGATCATAGTATGAAAAGGTGTTGCTAGGAATAAACTTGATTCCAGCATCAGACATCTGCTTCCAGATGGATGACCTGAGATCAGCTGCCACGTTCTGCAAATCTTCAGCACTGCTCTTTCCATCCCAGAAAGATTCCAAAGCGAACTTGAGCTCCCTCTTGGGACCCATGCGAGGATAACCAACAACGTGGGATGCCATTGCTCTGTTTCAACATCAGCCATTGAAAAAAGCTTAGATCCCAATGCATGTCTTAAAAAACAGCCAACATGCATATAAAACAACCATAAAATTGCTTCACAAAAAATGAAAAATGAAGTGTTATGAACTGCCAATCCTAAAACAAAACGCAGAAAAGGACTGTGGCATCAACAAATACATTAAAAAATGAAAGACAATGAATCAAATCTGATAAAACTATTGCCATATATAAACATAATGGAACAAAAGAATCGGCTAATTTCATTAAACCCAAACTAACTCCTATTGACACGGAAAATAGAAAAGCAACTGGACCAATGATTAAACACAGAATGTTTCATTAGAATAAAACAATAAAGGAGCACAGTCAACAGGGAATTTCCATACAAGTCGATCAAAAGTTCAACCTCCACCTTTTGGGATCTAGCCAAAATCCTTTGAACAAAAGTGGATCTATCTATATAGTTGAAAAAATTTCAAACTTTATCCCATCAATGAACAAGAAAAGGAAAACTGGATCAAAATTAATGATCCAAATCCAATTTGATTCAAAACCGACATCCAAACAAACCTTCTAACCATATTTATATCTAATCAACTAACACAACTCCCAACGATAACAACCATTGCCGAGATTAATGAAAAACATGACATAAACATATGTCAACCACACCCTTTCATTTCCCATTTCCAGATCTGAAGCGATTTCCTACACCAAATCCAGATTCAAACACTATAACCAAACAAACCCTCCATTAAAAAACAAAAAACCAAACCAAGAGCTCAAGTCTTTAAGCATTTCAAGATCCCAAAGACCTCAACTTCACCAGTCCAAACTCCACCATTTCCATCACAAAAACAAAACCACCCCACTTGCAAACAATACCAGATCAATGAACAAACAAACAAACTCATGACAAGAACTTGCACACTCTCCATCAGATCCACGAGTTCACTCACTCAACAAGCAAACAAGAGAAGAATCAGGTACCAAAAATTGGATTTCAGAAATGAAGTCATGTGCTTTGCACGAAATAGTACCTAACAGAGAAGTGGCGAAGAAGAAAAGGAGGGGAGCTGAAGTTGGAGGTAGTTAAAGAAGACGGGAAAGAGAGAGAGCCAACCGAGATGACACTAAGAGATGTGAACGGCGCAAGTATGTGCTGAGAGACCTGGTTCATATATAACGCTAAAATCCTGTACGCACGCTGTTCTGCCGTCCCACTCTCGCTTCAGATCTAAACCCAAACAGCGCTTTTCATTATTATTATTATTAAGATTTATTTATTTGATACTAATTAAGATTTATTTCATTAAAACAAAAAAGTACTGCGACCTTTTTATTCTGCTTTCGTTTATTATTTTATCCAGTTCTCAGATATTTTCATGTTTTTCAGTGCCAGGGACAATGGTTACCATCAGTGCATGGTATTTGTAGCGGTAAAAAATGCATGGTGAAAAGGTAAGACACCATTGAAGTAAAAGGACTCCCTGGAGATGAAATAATAATTTAATTAAATAAAAAGTGAGCTGTATTTTTTATACAGTAGTTTTTGAGTAATGTAAAAATTTAAAATTATTTTTTTTATATCCTTATATTCAGTTTATGTCCAAGATAAAACAAATCCAATATAAATATTTTTTTGGTTAACAATATTGTTTTCTTATAAAAATTTTAGATTTTGAGCAAGATAAAAAAAAATAGTATTGTATTATTAAATTACCATGAATGCAGCATGTTAGGATGACTATTATAAATTTTAATTTTTTATAAAAAAAATTTTTAATCTTTATTTTTTATATAGAAAATCATATTTATTCCTAGTATAATTTATGTGCTTTTTAATTTTATATCGAAAACAAATATTAAAAGAGGAAAAATGCTAAAAATAAAAGGCACGATGTTTTTTTTTTCAACAAAAAAACCTGAATATTGTGATTTAAACATGTTGTAAATCCTATGTTTAGCGATCCACTCATTAATAAATACATTTAAATTAAATAATAAAATTTAATGGATTTTTATGAGTACATGTAAAATGCCACAATGCTCACAACACCATCCTTCACGTGATAAAATTAATGTAAATTTATGATGTTTGTATAAGTTCAATCAAATATAAATTAAATATATACGAGCTAATAGTGGTGGTAAAATCTTATGAATAAATCATAAAATAAAATAATTTTTTAAAATGTTTATAAATTAAAAATAAAATAATTTTTAATATCAACTATATAAATTTACAAAAAATATATCAAAATTTTATATATATTTAATATTAAAAAAACAAATTAAACAAGTGTAGTCGAAGATTGTAGTAGGTTAATTTATCGAGGGAAAAAATTACCTAATTCATCACCTACTTCAACCACAACGAATGTGACCACGACCATACAACAAAAGTCCAATTTTTATTTTTATTTTTATTTTTACTTTTATAGTAATTTCCAATGTGACGTCAATGGAAGTTGGTGGCCTAGTTGATGAATGCTGCCAGGCCACTTCTCTGGAAAGCAAATTACTCAAACGACGAGGTAAGCCGTGTTTGGCCACCATAGATTCATCAAGGTTCCACTTCGGGGCCTGTGGTTTATAATTTTTCAATTTCACCCTTTACTTGTCCAAAAGTTTTGAATTATCATTGATCGTTGAGGTCTTCGTGACATCTGACTGCAATTTCTTGACATTTTATTTCTCCATGTGTTTTCGGGTGTTTGACATTAAAAAAATTAATTAGATTTTTTTAGTTTTTTCTCTAGTTTTGGTATGTTGGTTTTAAAAATAAAAAATTATTTAAATATATTTTCAATAAAAAAAATACTCTTAAAAAACAATTAAAAAGACGCTAGAGATTTTAAATGAGAGGTTTCAAGTTTAAATTCTAGATAGAGATTGGAGGAACATCATTATCATGTAACTAAGAGTCTATTTCATTATATTTAAGTGACCTTGCAATGGATTATTGATGATTTTGAGAGGATAAAATTAGAATAAAATAAATAAATAATGGGTTTTTTTTAAATTTATACTCAGTATGATACAGTATTTTAGAAAACTGCAGGATAAAATTAAAATTCTGCAAACTGCATGAACAGAGAAGAATGAAGTTTACCAAACCGTGATTATGACAATTAAAAAAAACAGAGAGAGGGTTACAAAGTTATTAGCCATTGGAAGACTATCAGTATATTAGTAAAATGAGTTGGTGAGATGGGGGCATCATTCAATATTCACATGTAAGCCTCCACGGTCCATACTCTTTAAAGTTAATATATATCTAAAAAAAATACATTTAAGTTTTATATATATATATATATATATTATTTTGCACGTTTTTTAATATTTTTTTAATAGTATTAAGTTGAAAAAATCTCGGTTTAATATCTTAAAAGAAAATCCAAGTACACTATCAAACAAAGCGAATAATTAATGGATAAATCATCACTCAATTAATATAAGTGTTTCTATTTCTCTTAAGAACTAATTGTCAAGTTCTTAGAGTCGAATATAGTTCCATCAAAACGGATCCATGGAGGTGCATCACCAAGTAAAAAAGTGAGGAGATACTCTGCAATTTGCTACAATAATTCGGCAACGACAGACTTTTGTGTTAGTGAGTGACCCATATAAAATAATTGACAATCACAGCATTTTCTGTACAAAAAGTCGAAGTTAGATGGCTCGAATTCCTCCTTTTATTGACTATCAATCTGGCTAAAATACCACCAAAATCACGAATGAGGTTCAAAGATTGGAGGGCAACCCGAAGGCGATCAGATCAATGTCATCAAATCTGATTTATGATTTTATTCATTTAATTTAATTTAATTTTTAATATTAAATAAGTGTTTAAAAAAATAATAATGGTGGTGGTTTAAAGTATTTTTTTTACTTGAAAATATATGAAAATAATATATATTTTTTATTTTTAAAAAATTATTTTTCATATTAATATATTAAAATAAGATAAAAATATAAAAAAATTAACTTTAAAAAACATAATTTCAACTATATTTTTGTCAAAGCTATAAAGTTCCAATCCCTCTTTTTCCTAACTATTAAATTGGCCTAAATCTACTTCACCATGGCGCCTCTCCTAACCAGAATTGCAAACGAGGCTCAAAGAGTGGAGGGTCCACGCAGGGATCGACATGAGCCACCCGTAATCCGAACCAAACAATATTCTTACCAAACCATTAAAGAACCCTTTTTTTAATTAAAAAAACATAAACAAAACTCTTAGTTACTTTACCAAATCAATACTATTACACATTAGATGACTACGAGACTTGATTAAGCTAAAATTTAATTTGAATTTTTTTAAATAATATTACTTTAATTGATTTAAATAAATTTGGATTGATTAATCTAATTTAGTGTTTAAAAGAATGGTTAGTGATTATTTTTTAAATTATTTTTTATTTTAAAATATATTAAAATAATATTTTTATATTAAAAAATATTTTTAATATCAGTATATTCATATAAATAATTATTAAATCACTAAAGTTAATAAAATTTTATAAATCAATATTTTATTTGAAAACATTACCCAAATATTATATTTTTAAAATAAACTCATTCAACCTCTTCAGATTTAATAACTATATCCACTCTTAATAACCATATATATATATATATAATCACTCAGCAGCAATGCATCGTAAAAAAACTTTTCAAGAGGCCAAATGAACAAGAATCACAACTATATTTTTTTATTCGATTGAAAGAAATATTTTTAGATTAAATTGTACGTTAATCGAAGCTCTCGTCCCTTTTTTTTCATATAGCTTTTAGGTAAAAAAATATCTTTTAATGAAGGAACAATTAGAAGACAACGTGTCCTTTCAAAATTCCAATTATCTGCACTCAAGCCATTGTCCCAGCGGTGGCAGGCTTGCGCCTTCTACTGCTATGAGTTTGAGTCTTGAAGTTGCATGACTGTCAGTCTCGTGCTGCCTTACCTGCTTGCTGGGTTTGCAGGGTATTCAGTAGACTGTGAGGATTAGTCGTGGTGCGCGCAAGCTGACCCGAACACCCCATGTTAATAAAAAAAAATTCCAATTATCTGAAACAATGAATCGAGATGCACACTAGTGGCAAGCACACAAAGACGAAACCCTCTTGAAAGCACTTTAAATCCCATCAACTTTGAAATATTCTTAGTTGCTTCTTTGAAACTAAAAAAAATAAATTATAGTATATTTATTTTTATGTTTTAAAAAATATTTTAAAAAAAATATTTTTATTTTAAATTAATATTTTCTTTGTATTTTCAGATATTTTAATATATTGATCTCAAAAATAAATTTAAAAAAATAAAAAATTATTATTCTAATATATTTTTAAATTAAAAAAAAACCTTTAAAAATCATCCTCCAATACGTTTCCAATCTCTATATGTGAGAATTCTAAGCAACATATTACTGGTTTCCATGTAATGGAGCGTGCCTTTTCGTTCCCTTCCAATTTGCATCAACTTTTCTCTATTCGCAGCATATTTGCGAGGAATAATTCCTACAAGGAGCTTGGCCAGCTGCTGCCACACCTGCTACTTCCCTCAGGTTTCTTTACTGCCGTCTAATCTCTAATTCTCCAATTCCAGGTATGAAAATGAAACCTTCACAGACAAGGCGCACCTCACCAGATCCTCTATCATTCGTGACTGATGCGGGCTGCCTATCATGTATTTTATTTTGAGGAGAAGCCTGTACTAGTTAAATCAGCTTTTTGATATTAATGGATAATTTTTAATTCAATTGAAGCAAACAAGAATCCTATCTAAGATCAGGCAGACTGAAGATCAGTACTTTTCTTGTGACAGAGAGCTAACTACTTCTGTTTTACGATGAATCTGAGCTGCATTTAGTTTAGAACTTCTCTTTCAAGAATAAAGCAAACAAGAATAAGCCCTGGCCCATTGGCTTTTGCCATCTACCACTGAATCACTAAGAGTTCTTTTTCTTTCTTTCCCCACCTTTTGTTTTTGGAAAAATTAATCAAGATTTTGCTCTCCACAGTACCCGATTGAGATTCTTGCTTTCACTCAAGCAACTTGGCAGGTTTTAGTATTCATTCACTAGGAAAATAATATTATCCTCCATAATTATCACAGTTAGAGACTTTCAAGTGATAGAGAGGTGAAATGAAGGCGTTGAAATACTAGATGCACAGCAAGAAATGAAGCTACCAAATGCCCCATTAATCATAGCAACCAAAGGCCCTTCACTTTCTAGCTCTAGTGGAATCGCCCGTGAACTAGCTGACTCCTACAAACACCCTCTTATCGATGAAGATGATACAACCAAAGCCCTTAAAAGCATCCATCCAACCTCCACGTCCGGAACCAAGGTCTCAAATGAACATTTCAGGACGTTAACTTTCGAAGTTTTGTACCGTGTAGCTTCTGCCCAGCTCAATGGGCAGATCTCAGTGACCATCAACACAACACTCTCCGATCGTGCCTACCTTGATCAGCTCGCGTAGCAGGCTCACTCGAGGAAGGCTTGTTTGATCATCATCGGAGGTGATGCACAGGTTCCGCAAAGAGCTGGTTATGGTGTTCCTGGTGATATTCTGAAGCTCCCTGTCAACACAGTTATTATTTTCATTAGATAAAGTCGTATCTGGTGACCATTCCATGGCACGTCCCCTCACGGAAAGCGCGGAGCACCTTCAAGATTACCCATCAGGTAATGTGTTTCTTCAATCTTCTCCTTCACAGGAAAAGGTCCCGAAAGAGAGCGATAGAAAAAAAAAACAATCAATGACCATTTGCACGCTTTATTCTTATCAGAAAAACCTTAAAAGGATAAACTTGAATGCAAGCGATGCTTGAAACTCATTTCAGATCAAAACTATCACTGTGACGAGTGTGATGAATTCATCCTACACAAGTCATGTGCCGAGACACCTGACCAAATAAAGGCTACTGCACAAAACTGCCCTCAATATCTGTGAGAAATTAGCCCCAAGTATGAATTCTCAAATACACATAAATGTAGTAGCAATTGTGATGAATTCTCTACCAGCTGTTACGATGGCGTCTCGAAACCAGCCTCCAGTGTGGATTCCTGCCAGCAATTCTTCACCACAAATGGCATGAACACCCTCTAAATTTCATTAACATGTCACATGGGTTTAATTACCAATACCTATGCTGTACTTGTGGTAAACTAGGCAATCTATTAGCTACAAATGTTATGACTGCAATTATGGTCTTCATTTCAATTGTGTTTTGCTTCCAATACTGTCTCATCCAAAAGTGACAGCACCTGTTGTCTCTTGTTCGGCAAGAAGATTACGTTGAGTACACTTGCGACATTTGCAAGGAAAAAGGGGACCGAAGCTATTGGTTTTTTCGGTGTGGAGATTGTGATTTGTCTGTTCACTTATTGTGCATACCTGATCTCAAGAACAGCACCGTAACCTATTGGGATCAGTTTCCAATTTCTATTAAATAGCTCTGCATATTTGAGCTGTTTTTGACAGCACAAAGATGTTAATGATATTCTATAAATGACTTGTAGATTTGGACATATGCTTTGTCTTCAATGCTTTCTTTTTAATGATAGCCTGTTTACAACTTAATGGTACTTACAAGCTCTCATTTTAGTATACAGTGATTCAAACTACAAGAAAAATTGACTCGTGTTCTTATAAATTCTAAGCTCATCATCTTATTTCCTCGTAAGAAACTATCATCTCCAGATACATTAAGATGGGAATTCTTAGTTGTTTCCTAATACTTGTGACTTTAAAACATATGAATGACCATCATGTTCCTCTGATGTATGGCTATATATAGGCGTTGAAGAGAGAAATTGTCACGGTTGAGGATTCTGCAGGTTAATGAAATAACCAAGTTAATAATAAGGATAGCGAGTCAAAATCATAACAATTTTAATAAGGTTATAAAACCCAGTCTAGAATCAATCCGATTCAGCAAATCATAATTTTTTTTACCAAAACATTTTTTTTTTTGAAAAATCATGACCTAGATTAATCTGCCTACTCAAGGATGAACTTGCCCAACCCATAACCCAGGTTAGGCCTTGAAACTAGCATAAGGTCACGTAAATATGAAATACGTAAGAATCTTGCATCACAATTGTTCATCCTTTGTTATCATTCTACAGATTCCACAGAATATTCATCCTCCAGTATCTTTTGTAATCATTGATAATTTTTCAACTAAATTCAAATTCGAAAAAAAAATCTGTATCCTTCAACAGGGAAGGCATGAGGTGGGTTCAACGCTGTGGACTGCTGTCAAATCCCCCCAGCAAGAAAGTTCCAAATTGCATGCCTCTCCGTTAAATCACAAAGGTGGCACTACCTGCTAACTTTGTGTGTGTATCTGGTGGTGGTGGGGTAGTAAATACCATTAGAAGTTAATAAATAGATGGGATAAGATATGATTGGAACGAACTGATCGATACGCTGCAGGGCACATGCAAGAAGAACTGATGGATATATGGACAAATGTTTCTGACTGGCCGGTTTGTTTCGAGAAATTCTATGGAACTGTTTTTCAAGACGACATAGATCTCGGTTGCCAATTATCCACGGGTTGAAATAACACCATCAATAGCCGGAGGAAGACCCTCTTGTGTGGTCCCACACCATATGATGGTGAAACCACCATGTTTAGTGAGAAGAAAGGCAGCTGAACCTTTAAAATTTAAAGTTAGGGTACTATAGCAGCAGATTAGAAAATAAAAAAGAAAAGAAGAAAATTAAGAGAGAAAAAAAAGAGTTTATTGAGAAGAAAGGCAGCTAACTCTTTAAAATTTAAAGTTTGGAACTGTAGCGGCAGATTAAAAAATAGAAGAGAGGAGAAGAAAATTAATAGAGAAAAGGAGAAGAAGAGGTAGCAGAGCAGCCTGCGTTCTTCCTTTGATTTCCAGCTCGTTCATCGTTGGATCAGGCTGAGATTTTGACAGCAGCTTCTAGACACATTAATCTTTATTCGGGACGGTTGGATCAAAGATTGGTAGTGTGGAAGCTGGCTGTTTTGACAGAAAAAGGGGCTGTCAGTTTTGTGAGTTTTTCTCAAATAATTCTCCTTTAATCTTGTTGTAATCCGAGAATAAGTGGTTCTTGATGATATATATGTTGTATCCCTTAGTTGAATCTGAGGAAGAATGACTGTGAACCCATTATTTGTTAATAGTGAAAGTTTTTAAATGGACTACGGTCCCGTGGTTTTTCCCGCATCGGGTTTTCCACGTTAAAAATCTTGGTGTTGATTTTGTGATTATTTGCATTATATTTGATCATTCATTGATTCTGTTTTACTGCACAAAGAGGGAAAGAATTGGGACTTGTGAATTGTATTTCGTTGCATTGATTCGGGTAAATTGGTGTCTGGTTGTTCCGAGTTTTCCCAACAAAGTGGTATCAGAGCACTGGTTATGTAGATTGAATTTCTTGTGCAGTCAAAATGGAAAAGGAAGATTCAAGCATGATAAAGCTTACTTCCTCAAATTATTTTCTATGGAAAATAATGATGGAGGATCATTTATATTGCAATGATTTGGCTTTACCGATTGAATGTAAAGGAATAAAGCCTGATGGTATGGATGATGCAAAATGGAATGGACTAAATAGAAAGGCTACTGCTAATGTTAGAAAATGGGTATCTTCTAAGTCCATTAATCATATTTCTCAAGAACATGACTGTTATATAGTTTGGAAGATGTTAGAAGAAACATTTGCCAAGGAGAGTGCACAAAACAAGGTTTTTGTAATTAGAGACCTTGTGAATTTGAAGTATAGAGATGGTGAAGATGCTTCAGTGCATATAAATGTATTCCAAGGGTTCTTGAATCAGTTGTCATTGATGAATCTAGAGTTAGCTGATAAAATGCAAGCACTAATCTTGCTGAGTTCACTGCAGGATAGTTGGGAGACTTTAGTTATGTCACTTAGCAATTCTACTCCGAATAGGAAGATCACTTTGAAAACAGTGAAAGATTGTATCCCCAATGAAGAGAAGAGAAGGAAAAGCACAAGCACTTTCGAGTCTCATGTACTTGTTATAGAAAGTTGAGGGAGAAGTCCAAGCAGGTTCTCTCACGACAAGCAAGATAGAGAATCCAACAATAGAAAAGGAAGATGGAAGCCAAGAGGAAGATCTTAGTCAAGGAAGGGTTTTAAGTGCTATTATTATGACAAGCCTGGGCATATACAAAAAGATTGTAGAAAGTATAAAAGAGATAAAAAGGGTATAGATGAAGAAAAGAATGAAGAGAATGATATAACTGCAGTTGTATTTGATGGTGATGTTGCCATTGTTTGTGATGATGATTGTGTTAATCTTGCATGTCAAGATACCACCTGAGTTGCAGATTCACCAGCTTCTTACCATGTGACACCCCGACGTGATTTTTACACATCCTACACTGTTGGAGACTTTGGTGAAGTTAGGATGAGAAATCAAGGGATGGCTAGTGTTATAGGCATTAGAGACATATGGTTGGAAACTAATATTGGGTCCAAGTTGCTACTCAAAGATGTTAGGTATGTGCCTGATATGCGCCTACACTTGATCTCTACAAGTACTCTTGATGAAGAAGGTTATCACAATTACTTTGGAGATGGTAAATGGAAGCTTTCCAGAAATTCCCTAATTATTGCTAAAGGGAAGAAGATGGGTCTTTACATGTCACAAGCCAAGGTGATCAAAGGGGAGGTGAATGCAATTGAAGATTGCTCTACTGATTTGTGGCATAAGCAGCTTAGACATTTGAGTGAGAAAGGCCTTGGCATCCTTGACAAGAAGAACTACCTTCCATTAAAAGGTATGAACTTGAACATATATACTCATTGTTTAGTTGGCAAACAACACAGGGTTGCATTTCAAATATCACCTCCACATAGAAGATCACATGTTCTTGATTTAGTTCATACTGATGTTTGCTCTATGATTGACAAGTCTCTTGGAGGTGCATTGTACTTTATTAGTTTTATTGATGATCACTTCAGGAAAATTTAGGCCACTTGTTTGAAATCTAAAGATCAGGTGCTTGATGTTTTTAAGGATTTCGATGCTAGAGTTGAAAGAGAAACTGGTAGAAAGCTTAAATGTGTTCGAGCTGACAATGGTGGTGAATACAAGGGTCCTTTTGAGAAGTATTGCAGGGAACATGGTATCAAGTTGGAGAAGATAATTCCTAAGACTCCACAGCAAAATGGAGTGGCTGAGAGAATGAACAGAACCATTGCTGAAACAATTAGGTGTATGCTCTCTCATGCAAAACTACCTAAGTCCTTTTAGGGTGAGGCAATGAAGACTGCAGTTGCCATGATCAACCTTTCTCTATCAGTTCCTCTTGAATTTGATGTTCCAGATAGAGTTTGGAAAGGAAAAGATGTCTCTTATGCACACTTAAGAGTGTTTGGGTGCAAGGTATTTGTACATGTTCCTAGAGATGAAAGGTCAAAGCTTGATAGCAAAACAAAGTTGTGTATTTTCTTGGGCTCTAAAGATGATGAGTTTGGCTATCGGTTATGAGATCCAAAGGAGAAGAAAATTGTAAGAAGTAGAGATGTTATCTTCTTTGAAGATCAAACTATTAAAGACTTTGAACAAAAGGAGAAAATAGAGTCTACCACTTTTATTCCATCTAATTCAACTCCAAGACCTACTCCACAGTTACCTTTGATACCCGCTAATCATAAGGAAGACTTGCAAAATAATGATGGTGGTGGTTCTCTTATTGAGCCATTAGTTGGTGATCCTGAAGCAACTAATAATGATGTTGATGTTATTCTTGAACAGGTTATGCAAGAAGCTCTAGATGAGCCACGATTGAGAAGGTCAACTAGACCTCACCAACCTTCCACCAGATATTCTCCTCATGAGTATGTGTTGGTCACTGATGGGGAAGAGCCAGAATGCTTTGATGAAGCTATGTCACATGAGAAGAAAAGTGAGTGGTTGAAAGCAATGCAAGAAGAGATGAAATCCTTACATGAAAACCATACATTTAAGTTAGTGAAGCTTCCTAAAGGTAAAAGAGCACTCAAGAACAAATGGGTGTTCAGGTTGAAAATTTATGAGCATTGCTCACAGCCAAGGTACAAGGCAAGATTGGTTGTGAAAGGTTTTGGTCAGAAAAAGGGTATTGATTTTGAAGAAATTTTTCACCAATGGTCAAGATGTCTTCAATCCGAGTTGTGCTTGGCTTAGCTGCTAGTTTGAATCTTGAAGTTGAACAACTTGATGTGAAAATTGTCTTTCTCTATGGTGATTTAGATGAGGAAATCTACATGGAGCAGCTTGAAGGGTTTGAAGCAAAAGGCAAAGAGCAGCTAGTTTGGAAGTTGAAAAAGAGCTTATATGGGTTAAAGCAAGCTCCAAGAAAATGGTATAAAAAGTTTGATTCTTTCATGGTGGATCATGGTTATGACAAGACCACTTCTGATCATTGTGTATTCATGAAAAGGTTTCTAGATGGAAACTTTATTATTCTTTTGTTGTACGTGGATGATATGTTGATTGTTGGTCATGATGCTAAGAAGATTTAGATGTTGAAGGAAGAGTTGAGCAAATCTTTTGCAATGAAAGACTTAGGACCAGCAAAACAGATTCTTAACATGAAGATCAAACGTGACAGGAAGAAGGGGAAACTTTGGCTATCTCAGGAGAGATATGTCCAAAAGGTACTTGAGAGGTTCAACATGAGCAACTCCAAACCTGTTTGTTTTCTACTTGCAAGCCACTTTAAACTAAGTTCTAAACAATGTCCTTCAAGTGATGAAGAAAAAGATGAGATGAAAAAGGTTCTTTATGCATCCGTAGTTGGTAGCTTGATATATGTCATGGTTTGCACAAGATCGGATATAGCTCATGCAGTTGGTGTAGTTAGTCGGTTCCTCTGCAATCCTGGTAAAGAACACTAGTCAGCAGTGAAATGGATACTCAGGTATCTCAAAGGTACTTCCAGTTTCAGCTTATGTTTTGGTAATGATAAACCTGTGTTGGATGGATACACAGATACAGATATGGCTGGGGATGTTGATTCTAGAAAGTCCACATCAGGATACTTGATGAAGTTTGCAGGGGGAGCAGTCTCATGGCAATCAAGGTTGCAAAAATGTGTTGCATTATTCACTACAGAGGCTGAATACATTGTTCTTACTGAAGGAGGCAAAGAGTTATTATAAATGAAGAAGTTCTTGCATGAACTTGGCTTAGTTTAAGAGAACTTTGTGTTGCACTGTGACAATCAAAGTGCAATCCATCTCAGTAAGCATCCTACTTTTCACTCTCGATTAAAGCACATTGAGGTCAAATATCAATGGATTCGAGATGCTATGGAGATGAAGTCATTCGTTGTTGAAAATATCCATATTGATGACAATGTATCTGACATGATGACCAAACCTCTACCGAGAGAGAAGTTTGAGTTTTGCAGAAAAAAAGCAGGCTTATCAGAGCCTCCTAAATTGAAGCTTACATATTGATCGCCGGTATGACGAATTCCTCACATGGTTCGTAAGGGGGAGATTTGTTGTGTGTGGTCCCACACCATGTGATGGTGGGACCACCATATTTATTGAGAAGAGAGGCAACTGACCCATTAAAATTTAAAGTTCGGATACTGTAGTGGCAGATTAGAAAATAGAAGAGAGGAGAAGAAAATTAAGAGAGAAAAGGATAAGAAGAGGCAGTAGAGCAGCCTGTGTTCTTCCTTCGATTTTCAGCTCGTTCACCGTTGGATCGGGCTGAGATTTTGACAGCAGCTTCTAGACACGTTGATCTTCATTCTGGACGGTTGGATCGAAGATTGATAGTGTGGAAGCTAGCCGTTTTGATAGAAAATAGGACTGTCAGTTTTGTGAGTTTTTCTCAAATAATTCTCCTTTAATCTTGTTGTAATTCGAGAATAAGTGGTTCTTAATGATATATATGTTGTATTCCTTAGTTGAATCTGAGGAAGAATGATTGTGAACCCATTATTTGTTAATAGTAGAAGTTTTTAGGTGGATTACGGTCTCGTAGTTTTTCCCACATCGGGTTTTCCACGTTAAAAATCTTGGTGTTGATTTTGTGATTATTTGCATTATATTTAATTATTCTTTAATTTTGTTTTACTGCATAAAGAGAAAAGGAATTGGTATTTGTGAATTATGAATTGTATTCCGCTGGATTGATTCGGGTAAATTATTGTCCGGTTATTCCGAGTTTTCCCATAAAACCCTTTATTCATATTTTGACCAGATGATACTCCCGTGAATCACATAGAAGCAGACTTAAACATTTTCCATCAATAACCCGCACATAAACACTAACCCCTTTCAGATTCTGTGTGCATGAGTAATCGTCGTCCATATCCAAACCATTGCCCTTGTTTGGATCGAGTAAAGTTTTCTTCTCTTCCTTCACCTTCTTCTCCCAGTTTGCTAATTCCCTGCTGCTGCAAAAAAGATAACAAGGACTTCAGCACGTACGAAACACATTACTGGGGCTCATCCAATAGTTGAAGTTTCTCAATTAAATGACTATTTGATATGATATCATAAATTTAATGACAAAGTTTAAATACTAAGCACAGGATAAGAGCTGGCATGTGGCTTTCACTTGAGAAAATATAATACAAAATCATTTCATGCCAGGATCTTATTCTACCATTTCGAGTTTTTAAAATGGGACTTTGACCTTGCGACGCGTTATGCATGGTCGTTGATGGCAGTGTCCCCAGCAGCTAGGAAGGAAGAAATCCTTCGGAGGACAAGTTCTGCTCTTCCTTATTCTATTCGAGTTTCATATTTTCCTCCCTGGACACGGGTGGTGCACGGTTGCGACATTAATCTGTGATGTAAGGCCTTGGGTTAAATCCTGAAATGTTTGGTTGTCACCGTAACGCTTCTAGTTGCCGCAGTGGAGTTTAGAATCCTGAGCAGACTATCAATGATAAGTAGGAATACGGTGAGGATGAAATGATGTCAAGCCATCGCGCCGCTTGTATTCTTGGTGACACACGTGCTACGGTGGTCGGAACAAAGGGGCGCGATCACGCACGAGTGACCTGAAAATTTGAAGCTTGTCTTTTGGTACAACAGGCATAATGGGCCGAAAGCCCAAAACATGAAGCCTTCTACTCATGTACATCATCACTGTAAAAATATGTGTGTGTGCGTGTTGAACCCGTCTCCTTTTCTTACATGGTAAGTTCCATTTCTCCCGGAAAAAAAAAAAAAACAAGTAACAGAAGAAAACCCTTCAAAGATCCAATTAAAAAGACCAAAGCAAGATCCCTAATCCACTGATCTAGAAACCCTAATTTCCTTTCAAAATCAACGAACATGTCGAGGGAATTCGCTGTGCCACCAGTAGTCTTCCCGTCCGGCGGAAACCCTACTGTCGCCACTGGCGGAAACATCCAGCAACGCCGAGCACCAACTGCTCCATTCCAACCTTCTCGTCCATCAAACTCCGGAATCCCTTTTATGTCATTCGAAATCGGATCCGCTGCCACGAACACGGCCGGTACAATCGGCGTAGGAACTGGTCCTCTCGGTGCAGCCAACTTCGATGACGAAGAACCACTCCTCGTCGAACTCGGGATCCACCCAGACCAAATTTGGAAGAAAACTAAATCGATTTTAAATCCGTTCCGGGTCAACCCGACGTTCCACAAGGATTCGGATCTATCCGGCCCGATATTTTTGTACCTCTCATTCTGCTTGTTTCAATTACTTGCCGGAAAAATCCAATTTGGCGTGATACTGGGATGGATTGTCGTTTCCTCGATTTTCTTATACATTGTGTTCAATATGTTGGCTGGTAGACATGGGAATTTAGACCTGCACACGTGTACGAGTGTGATTGGTTACTGTTTGTTGCCTGTGGTGATTTTATCGGCCGTTTCGCTGTTTGTGCCGCAAAATGGGGCTATTAGGTTTGGGATTGCTGGGGTTTTCGTGATTTGGGCTACGAGGGCTTGCACGAATTTGATGGTTGCTGTTGCTGATGGTGGAGAGGAGCACCGTGGATTGATTGCGTACGCCTGTTTCTTGATCTACACTCTGTTTTCATTGCTTGTTATATTTTAGTAGTGATGATTGGTGGGAATTTGAATCGATGGGATATTTTTGGTATCATTATGTAGTTTTTGGATTATGGCTTTGATAGAATTTTTGGGTTTGATGTTAATAATATGTTAGTGGGTACTCATTATTTTTGACCGAATGAGTTTTGCTAATTCTGACTTTGGCAGTTTTGTTTTTCTCTGATATTTATATAATTAAGGTTTTCTCCTCAGATTAAGAAAAGAGAGTGAATCTTTTTAGGTATTATCTTGATTAGGTCATTTTCAGGAAGTATTGTATGTGTTGATATGCTCTCCTCCCTTCTTAAAAAAAAAAATCAGAGGTAAGGAGTAGATTTATGTACACCATTTGAAGAGAACGCAAGAAACTTAGAAAGTCAGTATTTCTATAGAAATTATAATGAAACACAATACAAAGATGCCAGAAAATATCTGTTAGATACGAGTATTGTCCATCAATGCTGAATCATTTATTCCTTATCTTGGCGAGGAAATGATTAGTTAATGGTATGGAGTAGTATAGATATGGAATATGGATAGAGAATGCCTAGGATTTTGTTATACTGAATTCGGTAGGGAACTAGTTCAGCTTAGCTAATGATACATCTTTTTAACACAGATGAGTTGTTGACCTCTGTAATTCTCAGAGCCAAACATCACTGGCAGTGGGACTGGTTGGTGAGAATGAGAGGGGGGGGGTGTTTGATGCTCAAGAGCATCCTGCTGGTGGTGAATAATACTGATTCACCAATGGACACGAGTATAGTTATCCCAACAAGTACATCTATCGGGTGTGAATGTTAGTTCAGTAGCTAGAGTAAATACCAGATCTGTTGCCAGCCATGTTTCACAGTGAGAGCTAGGACTATATTGGGCGTAGCTTTCTGTAGGTAATAGAGAACATTCCAAATATACATGCCTCTTTTCCTTTCACCAAATTTGTTCATGGGTTGGCTGTTTGTAGATGCCTGAGTTGTATTTGTTTGGTTATAGATTATTAGTCCATCCAAGGATGATAGCAAGGTTAGCCTCCTGATGTATTTTTATCTGTTTAAATATTTTTTTATCCAAAAAAAAAGGGAAGAGAAAAGAAAAGTACTCCATGCTTGGAGCAGAGAGCATTTTAATTTTTTGTGCCTTCTTGGGAATGCAACTCCAATTTGGTTCTTGTCGTGTTTAAATTCTGAGAAAACCACGCTGCTTTAAAAGATGGTGACCATTTTTGCGAGAATACCTTTGATTTCTTAGTTTTGAAAGCAGTTTGTCAAAGTAAAACCACCATCAGTGTTCTAGACACTGTTATTCCAAGTCCTCTCGAATATCGATCCTTACGATAGGCTAACTTTGTCACAATCCAATGATATAGAATTCCAAGCATCTGCTAAACCTAAGCCCGAGTAAATACCATTTTTTCCCCTCTCCAGTGATCAGGGAAACTTGGTTATGGCATTCCATTTTCGAAATGAAATGAAAAAAAGAATATCGACCCATCACTAAAATAAATATAATCACAGAACATATGCTTTCCAAGTAGAAAGAGAACGCTGACATGTGTTAAATAACATGGCAAAAGAATTGTTTTCGTTACCAGAATTAGTAACACGCGCTGTTCGAAAATAAGTGACATGTGGTTTGCACACATCCGCAGTTTGTTATTTTTTTTTTATATATGTATCAAAAGACAATATTACTCTCATAACTAAATAGTTATTGTAAAAAAACCATTATGAAATGATAAATTCACCCTTACAAAGATGTTTCGGGAACTTTAATTTTAAGACAATAGGGTATTTACACCATGCTTAAAAAATTTTTAAAAAAAAAATGAAATAACAAGGATGCTTCTCGACAATCTAAAATGATAAATAAATCTCATGAAAATATAAATCTATACTTGTAAGCAAGTTCAATGAGTTTTTTTAAGGGGATAAATATAAATCCACTATTATAATCTACAATAATTAAAACCTAATATATAGTACTTTATCCACATAATTTATTTTTTGTTATTTTAACATTTAATGTTAAGTCATAACTAAATTTAAAAGATGACGTTGAGACATAGCCCACTTCATTTGAATAATTCAGGGTTATTATCTCACATAATGATTCTTAAAAGATAAGGTAGGAATTGTTTTCAAAGTATTTTTTACATAAAATAATATTTTTTTATTTTCTAAAATTTATTTTTAATATCAACAATAAAAAAAACTAAAAAAATTAATTTGAAAAAATCAAATTTTAATGAAAAAGTAAATTTATCCTTAATGCCAAGCACCTCTTAATCAAATTTCTCATCTACTCCCTTCAAGTTGTCGTAATCCAGAGATATAAACACTTGTGGGTCAACATGCAAGCAATTGAACTCATTGAAAAAAATATACATATATTCTTTTCCATATTTCTTGCATCTATTATCTTTATTTATTGTCCTTGCAACTTGTAACACACGACTTGCAACATTTCTCAAACATCATAAAATCCCCTATGCTCTATTGATGATTTATTTTGTGGGGGTTCGTGGACTACCAACGAAGAGAGTATTGATCTGCACAAACCAGGGAAATAAGGGAGAAAGCCAGTGACAAGATTCTATAATTTTTATGCTGAAAAGGGATAAATTTTATTAAAGGAAAGAGTGCCCAACAAAGAATGCAAAATGCCTGTCTATCTGTTACAAGCTTGTGAAAAGATTTGGTTAACAAATTCTACACTTTACGAGCACGGGTCCTCTGTTTAGTTGCAAACTGGACTACCTTTTCCTCCACAGGAAGGCCCTTCCGCCGCCTCACAGCATCAATGAGCTTTCTTGCTGTGTTAGGAAGAACACTAGAACCATCTCCAAACTCTTCAATCTCCTCTTCTGTTTTAGGTACAAAGAAAGGATCCTCGGAAAGTTCTTCCCAGTGACTCAGTACAAGAAGAGCACTTGCAGCACCCGCAGTCTTTCTTCTAAGATCTTCAGCGAAACCAAAGCTTTCAGAAACTGGGACGTATGCTTGAACCGAGAAAAGTGCAAATCCTTCCTGCATTTCCTCATTTAAGACCTGTGCTCGTTTCTGATTAAGCACAGCATACATGGAGCCCAGGTATTCAGGTGGGGTATTCAACTCACAAAAATACATTGCTTCAACAAGCCGAGGTTTCTTCTGAAGCACAGCTGCTCTACAAGCATCTTTCACAGCTGTCATTACCTGTCCAGTGAAGATCGCATACTGCTCAGATTGTTGATTAGACTCGGAATCATCAAATTTCTCAGCCAAAGGATTTATGCAGGCCTCAACAACAAAAGCCAATCCCCACATTGGTTCATCACATAAGGGGCCAGCTGCTGTTGCTAGTTGAAATCCAGACACTACACTGTTCTGAAGACTCTCTGCTTCCCTGTATAATGCACTGAGCTCTTCCGAGGATGTGTCAGCAGGCATTTCACCATTACCCGAACATTCCACCAGCCCCAACCTTTCAGAAACGTGAGGGGAACCCCGTACAAGAGCAGAGGAATCATTGCTCAAGCTTTTGGAATCAGGAGTGAAGAGGATGTTAGGGCCAACCTGTCTCGGTCCAAGTGCCCAGATCCTCTTTAGAAACTTTTGCCACTTAAGTTTGTACTTTTCAGCCCGATCCTTGTCCTTCTTACTCAATGACAAAATGTCACTCTCCACAGCACCCATTATGCGTTTTTTTAGAACTTCAACCGGACTCTCATCTTGCACAATGTTTGATCTCTCTGTTTCCAAGTTGCTAGCTGACTGCCCCAGCTTACCACTGATAATATCTCCTAGTAGATCAGTGCTTTTATCAAGCACCATGGTTAGTGCAGATGGAAGTTTCATGACCTGCACACGAACAACACATCTTCCATTTGGTGTCATCTTCTCAACATAATCTGAGCTTCTAGTTGATGATTTCAGGTTATCCAACATATTGGACGCTTCTCCCTCAATAGTCTCCCTATAGGACACAAGAGGTGGAGAGACTTCCAGGCTCACTTTTGCAAACCTCTCTTTCAAATCCTTAATGCACCTTTCCAGATGAACTTCTCCAGCAGCAGCCAGAACATGTTCCCCTCTAGAGGAAACAGTAACCTCCACAAATGGATCAGCCCGGTTCAGAAGCTTTAAGCCTTTCATCAGAGCACCAGAATCAGCTGGATCAGAAGGCTCAATAGCAACTCTCAGAGTTGGGGCCACCTGGAATGCCATGCTTGAGAAAGGCCAGCAGTTTTTGGTGGATGATAGAGTTGCACTTTTCAATATATGCTGGCCAAGGCCTCGGATCGCCACAACATTCCCAGCCTTTGCAGAAGCCACTGGTTTCAAGCCTTGACCCATCATTAGATACAACGAGTGCAGCTCAGCCACCTGTATGTGCTTCTGCGTTGACTCCCCCTTCAATGGGTCATACAATGCTGAAAGCACAAAGACTCTTTGTCCAGAACAAAGAACCCCGCTAAAAATTCTAGCAAATGCAAGGAAACACTCATCTGATTCACTGTTTCCATTTTCATCACTGAAATTGCTCAGAATCTCCCCATTCAAACCCCTCAGAGGTAACAATTTTGTTGGGACAGCAAACATTTTGGATACAAAAGCAACACAAGGTGCTTCAGGACTGGAATCACAAACCTGAATAGACATTCTAACAAGATCCGCCTCTGTGAGAGCACTAGAGTCGACCCCATCAAGCAAAACTTCTCTCTTGGGAACCAAACGTGATATCCGGAAGGATTGAGCTGCAATTGGATCCGGCATGCACTTCACAACCATCGACAAAATTGCATCTGACAAAGGAAGCCAGCGACTCATAACAGATTGCAGCACAGCCTTTGGATCCTTATTCAGAAGCTCACGGGGTGGTACATTCAAATTAAATGATTTTATGACTTTCTCGAGTAAGTCTTTATTCCCATCAGGCTCTAAAGCAGATTGGTAAACTTGCCACAGTGGTTCCAGCACAAACTGCACAAACATAGGACGCTCCCTGCTGCCTGCATCCACAAACTTCTTCACTGTAATCATCTTTGTCTTTGGATGGAAATACCTAGGACCCCAGAGAGCCTTCTGCAATGCAGCTGAACTTGCTCCAAGCTTTGTGGCATAAAACTCAGCAAACTCATGAATAGTAAAACCCCACCCATCCAGTGCACAAGCAAATGCCACATTCCCTTTCTGTGGTTGAAAAGTGTCCTCCTCATCATCCTCTATAAACTCAAGATTCTCATCTTCACCCTCACCAGAGGGCCCAGCACGTATTGAATCAACATCAGACAAATACTTCTCCGACTTATAAGCACTCATTATCCCATTCACCTCATGAACAATCTTCACCAACCGATTATAGGCTTCCATCGGACTCATTTTCAACTCACATATCAACCTATCAATCTTATTAAGCACTAAACAAGGCGTAAGCTTCTCAATCCAAGCTTGACGCAAAACAGCATGTGTCTGTATATGTACCCCCTCAACAGCATCAACCAAAACCAATCCCCCGTCACTCAACCTCGCAGCAGTTGAAACCTCACTACAAAAATCCATATGACCAGGTGAATCTATAAGGTTGACTGAATAATCCTTATAATGAAGAGAAATCGACGAGCTCTTCATCGTTATCGCACGCCTTTGTTCCTCGTCAAGAAAATCCATGAACCTAAGTTTCCCAGCTAACTTAGGGTGAAGCAAACCCCCACCCGTTGCAGCAATTAAATGGTCAGCAAGAGTTGTCTTGCCATGATCAACATGTGCTAGTATGCACATGTTTCGTATATTTCGGGTATCATCAAAATCACCCATCTTAAAACCCTAAAACAAACTTCAACAACAACGACAACAACAAAAAAAAACAAGGACCACTGAATTAGACAAAACAAGAAAAACTCAAGTTAGGAATTTGTGTAAGAGAAAGTATAGGCCCACTAAATAAGGCAAAAGGGGTGCATAACAAGAAGAGATTTTCTATGTCTGTTAGGTTCTTTTCTATGGAGGATCGGAGAAACCCTGGATTTTCTTGATGTTGTTGTTCTTGTTATTTCTCTATATGACTGTGTTCTTGAAAGCATAATTAGAAAAGGGAGAGAAAGATACCAGTGACGGTGGCTGTTTATGGCGCTGTAAAATAGAGACTAGGGCAGAGATGTATTCCTTTGAGTGTCTCAGGCGATGGGAGAGCGAAAGCTTGTTGGGAAGAGCACATGGCAGCCTAATGAATGTTGTTTAGGGCTTGTGTTTTTGGGCTGGGCTGGTATTAAGGCCTGAATTGAGCCCATACAGATGGTACTATAATAATAATAAAAATAAAAATAATCTCGTGAATATCTCTTAGGAAGGAATATTTGTATTAAATCAACTGCCAATTCCTGTTCAAGTACATAAAGCACATTTATATTAAATCAAATCTTTAGAAGGAAAATCTTCTTAACCCTTCATGTGTGTTTATTGTTGTTCAATCCAATCCAAATCACATAAATTAATATAAAATATTTTAAAATAAAATTTTAAAAATAAATAATTCTGGATCAAGTTAATTATACTTACAGTTGATTTTTAACCAGATTATATAAAATTAACTTATAAATATATTTTTTAAATGTTGATCAATTTTCGAGCTGACTTGTTAAATTAAGTTGAGTTTAATATAAAAAAATACACATTAATTGATAGATTATATCTAATATTAATTTCTTAAAAAAATTATTTTAATTGAATAAAGTTTAATTTTTTTCAAACAAAATTTATGATGATAAATTTAGATGGAAGACGTAAAGATATAATTTAAAAGATATTCTTAGAGGCTAGTTGAGAGTCATTGTATGTATAGTGAAGGGATACTTTGAGTTTTGAGCATACTGTAAAAGTGAATCCCATTCAAATATATATTTTTTTAGCTTGTGTCCCACCATACAAAATGCTTATAAAAATAAAAATAGAAGATAACTATAAAACTCAAATTAATAATTACTCAAAGCATGTTTTACAAGTCATGTTTTGTGTATAATTCGGGCCTAAAAGTTCATGTTAAGAATTTTTTATTTTATTTCGTATTGTAAACTTTAGGATCCTAATTTGATTTTAACTAGTTATTTTGATTTACCACCTATTTAAATAATAAATAAGTTATTTTCAAAATAATTTAAAAGATGAGAAATTACCTGATCTTTCATAATTTGGTCAATTTTTTACATTGTCTCTATTCTTCTTTACAAATTATGATTTACATCTCTTAACTTATAAGTTATATAACAATTTATATTCTCATTAATACGTTAACAAAATAGCTTAAAGTATTTATACGATCACTATTATATTATATATAATGACTATATAACTATTATATTAAATATTACCACTATGTCATCAATTTTTATTAAAAAAACTCTTAACCATCACCGTTATCATTTTTTCTTTATCAAAATCCGGCAACCCAAGCACCACAATTCACGAGCTCTACAAGGCAAGTCCAATCACTTGAACCTGATGGAGAGAATTCCGAACATCAGTGCTCCGATGAAATTCCTACCGAGACAGCATCCCTGAAATTGCAGCCCATAACTCTGCAGATTACACAAAGCAGCAAATGACAAAGTGAAACACATGTCCTTCGTTTGATTAATCAATCGGTCCATTGATTCATGTTTTCTTATGCTGCAATTCCTGGTCGTGGAAAGGTCTTCATCGGTTTGCTTCATGTATTTCTTTCCGAGCCAGCTGTTATACAGGTATCATGGATGCCTTGTTCATCAAACCTCCTGGAGTCCTAATGGTGATCGTGATTTTCCTACAGCAATACAGATTGTCTTACCAAAAAAAAACCGAATGAATTTCTTGCTGGGAATAACAAAAATAAGAGTGCTATGTATTTCTAGATGAAACAGCAAACAAGCCCCACGAGTCGAAAGATTTTAATTTCCTTGGCTTCCTGAATCTCTCATAGAAAAAACTAGTTTTCATGCCCACATTAATTTGGAAGGATTCCTTAATAGTTCACCCATCCATGTCAAGGACGTCCTCAATTTCCATGGCGGTAACAAAGAGTGAGAATTTGCTAGACTTGCAATGTTTAGTTTCTTGAAGCGCCTTTTATATAATAGGCAAGATCGAAATATTCCTGTATATCAGAATTTTCCATTCATTTTACTAAATAGCAAAAACCAACAGCCTTTTATATAATAGGCAAGATCGAAATATTCCTGTATATTAGAATTTTCCATTCATTTTACTAAATAGCAAAAACCAACAGTGCAAGTGATCTTCTGACCTAGTTATGGGAGGGGCTTGTCTTTTTTTTAAGCACACGGGTTCAAACCTTACTATGCACGTCTGTCACCCCCGCGGTGCCTTACCTGTTCATTGCGCTTGTAGGATGTTTAGTGGGCCGTGTGGATTAATTGTGGTGCGCGTAAACCGGACACCACAAGTAAATCAAAAAGAAAAACCAACAGCAAAAGTTAAGTTTCAATCCCTTGCAAGTCCTTCAGCAGCTCGATCATAAACAAAAATTCACCTAACTATCGAGGGATATTATTAGATCCTTCTCTTATATTTTATAAAAGATACGAACAGCAACAACTGCAATTCTTTTATTTATTTATTTATTTATAATGATCCACTTGCAATTGGATAACTTATTAACAAAAGAGTGCAGTGGAGTGGAGTGGAGTGTACGCAATGGTTGCCCACAACCTACATCTAGAAACTGAAAAAGATACATGCATGCACCCTATACGTACAGAATCACAGTAGCTTCAGAAAGCAAAATATCTTCAGCAATTGCTGTTGTTACCAAAAACATATCATGCGATTGCATCACATTTGCAACTTTCAATCCCAATAACTTCTATTATCAGAAAATTAATAAATATTAATAAAATATTTTCAATGATAAATTATAATGAATTTTATCAAGATAATTACAATTAAAAAATTTAAAACAAAGTTAAAAAATACAATAAAATGTCATTTATTTCAACAAAATTACAGAAAAAATTAATTTTGTTAGTAAAATCCATTGGTATAGTGTTTATTTCTCTCTAAGATTGTTCATCATGTCAATTACAAAAAAAATTACCAACAGATTACAAAGTCATCGGTGTTATTTGATAGGTTTCTGAAATTTTTTTAGTAAATTAAAATTTTAAATTAAAAATTACAGACAGAATTACCGTTGGATTGAAAAGTTATCATTGACATTTGAAGGTTTCTAAAATTTTTTATTAAATTAAAATTTTAAATTAAATATTATTGATGGAATCACCAACTGATTGGTTAAAAATATTAATATTTAATTATTTATTAGTAAAACCGTCATTAAAATGCCCAATAAATAGAATCCTTCATTTCACAACAAACGGACCTATTTTTCTTTTTCTTTTTCTTTTTCTTCTTCTCCTTCTTCTTCTTTTCCTTATGTAAAACCATCAACATTTATTTCTTTCTCTTCTCTTCTCTCCTCAACTTCTCTTCTCTTTCATTCTTTGGTATGTTTTCTTCTTTTTTTCTTAGATTTTTTTAATTAATATACTTTATGAATTTGTTTTTTTTCTCTTCTCGGCTTCACTCACAACAACATTAAAATAATATTTTTTTGTGTTTTTTATTATAATAGTTTTTTATTTTGTTTTTAAAATTTTCTACTCTTAATAATTGTATGAATGTTATTGTAGGATTTTTTTTATATGAAACCAATACTTTTATTTTATTTTTTGTGTTATTTTTTTATTGTAATTTTTTTGAGTTGATTTTCTTCCTTTTTTCTTCAAGCAACTCAATTATGAGTATTATAGAGTCTTGATTTATACTAATTTAATTATTTTTTAGTTTTGTTAAATAGATTTGTTTTAAAAAATATTTTTAAATAATTACTGATGGAATTATATATGGTATTTTTTTGGTTACGTGACAATCTTCTCAGGGGAAATATCAATGGAATAAGTGGGAATTGTTTTGCACACATTTTGTATTTGTAAAACTATTAGTTTTTTTTATCGATAGAATTAGTGATAAATGATGAAATTATCAATGAATATTATTTTAACAAACATATTCTATAGGTGAATTAGTCAGTAAAATTTTCACCGATAAAATGGTAATATTACATTGATAAAAAAAATTATATTGATAAAACTGTTAAATATTATAATATTTTATTTATTCTTATGGCTTACGATAAAAAACACACTTATTGGGTAGCCAACCTTGCAACAAAATTCCTACCGAGACAGAATTCTTAAAATCGCAGCCGATAACTCTGCAGATTACACAAAGCCCAACTAAAAAGCAGCAGACGACAGAGTGAAACACATGTCCTAGGTTTGATTAGTTAATTAGTCCGCTGGTTTATATTTTGTTATTCTGCAACCTGGTCATGGCAGGTCTTGATCGATACGCTTCATGGTGTTTTTTCTGAGCTAACTGTTAGACAAGTATCATGGATGCTCTGTTCATCAAACCTCCTGGAGTCCTACTGGTTATCGTGTGTTTGCTGGCAGTGTCCCTTGTGCTTGCATTTTCCTATAAAAACACAAATTTTTTAACAAAAAAATCCGAATATGATTGCATTATAAAAATAAATGGTTACCACATCAATCTCACGAGAAGATTTGGTTTAGCCACCACTAGTCTTGCGTTCTTTTCGCATAAGCTCCTTGCTCTTGGTGAGTCTGATCTACCATACGCCATTTTGATAGAAAGCTATTTGCAAGCATGGCTGCACGCCCCAAAGTTGACAAGGATACATAGCAGTCATTCGCTCTCCAGTGCAACTTCAGACTTGCAAGTTTTGAACCTAATTTTTAAGTCTAAGATTTATCAGGATCATTAACATCAATATTTTAGAAATAATGAAAATTTAAAATTTTATCTATTTTTAAAATGCCAAATTTACTATAAAATAAACAAAAGAAAATATTAAAAAAATCAGACTTTTAAAATGGTTAAAAAATGATGAAATGTTTTTTTTATATATAAAAAGGAGAGGGCTGGAGCCTGGTTTTGATGGTCAAGTGTGAGCTTGCAAACATTTTTAATGGGCCAACAGAAGGCCCATCGTCAATGATTTTAAAAGAGGGACGGACGAACGAGTAAATTTCGACGAAGCGAAGCATCTTCGAGTGTTTTTTCCGCTCGGTTTCTTTTCGATTGAATTTGGAGTCACTACAAATCAGTATCCAAGTAATATTTAAATTGAATTTCAGTCCCTAACCTTCAGATTCTTGCTAATTTATCCCCATATCTCCCATTCCCCACAGTTTCTTTACCATGAAAATTGAATTTATTAAACCTACTTTCATAATTTGAAACACTATAGTATTTTTTTCCTAGAGTATACAACATGGAAAAGATTAAATAAAGCATTCTTATTCTATTAGCTGGAAATTAATTAAAATTAGTTAATCACACATGTAATTATAAATATTGTGATTGTATAAATAAAGATGTGTGTAAAGTATCTTGAAAAGAAATATAATTATTAGCAAAAAAATATTATAAAGATGAATTGTTAAAATATTTGTTTAAAATTCTCATTGTTTCTCTTAATTGGATGAAAATAATGATATAAAATCAGTTTGATTGAAATAATTTCTTTTAAATCCTATTAAGCAAATCTCAGTATCTTATTATATTACATGCAATAAATTTATTTAATTACAAAAAAAAGTAAAAAAAATCTAGCAAATATAATATTTTTTAACAAATAATATATCAATTATAGATACTAATCATATCTCATTCCATACAATGAGACCGATATTCTATAGATGGCATATATACCATGTTGAGTTTTATACCTAATTTTTTGTTACCAATTTAAGTTGAGATACAAAAAATCAAGTTCAACAAAATAAAATATGGGGAGAAATTAACAAGATATTAAAGAATGGGGACTTATAAGTTCATGAGTATATAAGTGGGGGACTGATTTGTATCTATCCCATTAAATTTTGGCAACTCATCTATTCAAATTCAACTCATTTTCAATCGCAGTTCAGCTTTGGTTGGCGACCGAAAAAGTTTTGCCTTCCCAAAACACACACACACGTGTAAAAAAAAAAAACACACAACGGAACCCGTTAACTACTTGTGTTTCTCTCTCCTTGTTTTTACTAAGATTTGCGAAGTCCTTTCTATCTCTGAAGAACAGTTTCTATAAAAAAGCTTCCTTTCCAGTCCAATTTTATATTTTTATACTTCTAGTCTTAGCTCACCAATTCCTTTTGATCTGTTTAATAATTAGTTGACAGAGAGAGTTAAAGATGTTTAACGGAATGATGGATCCTGAGTTAATAAAAATCGCTCAGGAACAGATGGGTCGCATGACACCCGCTGATTTCACCAGGATCCAGCAACAGGTTTGCTTCTGCTCGTTTGTTTTTGTTTTTTATGATAATTTTGATGTGGGTTTGTTTTTAATTGAATCAATTCATGTGTAGTTCAGTTCAATTTTGGGAGAAACTGTTTTTTCTTTGTGAATTTTGATTTGATTATCGTTTAGAATGGAAAGTTTGAACTTTTGCTGTTGATTTTTGTGTGTTTTTTTTGTTGAATTTAGATAAGTGGCTGTCCTGTTTTCCTTATTTTTTGTTCGAATCGGTGGAGATTTTGGAAACTGTAAGTTTAATTCTTTGAGATTTTGATGTCGTGTGTTGGTCCGAGGTTTGTCTGACGAAGTGTGTGCACCCGAGTTCCTTTTCATAATAATAATTCTTTAAGATTGTGGATGAGTCTAATTGATTTGGGTACCTTTAGTCCTGCACAAATCAGAAACTCGGAAAGAGAAAAGAGAAAAGGGAAAAGAACAATCATTAATGGCTCGTTAAGCACTTAAGATGAATTAATTGTAATGTTGCGTTGTGTTTATCTGAATTGACTATCGTTCGAAACTGGTTGCTAGTTTATCTGGTGTTGTTTACATCCATGGTCTGGTCATATTGTGATTGTATTGATTTTGATTGTTGTGGTGTGTTGGATGGTGTTGCAGGTAATGTCTAATCCTGAGTTGGTGAAAATGGCATCAGAAGGCATGAGAAACATGAGGCCTGAGGACTTGAAACAGGCAGCAGAGCAGTTAAAGCATACACGCCCTGAAGAGATGGCAGAGATTGGTGAGAAAATGATCAATGCATCACCAGAAGAGATTGCTGCCATGCGTGCCCGTGCTGATGCACAGGCCACATATGAAATGAACGCAGCTCAAATGTTGAAGAAACAGGTAAATACAAATCTTAAATTAGATGATTTTCTGTTTGTAAGCTTTCATTATGTGTGTATTGCGTTTTATTCATGTAGTGGTTAGTGGTGAATGTACTTAGTAGTTTAAATGCTGAAGGGTAACTAGTGCTAGATTTTGCAAGTGGAGTAGTCACTGCTTTTGTGTTTATTTGACTTGTGCATTTGAATCCTACCTTGTCAGGGTAATGAGCTGCATAGCCAAGGAAAGTTCAAAGATGCTTTGCAGAAATATTTGCTTGTAAGTGCTGCATCTTTATCTTTATCGCTTTTATATATATATATATATATATATATATATATATATATACACAAGCATTAGTTCTTCCTGTTGGTGTGCCTTTTGCATTTTGAAACTGATGAAATTCTTTTCCTCCCCATATTTCTCAGGCAAAGCAAAATCTTAAAGGGATTCCATCTTCCAAAGGCAGAACACTTTTGTTGGCATGCTCTCTTAATTTAATGTCTTGTTACTTGAAAACAAAGCAATACGATGAATGCATAAAAGAGGGCTCGGAGGTATGACAATCCACTAAGAAAATTCAGTTTACTCAAAGAACTGATGTAGTAGTAGTTGTTGTAGTAGTAGTAATATATTGGTGGTATGAATAGGGTTTGTTCCTTTGCTTTTATTATTATTATTATTTTGTGTGCGCACGCGTGCACATCGCTTGCTTCTTTCTGATTTGATTGTTATATCACTCCAGGTTTTGGGTTATGATGCCAAAAATGTTAAAGCCCTTTATAGAAGGGGTCAAGCCTACAGAGAACTAGGCCAACTGGAAGTAAGTTCATTTGTGCAGATCTTGCAATTTTCAGCAGTGGTTGCCACATTGTGCTGTCTGTTCGTGTTTGATAAGATATCTAATGGCTTATTGATACATGTTAGGTTGCTGTCTCTGATTTGAGGAAAGCACATGAAGTTTCCCCTGATGATGAAACTATTGCAGACATTTTAAGGTATGGATTCATCTGAAATTCTTAGACCAGTCTCTGGACCGGAAGTTGTATATTTTGATATTTTCTACCCCTATGATTTATGTCTTGTTAAAGAGTATGGGAGTCATTTGCTTGTTGAGCTTTTAGCTTTAGCCTTTTTATTTTCTCATTTGTTTTTCCACAGCGGTCTACTGTTAAGTTTCTTGTCATCTGATTGATATTTAGGAAGTTTCATATCTTCTGACCTTCCTCTATATTGTATATAATGTGATAAAATTTCCAGCGGAATTGTAAATAAAGGCACTAGTGTTTAATATGTGACGTTGATTGTAAAGTTAATTGTTGATACAGGAATGCTGAGGAAAGACTGGCTCAAGAAAGTGGCTATCATGCACCAAGAGGTATTTTATTTTCCTCTCTTTTTCCCCCCCAGCTCACTTGAGCTCCTACGAGTTGAATGTTCCTTTTTAAAGTTCTCAATTGACAATTGATATCTACTTGTTTGGTAGGAGTGATAATTGAAGAAATAACTGAAGAAGCTGAGACTGTCTCTGAAAACCTTAAGAGTTCATCAGCAAGGGAAAACGTTGATACATCTAAAAGTGGAAGGGAAGGTCATGGTGGGAGTTCAGCATCAAATCCAGAGCCTCTGGAGGCTTTGAAAGATGACCCGGAAGCTATGAGGTAATTTTTTATCCATCTAAAAATTGTTTGATTTTTATATATTTCTTGTTTGACTCTAGTATTGGGTTCTCAGCAGACCAGCTTATTTTTTAAAAGGGGTGTATAGCTGAGATATTATGGATTTTCATTCCCCATGGGGATCGTCTTTTGTTAATTCCCCCTTCTTTTTCATTAGAGTAAGGTATCTGAATTTTATTGCTGCAATGGTGGATTTACATGAAATGATAATTGTAGTCTCCTGCAACATAATTTCTGCCATAATATAGTTTCCTAAAATTTCTCTGATTTTGGGGTTGATACTGTAATGGCAATTTTTTTTTAATTTGTCATGGAGTTGGGGCAAACTTATGAAAGCATGCCCAATTTGTTTCAATTAATGAGATAAAAAAACAAGGTCAACATAGCTAATATCTCCGTCTTTCTAACACTTCAAGTCTGAAGTTTGTTTTCGTGCAAAAGGGTAGTCTTCTTTTGCTGTCAATTAACCATAGAGTTAGATATTAATCTTGGTTGTCAATTTGTTTTGATTTTCCATTTTTCCTTGTGTCTGATTGTAGGTCATTCCAAAATTTCATATCTAATGCCAATCCTGAAACTTTGGCTGCTTTAAGTGGTGCAAAAGCTGGAGAGGTATCTCCTGAAATGTTTAAGACGGCATCAAATATGATCGGGAAGATGTCACCCGAAGAGCTTCAAAAAATGCTTCAAATGGCTTCCTCGTTCCAGGGGGAGAATCCTCTTACTGCAGGATCTTCAGATAGCGGTTTTAATGGCTTCGGACCCGGTGCAGTGCCGCCAAATGTGACGCCAGACATGCTTAAAACAGCAAGTGATATGATGAGTAAGATGCCATCGGAAGAGCTTCAGAAAATGTTTGAAATGGCATTGTCTTTGAGAGGAAATGGCTCGGCTCCAGCTGCTGCTGCAGCCTTAAACACTGACAGACCAAGTTTGAGTGCTAGGTTAAAACCAACAGAAACTCGAGGAACTTTTGCAGTTAATGGGAATAATGGCATCAGTGAAACTAGTTCCTCTGGTGATTTCCTTTCAAGTTCAAGAAATGCTCCTCCATCTAGCTTTCCTGCCTCAACTTCTGATATGCAGGAACAGATGAGAAACCAAATGAAGGATCCAGCTATGCAGCAGGTATGGTGGCTTTCTTTGCTTTAATGTTGTTGAATTATTGAATTCTTATCCCAGTAAGATCTCATTTTGCACATCATAGAATCCATTTTGTCATTTTGAAATGATCCAGTACATGTGCAGACTTACTTTCAGGTTTTCAAAGTATCATTTGCAATTCAAAATATCACTTTAAATGATAGCTCTGACTCTTATAAATTCCCTGGAGAAAGTTCATATGCTAGAATATAGAAAGGCTTATAATTTGATAGTCTGAATTTTTTTTATATACGTCTCACAATATTTCGTGGCTTGCTTAAAATTTAATAAAGATAAGATAAGATAAGATAAGAATATCACTTAATTGCATGGCTGTTTGTATTTTAATGTCTGCTTGCTTGCAAATTGGCAGATGTTCACGTCAATGATGAAGAGTTTGAGCCCAGAGATGATGGCTAACATGAGTGAACAATTTGGAATAAAACTTTCTCAAGAAGATGCTGCGAAAGCTCAACAGGCCATGTCATCTTTATCACCGGAGGACTTGGATAAAATGGTACCTTCTTTTCCATGTTTACTTTCAATGAATTTGCATACTTCTCGTTCAAAATTTGCCAGCAATCTTGTGCAAGTTCTTATCTATAACATTTAAAGAAAATGTTAGGTAGAGTTTTTTCTCCCTTTTAACCGTGCTTCCGCTTTATTTTAGTTGCATGTTTGTTCTGAAATAACGGTCAACAAGGTTCAGAGTTATGGCTATTCTTTTTATCACTGCCCCCACTGCATTACGAATGTAAAATTATTCTCCCATGGATTGCTGCAGATGCGATGGGCTAATAGGATCCAAAGAGGAGCGGAAGGTGCAAAGAAAGCAAAGAACTGGTTACTGGGTAGACCTGGTATGATTCTTGCTATCTGTATGTTGATCTTAGCTGTTATCCTCCGCTGGCCAGGCTTCATCGGGAGGTAGAGCAGGAACATTTTTTGTACATCATTGCGATGCCCTAATTTAACGTTCATGGGGGCTAATTATCTTCGAAACATTAAGTGTATCTTCGAAGCAAGGACAGGAAAGTAGTGCTAAAATGAGGTTAGGGCTGGAGGGAAAACCTTGAGGATGAGGAGTTAAAGAGGGGGTCGGGAGGGAAACATGTACTCGACTATTCATGGGGTAAATAAGACGGTTTACCCGTCACTTATTTTGTACGTCAATTCTTCATCAATGCACTGTTTGATTTGTTGGAGCCATCGGATTTTACATAGTGGAGTTTTCTGAGGAGATAAGAATTCCAAAGTCAAAAAAAGGAGAAGGGAGATCCAGACTAATTGGAAGTGACGTCCACAACCTTTATTTACACGACATGATAAGCACAATCAGATGTGCAAGATTTCATTTTCAAGGATATGAACTTCGTTGTCGGCAATCCACTTAAGCAGTCGTTCATTTGAAAAATAATAGTTTGGGAAGTACTCTACTCTCTAAAAGTTTGAGCGTAAAGACAGAGGTAAAGCGCCATTAACTACTACTATTTAGAGGCTTGTCACTCCTTTTTGCGATGCTTGAACTCGTGTTCTTTTCAGTACGTTTAAAATATATTTTTATTTTTTTCACATTAGTTTGTTAAAATCATTGGAAAAGATTAAAAAAATCAGTTTGAATACCTTTTCATGCTCAAACTTACTTTAAACATGCTCAAACAGGAGTAAAATACCAACCAGCCTCTTATACGAGAGCTTTTCCTCATAAAGGTGTGGATTTAGACCAAAAACTGCAATACTTTATTCATTTCGATCCTCTCCATTTGTTTCAACCAATTTGTTGTTGGGGATGATGGTGAATTGCACCATCGTGACTGTTTAACTAGAACAATAATCGAAATATAATTGTATGAGACTTGGATAACAAAGGCTAGCTATGAGTGATTTAACAAATAGCCTAAATAGGTTTTAAAAGAAAAGGTAGGGAAATAAAAGCTATAATAAAAAACCTTTATCAATATGGGAATTATTATGGTTTCCACCATTCTAATGCCTTGTGACTTATTCTTTTTTACTTCAAAAGAGTGTTGTTTTCACGTACAAGTTAACATGAAGACACCCTTCATCTTGTATGAAGGTATCCCTCTTAATAGCAAATCATAAATAATGATTTGACTAATGATCTTACGACTTTTTAGCTCAGTTCTATCCAACGCACCAAATAAATGAAGGATAGAGAGAGAGAGAGAACCTAAAATGAAGATCTTTATAGGTTAATCGTTATCATCCATCACCATCCGCAGGCACCGATTCCTCCATGGTTCCCTGCTCGTTTACAAAGATGACAATTTCATCTCAATTTGATGGATGCTGATTTGAATGTAAGATTTTTTTTCATATAGAATTACTTTAGATGATGGATAATGACATGAATTTATTTAACCTGAGATAAATCATAGATTACTGCAACTAAGACGTGTTTGGAAATACAGTTGATACTATATTTTTTTTAAATAATAATATTGTAATGCTGTCCTGCCGATCCCGAAAAGGAATAAATAATAATAATAATAAATAAATAAAAAACTGATGGTTTTGCAAAGCACCACCAACTCCCGAAGAAAGATCTTCGTGGCCCAGGAACTATTACACCAACTCACCTCACTGTCATTGCCACCACCCTGCCACGACACCACGCCACCTCTGGTTGGGCCGGGAAATTCATCCTCATTTGCCGGCAAGATAATACAAACAAATCATTTTTAACTTGTAAATTTTGATTTGGGCAAGAGCTAAAATTTGGCGTTGCCATAAGAATATAGTTTTTTAAAAATTTATTTTTAAAAAAATTAATTAATTTTTTTTTTAGTATTCTTGAATATTTTAATGTTAAAAATAAATTTTAAAGATTAAAAAACGCATCAACATGGAGGGCACTCTTGAACGGTCATTATCTCTGTTACGTCACCGCTTGAGTTGGATTTTGACTTCATGATTAATTAATTGATTTTGATTTCTGGCCACCTCAGTTTTATTCGACGTCGTCTTCAAACTTCTGAGCTTCACGTTTTTTTGTTTCTGTAGCGCAGGGCTAAATATAGCTAATCACGGAGGCCTGTAGGGTGCGTCTGGGACTCTCACCACCAAATATTCTCTGGCGATAGTCAGTTTTTTTTTTTTTTTTGGTTTTCTCAGGAAGGCTTGCTTGGATACAAGAAGAGGAGGAGGCTGATGAATGAATAAATGAGCTTTAAACATATAAAATAACTAAATAAGAACCGCAAGCTCTCTGAGCCTGAAATTATAAATTCAACCACGGCCACCTAGAAAAAAAGAAATCAAATATCAAATCAACAAAATAAAAATTAAATAATATTAATAATAAGAAGTGGTGAGTGAATTCACTAGTTAAAGGGGCCCGGAACAATTGAGAGCTTCTCTTGACTCGTGTCTTTGTATGCTAGCTCTCTCTATTATGCTTTTTAACTCGATTCACACCCAAGCTTCTTCCTTCTTTTCACTCCTTTTTATCTCTAGAAAGAAGTATTTTTTCTTGAAATTGACTGTCGAGAAGCATTTTCATCAACTCCTTTGGTCTTAATTAGCAGTGATTTTTTCATGGTATTTTAAAAGTGTTTTTTACTGAATAATTTTAACGTGGTGATGTCAAAAATAAAAGAAAATATATATTATTTTAATTTGTTTTTAATAAAAATATTTTTAAAAATAATCACTGCTGTAATATGAAATTAACTCTAAGTATAAATATAATAGTTTGTAACAAATGAGCATGAAATTATAAATTCTAGATCATAGCAGTGGAAAAATCTAGGATTTATTGATAATAGAAACATTTCACACCTCAAGAATCTTTGAAGAGATGCACAGCCCACTTGTGATATGAAAATCTTCACCTGAAGATGCATTAGGTCTAATTTAAACTTCAAACTCTAAAACGAGGATAATATTTTGTACATTAAGAATCTTTTTTTATTTTTATATGAATTGACTTTAAGATTGTTGATAAAATAAAATAAAGTTAGTACGTAGAAGTCATCAAGATCAAGGTTGTCGATTTAATGGATCGTTGACTCTAACAAGTAAAGAATAGATTTCGATAAAAAAAAATTAAAGATGTTTTTTTTATTTTTTTATTTTAATTCCAATTTATTAAATGGATTGTTATTAGTCTAGAATAGATAAAAAAGAATTAATAAAAAAAATACTGAACAAGCTAGTTTTGAACATGCTTATGGACTTATCATGGATGTAAACCTATAGGTGAAGTGCGTGCTAGAAAGTTAAGAATGCTACCTGCAATTATTCTTATATTCTATTGAGAATTGCATTCTAAAACTTCAATTTTTTTTTTATATAAAGTTAATTTTTTTTTATATTTTTAGATTGTTTTGATGCTTTAATGTAAAATAAATAAATAAAAATATTATTTTTATATATTTTTAAATAAAAAATACTTAAAAAAACACTTCATACTCCCAAACACATGGAAATAAAAAGGAAAAGAGAAAGAGAAAGAAAAATAAAATGACAAAGATAAAAATATTATCATTTTTAATAAATTAATCTGTCCCCATCATTTATTTATTTCTATTTAAAATAAATTTAGAGAATAACTACTTATCCTTGCTCTTTAAATTCTCAAAATCTTTTCCTGGAGAGGCCATATCAAATTTGATAACACCATAAATAAAAACCATAAATATTAATTTAAATTCGCCACCAAAAATAAAATAAAATCTAGTTGTAAGTTAACAACCACGTAATTTGGTCATTTCGACAGCCTTCCGTTTCCATGTTTTATAAGTGGCTCGGAAAAGACCAAACCTTTATTGATAAAAGAAATACACAGAAAAAATCTCATCGAAACACAACAGAAACCTCTGCGTGTCCGCGTTTGAAAGAAAGAAAAAAGCCCACCCCTTTACTCGCCTCTCGCCTCCTATCCCCACTTAATCGTTTCCTTATTAAATACCTCCTCCCTCCTCCCTCCTCCTTGATCTATTTAACCTGTCTAGGAAACCCAACGGGGAAAAAGAAGAAGAAGAAGAAGAAGAAAGGGTCTTTCTCTGCAAGAAAGTCACTAGTCACATCCTTTTTTGAAACCTCTTTAAATAATCCTTATAGCCCATTAACATCCTCGATTTCCTATTCCAGGAAACCAGAAAAAACCGAGTCTTTAATTTTATTTTTTTAGCCGGCCGAGTTGACTCGCTATGACTCGCCAGGGGATTCTTCTGCGATCACCTTCTTCGAACCGAAGGATGCAGCCTTTATTGACAGAAGCGACGGGGTCAAAAATGGTACCAACAGGAGAGGGGAGGGAGAAGAATTTGGCAAGCACGAAAACGCAGAGTTTTGGTGAGGTGGCAGGTGGCACGGCAGCTGTGTGTTGCTGCTGTCCATGCACGGTGATAAACCTACTTGTTTTAGCCGTTTATAAGGTGCCGGCTTGTTTATGTAAGAAAGCCAAGACACGACACCGTTTGAGAAAAAAGAAGCAGAAAGAAAGGTCCCTGTTATCTCCCAGTAGCGGTGGGTCCAGGGAGGAGGAATTACAGTCAGAGAAGAAGGCTACAGAGGTTGTGGAGAAAGGGATGTGTTGTGATCACCATGATCATAATCATGATGAAGAAACTGAAGCCGCTGATTTGGAGAAGCAAATGTGGGACCAGTTTTACAATACTGGGTTTTGGAGGAGCCCATCTCAAAGAGGTACATGATGGATGCTGCAAGACTGGTGTCTGGTGTAAAATATGGGCCTCGAGATTGTGCTTCGGTGGTGGTAAAGGGTACAAATGCGGGGTGTTTTGAACTTGATAGCGATGGATTGGATTTGTACTTTGAAAGGAAGTGTACAGCTGCAAATTGGTTTTTGTGCGTGGTCCAAGGCGAGTTCGTCAAGATTAATTTCCGTGGGCCTTCGTGTAAGAACATACTGAGTTCTTCTGACAATGGAGATGTAATGCATCATGCAACGTGGAGATGTCCTTGTATTGTCTTTCTGTTGGATAATTGGCGTGGACTGGGGTGGTGAGAGAAAAAATTACACATTGGATAGTTTTTCCATAATTATTCTTTTTTGGGTTCGTGGGATATGATGCTTTTTGTGATTTGGGATGGGGATTTGAGGGTAGATTGAGTGAGAATCTTAAAAGAAGGGAATCTAATTCCATGATCACCAGACGCCTTCGCTTCCTAATTGTAAACCTGGTGTTCTTTTTATAGTTTTTTGCCCTTTTATGTTCATTTTATTTCTGGGTTTTGGCTGTTTTTATGTCGGATGTGGAATTGAACAGCCTTGATTTGCTTGATTTTGAAGAAAATGATTTTCGGGAAAGTGGAACTAGTATGGAACTCGTAGGCAATAATTCTATCTTGGACTAGAGAGAACACTTGATAATTGAATCTAATATCTCAGAGTTACTTTTGGTCCGAGAAGAAGACCAAGGTCATAGTTACAGCCGAGATTGGTTCGGGGTGAAGAAAAAACTAGACAAAAAATTCATCTAGACTGGTTCAGGTTGAAGAATAAACGAGAGGATCAGTTGATCTATTGCGGCCAACAATATTGTCATGGGAGTTATTCAAATATGTGACTTGTGATGGGGATTTTCCACCTCATAATGTGAACTCAATAATTTCATGAATTTATTCCTCCAACTATCCCAATTTCAAGATCCCTGTTGACTGGATGGATATGCTGAAGCTGAAACAAAGTGCGAGCCTCCTATTTATTTATTTCTTGGAAGTTGAAGAAGCATAAATAGAGGGTCAAGTGTCAGCATAAATTATGCTTTATGGGACGATGTATCAGTGTCAAATCGGCTTCCTTATCTTCTTGTTCGGAAACCCAGATTCGACCTTGCTTGATTCCACTTTTAAAAGCTGCGGAGTGTGTTTTTATTTTTAAATATTGTAGTTAAAGATTTTTTAAAAAATATTTTTAATTTAAAAATATATTAAAATAAACAGATCTCCAGGTTAAAATTATCAAATAAAAAATAAAAAAAATATTTTTAAAACATGCTATACTGTACTATCGAATATTCTTAGGCACTGGAATTTAAAAATTTTGATATTGTTTTAGAATGCAGTGAAAACTATATTTTTTAACAAATTATTTTTAAAAAAAATTAATATATTTTGAATTATTTTAATATGTCAATATTAAAAATAATTTTTAAAAAATAAAAAATATATTATTAATATGTATTTCAATATAAAAAAGTTATTTAAAAAACCACAACAATCACTAATAATAAATTGAAAGTCATGATTGGATTTTTATAATAAACAACATGATGAAGTTCCAATTGGAAAGTTTTGCTAGCATGATTAATTTTGTCATGGTCCAGTAAAAATCTAATAGAAACATTAATATTACGAGTATAAGAATTAAATCATTCTATTTATATTAATTAACATATCAGAAGAATTCTAAAAAAAAGTTAAGTATACTCGTTAATCAAATCTTATAGCATTTTGAACCAACAAAAAAGTTGAATCATTAGATTGTTGAGTAAATTCATAGACGATGGAGATAAACCATGTTAATTTTTTTAATTAAAATAATATTATTTTGCATTAAAAAAATAATTGGTGTTGTTCCTATTGAATCTGATCTTGTCATGAATTAATTAATTAATCCATTGAGTTATTTAAGTTTTACCAAATTCATGTTAAAGTTTATTTAAACTAAAACATGGTATAAATCAAGTTTTTAATCACAAATTTTCCGGATCTATTAGTTGATTTGGATATAAATTAATAATTTTTTGTTGGTGAGTTATCTTCTTCCAGGTCTTACATTCCTCTCTTGTTTATTCAATTTTCCTATATAGTTGTCGTAATATTTTGCCAGGCCAAACCATTACTTAGTTACTTAAACTTTTTTATTAATCATATATAATCCACTTTCTTTTTGTAACTATTTTTATACTAATAAGGAAGTACTGGAAAATTAATTTACTAAAAATGACGTGCACAGCACTATTAATTGCATCTCTAAATATTTTAGCAAGTCAAATATGATTAAAAAACTGGGCATGTTAGTTTTCAGAAGCCTGTTGACTCGAGAGAACAAGGTGTCTGCTCGAGAAAGGTGGTTGAAATCATCGAGTTTAAGCTCGAATTTTCATTCGAAAATTATTTTAAAAACAACCCCCACCCCCAACCCCCTACCCTACGGTTTATTGATTCAAGATGTTTTCTGTAAATTTGACGAGACATTGTTTCTGCAATATTATGTTCCTATATCTAAACCCAGAAAAATATGTCATAATCTTTACCCCACCTCAAGAATTATCATTGTTTTTTAAATTCAATAATAAAAAATGATCGAATCAATTTCACACATCAATCAATCTAGATTAAAACTTCAATTTTAATAATTTTAAAAACACACCTTGTATCGTTTTTATCCATGTTCAACATTCATTCAGGTGCTGGATCGGGCAATTTCAAGCGTGCAGGTATCGTGAAACATGGGCTAATATTGAATATCCAATAATTAAACACTTTATATATTTGTTTTGGTATTTTTAATACATTAATTATATATTTATTTTGGTCTTTTTAATACAAACATTAAATTTAATCGTAATTTTAATCAAACACTTTAATTTATTCAACAATAATCTTAGATAAACATATATTTTAATCAAAGCAAAAACTAATTTTTTAAAATTTATATTTTTTAAATCACAAAAATAAAAACTAGTCGATTGAAACACAGTTGAAACTTGATCCGAACCACGCATAAAAAAAAAACATATATTTGTTAATTGCTTTTCAATAACTAAGGCTCAACCCCAGTTTCAACTTCCAAATGTTTACCAAACACCATGAAACACGAGTTAGGGACAAACCCCATGTTGTTGTGCTGCAACCCCAAACAATTACGAATTCAGGTCAGTAGAGTTGGAGGGTAGGGTAAGGGCATTGAGTGCATGATGAGAGAAAGTTCTTGTTTTTTTTTTTTTCTTCTTTCTTCCTGTTTTGTAAAGAAATGCAACGAGCGAGAATGGTGAATTATACCATGGGAGACGGGGTCAATTATTTTCTTTCAACCCGAAGGTTTTTTTTATAGGCAGATTGTTCCCATTTGGGACCTCCTAGTGATTGATGTTGGGGAAAAGGCATGGTGGGATTTCGTCTCAAGCTTCAGATTGCTTGTTTGCTGAGCACTCAACTAAAAGGAAGAAGCTTTAGTGCTGAAGAAGTTTTTTAGCTATGCTAAAAAATAGGAGGAGTATTCTGGTTTGGTTTTGCCAATTGTCGCATATGGAGAAGGAAGCATTGGAAGGCATTCTTTCATTGTCCTTCTGTTTTGGATGAATAAAAATTGCACCATTATTCTTCAAGGAGATCAAATGAATTAGCTTAAACAAGAAATCTTAGCGTCCATGTCGTGTTTGCTTTTAAAAAACATCATAGCAATTGTTTTTTTTATAATTTTAAATTAAAATTCAATAACAAACAAACATGTCGGGACCGTAGCATGGAAGGTTAAAACAGCCATGCACGGACACGGGTTCTTGGGGAAAAAATATTCTAGGAGGAAAGGAAAATAAATCACATCACATCAGTCACTTTTATGGCAACTAAGATGCTACGAGCCATGTCAGGAGTAGTATCCAGAGCCCAGCCCAGAATCATCATGCAACACTTGATCACCAGGGGCCCACATCATCAAAAATCGTTGCTTTCATTTCCCGGCAAGACTAGTTGTCAGTCCTCAGTCTGATAAAACTCTCCGAAAAACCCTAAATCATCCTTTTACCTCAACCACTTCCACCACAATCTGCACTCAAAAACCACCCCATCCCCTTCCCTCACCTCTTTCTAAAATTGAACAAAATGCCATCTCTGAATTACCCACATGTCAAATTTTATTTATTTTGCTTCTCAAATTTAGTTCTCTGTCAGATTCAATCAAAACTCATCTCTTGAAATTAACTCCTTTGTTAAAAGTTTCAATCTTTTCAATTTTCACCATTGAAGTTCGCTCCTTTTTCCTCCAGTTTTAACAATTTTCTACTTCTTCGAATGCAATCAAAACCCATCTCTTAAAACTAAACAGTTGTCAGAAACTTTCTATTTTGGCCTCCAAATTCTTCACTTTTTTCTATCTTATTCTTGTTCTCTAACTAGAAAACTCACATTACGATTTGAGAATGAGCCTGGGAATTTTCAACTTCATATACATTAGTTGATTTTGTGTTGTGGTTTTTTTGGTTGTTGTTGCTTCAATGTCAGAGGATAGGAATGGGGATCGAAGTGAAGAGAGTGATTACACATCAGAAGATGAGGGAACGGAGGATTATAGGAGAGGAGGGTACCATGCTGTGAGAATCGGTGATACATTCAAGAATGGGAGGTATGTGGTGCAGAGCAAGCTTGGTTGGGGTCATTTCTCTACGGTTTGGCTCGCTTGGGACACTCAGGGATCGGTATGTTTAATGGCTTTTCTTTATCTTTGTCTTTTTAATCAGTAATGTGAAATTTGCGCTTATTTATTAGAATAGGAATTTCAGTTTTTTATGTTTGGATTGTATATTTTTTTTAAATTATTGTACCAAAAGGCCATTTTTTTTAATTAGATAATTTCATGATTCAGGAAATTCACATTAGTGTTTATTGTTTGACTCTTTAACAACACGAGAAATTCATTGTTTGTAGCGTTATGTAGCTTTGAAAGTTCAAAAGAGCGCTCAACACTACACCGAGGCAGCCATGGATGAGATAAAGATCCTTAAACAGATTGCCGAGGGAGACCCTGATGATAAAAAGTGTGTTGTCAAGCTTTTGGATCATTTCAAGCATTCAGGGCCTAATGGACAGCACGTTTGTATGGTTTTTGAGTACTTGGGAGATAACCTCTTGACCCTTATCAAGTACAGTGATTACCGAGGGGTTCCTCTACACATGGCAAAAGAGATATGCTTTCATATATTAGTGGGTTTGGATTACTTGCATCGCCAACTCTCAATCATCCACACTGATTTGAAGCCAGAAAATGTCCTGCTTTTGTCAATGATTGATACATCAAAAGATCACAGCAAATCAGGTGCTCCTCTTATCCTTCCAACCAGCAAGAACAAAATCGTGGCTGAATATAGTTCCTCCAAAGAAATCAAGAGTTTGAATGGGGATTTGACAAGGAACCAAAAGAAGAAAATTCGAAAGAAGGCTAAGAAGGCAGCTCAAAGTTGTGCGCAGAAAGAAGCTTCTTTGGAAAACGATGCTGATCCCAAACCAACTAGTTCTGAAGATTCTAATGTTGATGCAAAATCAAATGATGATTCTGTCGATGAACAATCAAATGGTTCTGTAATTAAAGATGATTCAGCAAACACTGATGGGCAGAAGGATGCTCGCCAAGCAAAACGTAGCAGAAGGGGGAGCCGCTCTACAAGGCAAAAGCTATTGGCTGCTGCTGATCTAAAGTGTAAATTGGTAGATTTTGGAAATGCTTGTTGGACCTTCAAACAGTTTACAAGTGATGTTCAGACAAGACAGTATAGATGTCCAGAGGTTCTTCTTGGATCTAAATACTCTACTCCAGTAGATCTTTGGTCCTTTGCTTGCATTTGCTTCGAGCTTGCCACCGGCGATGTCCTTTTTGATCCTCACAGTGGTGTCAACTATGACAGAGACGAGGTATGTGCTCACAATGCAATCCTTTATCACTTCCCCAAATCATCATTTTGCTGCAATCCATTGGTTTAATTTATTCTATTACTTACATTTTTAATAACAGATGTATTCTATGAATGATAACACCTATGTTTTTGCTTCTGTGCTTCGCTTTATTTTTGTTCTGTTCTAACTTATATAGGTTATACTTACAGGATCACTTGGCATTGATGATGGAACTCCTTGGCGTGATGCCACGCAAGGTAGGAGTGTTACATGTATTTTAATGATTTCAATTGCATACTTATTTACCGCTTCCATGGATTTGAAAATGTTTATTGTTTTTTTGTAACATCATTTCTTTTCCGGGTAAAATGAATAAGATCAAAATTAGCATTGCAGTATTAGGTTTTATGTACTTGCTGTGACTGTTTAAAGGCATGTATATTTTCCTCAGGTTGCATTAGGTGGTCGCAATTCTCGGGATTTCTTCAATAGATATGGAGATTTGAGGCATATTCGTAGGTTGCGTTTTTGGCCTCTCACAAAGGTGCTTATGGAGAAGTACGATTTCAGTGAGCAGGATGCTAATGACTTGACTAACTTCCTTGTTCCCTTGCTTGATTTTGTACCTGAAAAGAGACCGACAGCAGCTCAATGCCTAAGTCATCCATGGATCACTGCTGGTCCTCGTCTGCTTGAGCCTTCCATGCCAAGTTTCAAGCACGAGACAAAAGATGGGAATATATCTGAAACTGAGAAGGATGAGAGGGACGCTATGGAAGCTGGAATAGGAAATTTAGTCATTGATGGAGCTTCAAAAAAATCCAAAAAACTGCAACCTATGGAAAATCCTTTGAAATACACATGATATAAATTCCAGGTGGTGTTTAACACCAGGCTTTTCACTTGTACCTTTCCCAAAATGGCTTCAATCTTCTATAAGGAACCTCAGCTTCCCAAATTCACTTGAGATCCATCCATATCTTGCTGTGGAATGTGATTTAGGAATCATCAAGTCAATAGTGTGGATGATTTGTGAGTTGAATGGTTCCAGTTTTGTAACATTGAGGCTCCCTCTGTATCCTCTGAATTTGACTCTGTTTTGATTTCTCTTTGTACAATGTACAACATCGATTCAAGGGTTCATGTATCAGGCTCCTAGATTAGATGTGTTATTTTGAGACATTTTTTGAGGCTTCAATTTTACTTTTTACCGGATTGCATTTGTTAAATTGATTTCTTCTGAGACGGTACTGGTTGCTGCTTGCTTAACCTGCTTGATGAATTATGCTGTTTCTGTTGATGCTATGAGATAAAACATTGAGGTTGGTGCTTTTGCCGGTTGGCCCTGAGCACAGCAATCGGCTTAAAGCAAGACGAGACTCCTTTCAAGCATGGATGGCAAAACTGCAACAAAAATGCTAGAGATGCTTTCGTTTCAATTGAAGCAGGTGCTCCAAAATCTAAAAGAAAGAAAAAGAAGAAAATCTAGAGGTCGACGTTGATCAAGGGAACGCGGTTTTTTCTTAAAACAGCTTGCTATCACAATATTTTATTTTATTTTTGTAAATTAAGCCCATATTAATTACTCTTCATATATTGAAAAGAAAAGTTTTCGTATTTGCCGCCCTGTGGCCTGATTCTTGATTTTATGAAATCATTGATGACGTTCCCAAGCTTTCTTCTTGGTGGACAGTAGGGCTATGATAACAATGGGTGTGCTTTGGTCCTTTAGGATCGTTAATTGTGATGCCAACCTCTTTCTACTGGCTGTGCAGGGCTTCTTGAGCATTCAACTAATCCAGGCCAATGACATGAAGCACCGGCCAGTCTGTAGACTCGACTCTGCACCTACAGCCTACAGAAACAGCCAGGTCCATCCCACCTTGACCATTACAATTACAGGTCCCATGAATTTAAAACCCAGCAGAGCTGGAGAGTGATGGGTTCAGTTGGTTATTGAAACCTGCCGCAAGATTGGCTCCGACCTCATATCTGGTATTGTTTCCTTAATCTGCCAGGCTTCGTTACCATTCCTCATAAGCCATAATAGAAGGCTGGTTGGCATAGTTATTGAACACAATCTGCGAATCGAGTCATTGAAGTTTCAAAAAGAATCCGATTAAAACGGAAAAGAAACCACAAGAAGCCATGAACGTCTTCATGAAGATAACCATTGTTGGAGACCGATGTAGAAAAAGGTCCAGGTCATTAAATCAACCAGATCATTTTTATTTATTTATTATAATAACATTTTTTTTCTTTTAAATAATTTCTTGGTATTGACTTCCTAGATTTGAATCAGATTTAGCGAGGTTACTAAGAACTCAATCTAATTAATTAGATTTTATGAGATTAATATCTTTTTATTTTTATTTTTTATTCATACTAAAACTAAAACTCAAACTGATCAAGCTTCTAGTGGTTTAACAACCATGAACACAATCATTGAGTATGCTCAGGTCAAATATCTGTATGCTAACAACGATACTGCACTTGACTCATAGCTATGCCTGAGCCTAACATTCAAATCAAAATGTAGCAAATTAAAAGATAAGGAGTCGATAATAACAATACTCGTATCAACAGCTCTTAAAGTTCTTTTGGAATTGTGTTTCAAACAACATTTTTTATTTTTTTGTTTAACTTTTGAATCATAATATCAAAAATAATTTTTTTTTAAAATATTATTTTGATTTATTTCCAAATAAAAAACATTTTAAAAATTAACTATTACAATACCTCCAAACATCCTTTAATTTTGCAGAGATTGACAAGTAATGACAAGAGCCCGACAAATATGAAATTTTGAGATGCCATTAAACGTAACTAGAAACATAAATTTACTTCTGCCAGGAATCACAGCCTAACAACAAAATTTTCAAAATAGTTATGGTAGGTATATAACGTCGCGACGATCATCTACTTTCTAGAAAAAAAATATATAGTCTATTTTTAGTAAAATATAAAGAAATAATTTTTTTTTATCTTTCATTAGTAGAAAATTGAAATGGAAGTCTATCACCTAATATTTTAGTCACTAAGAACTCTAACTGGTATAAAAAATGGGATACGGAAACTGGTTGTGTAAAGGAAAAGTATTAACATCCTAATTGCGCCCTACCTAAGCTAAGTTACATTATTTTTTCTGATAAAATCTAAGATCTGGTTGTTGTATCTAAAATTTATTAATCTGTCTACGGTTTAAGAAAAATTCTTTTTTGTAAAGAGATCCTTATCTTGTCGGGTAAAAAACTAATTGTTCTATGTCATTAATAAAAAAAATATATTTTTAATATTAGGAGTATATTTTACATATAAATTCATAATATCAAGTACTAAAACAAAACAAAAATTTTTTTTATCGTTTTTTAAGTTTTGGTTAATGTTCTCTTAACTTTAATACTAGTTATTAGAGCCAAAATTCATGCTAAAATATTTTTTTATGCATGAAGAAAACACAATATAATTTTTAGCTTTGAGACACTTGGTCGTATGCACAATTGTTTTTTTAATTTTTTAATATTTTTAAAAGTTTTGATGAAAATTAAGTATTTTTAATATCGAATTTGTATTTTTTGGTATAAAATACAAATCGATATTAGATTAAAAAAAAGCATAAAAAAGTAAAGAAATTAAAAAAATTAATTTATTTTTTAAATGGGTTGGACTCAACCCAGATTAGTGGGCTCAGTCAGACTCGATCCAAAACCAAATAGGCTGGTTACTGTGTCTAAACACACTAACCAGCCCTCCATCATTTTCTACATTCAGTAGCTAAGCAAAGGTAAAAGAAATGAGGTAGCCAAAGGTTACTTGGAGGTGGTGCAGTCAAAGTGTGGCTATTAGCAGCAATGATGATGTTGTTGTCACGGTGGCGGTGTTCGTTGCCAGCGATGCTTCTCCTTGTTCTTCCTCTCCCTTTATTTTTCTTTCTTTCTTTTTCTTTCCTTTTTTTCTTTTCTTGTCTCTTCTCTCTCTTTTATTTTATGTTGTTCTGCTCCTTCTCTTGGTTCTATTCTTTTTTTTTTCTCTTTATCATCTTTTTTTTTGTTTGTGCTCCCCTGTTTTTATAGGGAAAAACAGGGGAGACATATGGATAGGGTGGCCAGTGTGCTGCTGCCCCTCCAATATATGAAAAATGGTCGACAAGTTGGTGTCTTTTCAAATGAGAGATGACTTCTTATTGAAAGAGGAAGTCCAAGGAAAGAAGAAGACCCACAATGCTGTTAAAACCACATTATTTTGGGCTTCTTTTTTGTTTTATGAACAATGCATGAAACGACATTGTTTTGAACAAAACATGTAGTTTCATTAAAAAAAAAAAGGTAGCAAAATGTGTTAAAGCTCACAGTGATCTTCAATTTGTAATTTATTTAATCAAGTTCTAAATTGCAATTTTAATTTGAAAATCAATGCGATTGCATATTTTCTAAAAATTCAACGATGACCCTGAAATTGGCCGCTTTTTTCACGTTAACTTTTAATTTTTTCAATTGGACCCTGGTCCGGTTTTAATTGCAGCTCATCTATTTACACGTCCTTTTCATTTTTGTCATTGATTTTGAATTTCTTCAATTAAGTCTCTTATTGGTTATCAAACTTCAAAGTCTATACAATTAAACTCCAAATTTGATCAAATTAACACTCAAAAATTATAATTTAACCCTACAACTTTAATTTTTTCTAATTAAAAGTCTAAATTGATTTCAAAATCAATTTTTCTTACAACCAAATTCTCCATAAATTCAATTAAACCTTCAATAAAATTTAATTAAGTTCATAAACATCTGATTTTAGATTTTTCTTCCTCACATTAAATTTTTTTGGTTAACAAGGCTCTCACCAATCAATAAAATACTGTCAAATTTTAATATTTATAATTTTAAATATCCTTAACCAATTTTTAATTTTTTTAGAGCACTTTGACATCTTTTTTTCACTGTTATATTTTTTAATAATTTTTTTTTATTTTGTTATTTTTTTTGAAAAAAAAATATCAATAAGGAAACCAAACATAGGTTAACAATGGCTATGGTACTCCAGTTTGCAAGAGCAAAAATACATCTAATTTCCAGGGAACAATTTCTCCTCAGTTCCAAGATAAGCACTTCCTTCTTTCCAGGAATTTGCAGAACATTGCTCCGTTTCACTTCTTGGTTTCAACAGCAGTAGCTGCGTACTGTGCTGGCCGCAAATAATGTTAATGCAACTACCTCCATACAGCTCACTAACAGCAATCAAATCAGACTATTATGCGCTCTAGAAACATCGTTGACTGGTCCCTAGTCCAGGTCACTCGACTCAACTGGCCATGAGAGCTGATTCAGTTTTGAGATCGCCTATAAAATACACAAGATAGCATTAGGTCAAGTCACTGCCATAAAATCTCATGAAATTCATGATAAGGACTCATGAACCTCTGAAACATAAGAATATTTCTCATAATAAGCTGAAATGGGATTTCCAGTTGACCTCGGATTTCTGCTACAACAATTTATTACTAGAGGAGTCCTTAGTAGCTCAAGAGATTATGCTAGAAATAATGGCTCACGGGAAGCAGTACTTACCTATATTGAATAATTGCCCAGATTACAGTATCTTCCTAGCTCTAAGATATGAATACATGAGAAAAAATGCCACAACAGCACCAAAAATTATCCCAGCTGTTGTTAACCAAAAAGCAAACTGCAATTCCAACAAAGATGTTATGGCACAACAATTTTAACCAGACCAGAATAGAATAATATGGAATGATGATTTTGAAATTCTGGAAGAAGAACATACCACATGCTCTTCAAGATAGGACTTCAAATTCATGCCAAATATACCTGCAGCCAGGAAACATTTCTTATGATAAGCATGCAAAAATAGATTCTCAGATAATTTCCTTCATGGCACTAAGTATCATTAACATAATAGCATATGTGACGTTATTAGACACATAAGAAATCAGAAACCTGTAGCAGTATTTCAGCATGATCAAGTTTTCTGAGAGATGATTCTGGAGTTAACTGTTTGTTCATCTTTTGGAGTTACCTAAGTGCATGACCTTCCTACTTTACATATGCTCTCACATACTTAATTCCTTGTAAATATACAACAGTTGATTTTCAGAATACAAGATGTGATTGAGATCCTGCTCGAGAACTAAATCTTCAGTTTTAACCCAACTTCAGCAGATATACCATTTCCAATTCCAAATGCTACCAGCATGAAATGATCATGCTGGTTAGGAAGTGGTGATCAATTTCATGACTTCAATGTTTGTTGGAGTCAAGAATAATCAAGAAAGACTGTCTATTTCTAATCAATTCAATAGAAGTACAATATACCAATCAAAGAGATTTAATAATCAGTCATTGAAAACGAGTTAAATGCCTGAGGACGAGCAGGATGTTCATATAAAATAAAAAATCATAGTAAAAGAGGCATGATAATAGTTTTCAAGCTGAAGGGCACACCTGCAACTAGAGCACCCACAGCCACACAAAATGTCCCAACCTGGAGAAGTAATTCCACTCTGCTCACCTCAAGCCTCCGAGAGCTGATAAAGAAAGTTTCAAAGTTTGGGTATTCAGAATCTCACAAGTGTGGAACACAAAAAATCCCATTAATTATGTATTACTGAAAAAATAACCATAAATCATTGCCAAGGTGAACTGAGCCATGGTTTTGTTTCTTTTCTATTTCCCCACCATTTCCTTTCCACTTCATTTATCTTTCCTTCTTATCATGTTGAGGGGTGTTCAGTAATTTACCCTCCAGGCCTCTAGGGTAAAGCTAACGAAATTTTCTTGTGCTGTTCAGCTCGTTTGGCACATGGAAAGTACAATAGAATATTAAGTTAATGTTATGGTGTGTGTATATATATATGCAGTAGGTGAAACAGAACTCAATAGAATATTAAGTTAATGTGAGGTAGTTCAAATGAAAAGGCTGTGTGTTCAATCTCTAAAAATAACAATCAGATAAAATTTTACATATGATTAATACAAAGTAATTGTGTGCCTTTCGAATGGTCTGGCTAAGCTTTACTCGATGCAAAAAATCTGCAAAATTAAAAATTTTCTTTCTGTAAGCTACCTCATCCTGACTTAATGAGCACCTTAATTCTTTATTTAACCCAAAGACATTGTTCTAGGTCCAAAGTACCCACCAAAAGAATTAAACAACTAGTAAAGGAAAGGTTTTTACTAAACAAATAGTAAAGAAGCAGTCATTGAGTTTCATTCAGCCTAAACACGGGCACCATGACCCAAGTACATTCATGATTTAACTGATTCCGTGTGTCTGAGAAGGTTTAAAGCTTCAAAAAGCGCTTCAAGATTATCTTCAGTTGAAACAAACAAAGAAAACAACTAAAGTTTAATTGGACTCTAAGGCCAAAGCTAACAAAGCAAGAAAAGTAAAAAAAAAATCAGACCTTAAGTTAACAGCAATGGAATCTTCCATTTCTTTTGCAGAATCAAGAAGTCTTTCTGCCTGACCATGACAAGATTCAGATCTGCAAAATCACAGGATATTGAGGTGCCAGTTTGCATAGTAGACAAAGTAACTTCACTGACTCAAAAGATAATTCTGAATGCCCATCAACTTATTAACTGCTCCTTGGAAGATATTTTTTTTCTTATTTTATATTCTAGCAACAATACTTCTTGAAGGCTTTTGTTGATTCTGTAGAGTTGAATGAAATGAAAATATATATTATTTTCCTGGTTAAATCTGAATTGTGATGAATAATAAAAAACAACCTCAACAGTAGCACCTATTGAGGTTCCCTTGGAGGCCATCTTCAAGCTAAAAGTTAAATACACCAGCCTGCCTCCATTAGAAGGCTTGTTACATAGACCTAGCTAACTCTCTCTGATCATTCCAAAGCTCGAGATATAGACAATACTAGCAAAATGCCAAGTTTTCATTCCAAAGCAACACATATCCTCACATGCTCGAGTAATCATCATTGAGCTGCATATTATCTATAGAAATGAGTTCACTCCTTTTATATCTACCCACATGACAAAGGCACAAGAATACAAACATAACCTGAGGAATTATTGACATCATCCTGATGCACAGCTAAGCCATCACGTATTCACAGTTTATTTTAAATTGTCAACATTTATGAACAGTACCTTTCTTTGAAACAAATTTAAAGGAGAAAGTGAGAAATGGACTAGTGGAGAGGTTTCCTAAACCTATTATGCATAAATCATATCAAGTATGAGGAACTTATATCAGATATCCTTGGAAAATGGGACCAGGGAAAGACCTCTGAAGGTAATTTTCCAAAAGCATCTCTATTTCTTCCTCCTCTTCTGCAAATGACAAAAATCAATCCCTCGTTAAACCTATTTTAGTAAATTATTATCCTTTTCTCTGATATAAATCTCTTTTTCCGTAAAAAAGTTAGAAAGAAGAAGTAGAAGAAGAATGCAAAACTGGAACATTGGTTATTCAAGTCAAGCATACGGAGCCTCTGTAGGGCTTACCTTCAGCAATTTGCTGTTCTAAGGGAACAGAGCATTCCACAACGTCATTTCCTTTGAGTTTGCAGTTTCTTCCCATTATACATATCCTGCGTATTTCATGTTCGTCCTCCAAAAGATCAAGCAGCATTTGACGAAGAGCCCCTGCCCTTGAACCCAATTCAACCTTTAATGAAAAAGTGAAGGTGTAAGAATTAAAGACCATTTCTTGTCACAACAGTTATGACATTCCGAGTACAGTCAGAAACTGTACCAAGGCTTGCTTGCTAATACGAAGTTCCTCCAGTATATCTGCAGTTAACCGGTTGGGCAAAACCTTGAGTAAAGCTTGAACCTGGAGCAAACAGTAAAGGACTAGGTGTAAAGATTTAGCACGTCAGGAAGACCATAATATGTAGCCTAGCAAGCAAGTTGAATGGTATCAATGCAGAAGCAACGTACAGATCATCCAGGTTTATTAAATGAAAAATGAAGGACTATGTTCATGTTTTAGTAAAGCAACAACGGAACATCCAGGTTTATTAAATGAAAAATGAAGGACTATGTTCATGTTTTAGTAAAGCAACAACGGAACATATTATGCAATCCTGACCCTAGCAATATCAAGTAAAGCATGTTATACTCAAGTATCAGCTAAGTGATTTAGTTACCATCCCCTTTCTACAAATTTGATTCTCGAGAACTAAAAATATTTCAGAAACACTTCTGGCAAAACAAAGAATTTTAAAGAGCATCGAGACACACGCAAAAGGAAAAACAACACATAATAAAGTATACTCACTATGTGCCCATACTCACACGAGGTTCTATATTCATCAGTCTCTGCTCCAAACGTTGTACTCGTGATAGCAATGCCGCTTCAACAACCTAAAAGTTCAACGCTGAAGCCACTTCAAAAATATATTTGCTTTTCCACAAATCGCAACATATAGACATCAAAACACATTCATCTAGGGGTGTTAAGAATAAAGAGCACCTCACTGACCTCAAGCTCAAATGGCATGCATGGCCCTCCACTCGAGTTTCTGGGGTTCAACCGAGGCAACAGGGTATCGATAAAAGCTTTTCCTCCTCTCCTAACAAGGACCAGAACACAGAGGTGATCAGCCATTAGCTAAACTCAAGCAAAAAGAATAATAAAAGAAAAGGAAATAATTTGTGCTGCCGCGGAATAAAAAAATTACCGATTATAGTCAAATATAAGGACACATTCTTGCATTGCTATCGCTCGCAATGAGCCCAGATTGAGTAAGATAGCATGCTCACGAACCTACAAGTTTACCACAATTCAACTGTTGAAGCCAAGCATACACAAAATTCACTGCAAGTAATTAATTAAAAAAAAGTAATTACCAGCAAAGAGGGCATTGAGTTTGTCAAAAATAATGATGGATCAACACTGCGGATATCTCTTGGTCGCAGACCTGATGATTTTTAAAAAGATATCAGCATTCTTTAAGGATATTAATTAAATACCAATCAATTACAAATATATTAAATTAAAAAAATAATTTTGGCAGTCACCGCTAGACTTGAGTAACTGACGCCTGTTTATTTTCCGAGTGGATACCATTCCATTTGGCTTAACTTCTACAACCTTCAAAACGAAAATAAAAAAGATTAGCAGAAACAAAAACGACACCGCACCAAAGGAAAAGGAAAGAAAAAACGCACCTCATAAACGTGCTCACGAATCCCAAGGGAGAGAGAATCACCAAACGACGATGTAGTTGGAATCCTCTTGTTCTGTTGGAGCTGGACTTCAGTGTCTTCTCTGATTTCTGCTTCTTCTTCGACATCAGAGTCAGAGACTAAGCTGCTTTCTTGTTTGCTTCGATCCTCCTCCGTTGATTTGGTCAAACATTTGACTCTGGAAGATGATCTCACTGCGATGGGAAGCAGTGGAAATAATTTTCTCTTGTGGATGAGAGAGAGAGGAGGAGGTGAGGAGGATGGGAGTGTAGAGTGAGAGAAGAGGAGGTGCTGGTTAGGTAGTGCCGGCGGAAAATGAAGAGATAAAGCCATTGATGTGGTGAGTGAGGTGCGGTCATGGACTGTAACGGAGCTGAAGTGAGAGGAAATGCAGGTGAGAGAGAGAGAATCTGATTGGCTTTTTAGCGATAAAATATAGACATTTTTGGATTTCTTAAATTATTTTTTAATTAGGTAGTTAGTTAAAAACGACGGTTAGTACTATTTGTGGCTTAGATTTAGTTTCGTCATTGATCACATGTTTTTCTCTTTCAATTGCTCAATTTAATTGATTTTTAATGCAAAGAGCTTGATGAACTGCCACGTGTTGGTTTTATGATGCTTGACACGTTGCTTAAGCTTTGTGGTTACTTGTCGACCTCGATTAACACTACTAGGGTTACATTCTCCGCAATGATTTGGTATTTTAAAAAGATTTAATAATTCTTATAAACGGTTACTCTAATATTTAAAACTATTAAATTAAAAAAAAATCTCCGTAAGAATAATACATTTATTCGATTAAGTAATTTTTGCATAGACTTAGTATAAGATAGATCAAGCCAATCAAATCATCCTACGTCCTCCGAAGTCCGAACTACGCCCATCAATTTCATTAAATATAGTCCACTACTCCACATGGTACGCTGCCTGCCCACCAAATTCTCCATTAATTTATTAACTAGCACACATTAGGATAATTAAGCTAGAAATGTGAAAATAAAAAAATAAAAAAAATTCATTGGAGCACAAAAGTCAAAGGGTCTTGTAATATGTTTGTTAAATACATAAATGGTTGTCATATGATGATAACTAGGAATGATCTATCAAGTGATTGTCATCCATGGCAGTTGATTATCAATACAACAATCCCTTGCTGGAGGACTTCCTCTTTCCTCCTTATGATGCCATCCAGCCCAAGCACGTCTCCCCTGCCATCCTCTCACTCTTGGACCAGCTTGTACGTATTGTTAAGCTTCGGATCTTTCTCTTCTGTTTTTTTTTTTTTTGTTCTGGCAATTGTTTTTTACTGTAATTCACAGCATGAATTGAAGATTTTCCTGGAAGCTATAATTCTGTGATATGTCTAGGAGAGTAATTTGGTTGAGTTAGAGACTAGAGGAGAACCAACATGGCCAAAATTGGTGGAACCATTGGAGAAGATTAAAGACAGATTATCTGTTGTTTGGGGGATTGTGAACCATCTGAATGCTGTTATGGATTCTCCTGAACTTCGTTCAGCCATCGAAGAAGTCCAGGTAACTGTGTAATTACCTGTTTCTTTACCATCTTCATATGAATCACGGGCTGTGTTTTTGAGGTTAAAGAAAAAAAAAATGTTTTCTTCCAGCCAGAGAAGGTAAAGTTCCAGCTTAGATTGGACCAAAGTAAACCTATATACACTGCATTTAAAGCCATTCGACAATCTTCTGAATGGGAGAGCTTGAACGAGGCACGAAAACGCATAGTGGAAGGTATTGCAGCTTAATGAACTACAACTTATCTGGTTTTGGTTTTGTTGGTGTAAATTAGTGTTGAACGTCTAGCATATATGTGTATAGACTAAATCCACAGTTACAAGCCTAATAAAAAGTCTACACGAGTCGAACGATCATCTTGACGAAAACAGACTGAATTTTAGATCCGACAGTTGAATTGAGTTGAAACTTAGTCAGCGTAGTCTGCACGCTCAGTTCTCTATAGAGTTGGTCCCAATTAGACTTGGAAGTTGCCATGTTGGAATCTTGTTTATTTTTCTAGTTAGGTTTTCAGAGATTTTATTTGATCTAGATTTTCATTATTTAGCTAATGTTTAAATAGTAAATAGTTTTGAATTTTGCTTTTTAGAACAAGTTTAGAATTATTGACAATCAGAATTATTTCTACGTACAGCATTCGCTTTTATTTTTGTTTTACTCTGCAGCACAAGGGTTATTTAAACTGTTGTTATAGTCTAATATACTACGTTCTCTACTTTCTGCTCAGTTTTTCCATACATTGGATGTGCGATGGTTCATTGGTGATGATCTATCTTTTAGCTCGTGGTATAATTCGTTGGTGTACAACATACAGATTCATCATAAACTGCATTTGTCTATGCTTTCCCCAGCTCAAATAAAGGAGGCAGTCATCAATGGTGTTTCTCTTGAGGATGATAAAAGACAACGTTTCAATGAGATTCAACAGGTGAGTTTCGACATTGATGACATACATTAAAGCAGTAATGATACAGAAAAAAGACAAGCAAATGAACGAGTTAGCTTTCCTTCTTCAGATCTGAGCTTGAGTCGATCTTGATTCCAGGAGATATTATTTTTCCTTGTCAGCAGTATCAGGAAATTACCTTTTCTGATTATTAGAGCATCATAAGTGGAATAACTCTAAGCTAAACATGTTTGTAACCTTTAAATTTTCTTACGGAAATGAAAAGGAATTCAGAAAGTAGTTACCGCTGCAATGTATGTTTTTTTTATAGATTTGTGAATATTCCCTGTCATTGAGTTCAGGAGTTGGAGAAGCTAGCACAGCAGTTCGAGGAGAATATTTTAGATGCAACGAACAAATTTGAAAAATTAATTACAGATAAGAAGGACATTGAAGGAATGACAGCTACTGGGCTTGCAATGGCTGCACAAATGGCAGTGTCCAAGGTATACTGTGTCAAAATACTGGCCTGCATTGTTACAACTTGCATTTTGCTAAGTCATTTATCGCATTTCTTTGTTCTCTTATATGCTTCATACTCTTGAGAATCAAGGGTCACGAAAATGCAACTGCTGAAAATGGTCCATGGATTGTCACATTGGCTGGTCCAAGCTATCGTTCGATCATGCAACATGCAAAGAATCGTTCTTTACGTGAAGAACTATACCGTGCTTATGTCACTCGTGCTTCAACTGGAGTTCTTGACAACACAGAAGTCATCAATCACATTTTGAAGCTTAGGTTGGAGAAGGCAAAGCTTCTTGGATTCGATAATTACGCTGAGGTAGGACATGCAGTGTGTGTTAAATGTTCATTCTGCTTATCTTAGTAACTCGGGCATGGTCATTCCAGGTAAGCATGGAAACAAAAATGGCGACAGTTGATAAGGCAGAGGAGCTTATTGAGGAACTTTGTAATGCATGTCAAAGTTCTGCAATTCAAGGTAATTGGCGTTGATTCTATTTCCCATTTAGTTATTAGTAGGAAATCATATTTTTCCATCCTGATTATTGTAGGGTTTCTCTGGGGTTTTACTGTCTAGTGCCTAGATAAGAGTACCTGTTGTTATGTTTTAAGATGACCATTTACAGATGATTGAATTTGATATTCAACTTGATAAGATGTTGAATATTGTGAATATTTTTGGCAATGGAGTAACTAAATTTTTATTCATTGAAGACATGGAAGACCTTGAGATTTTTGCTAAAGGTCATAACGCTGTGGAAGCCAACCAACTTAGACACTGGGACATCAACTTCTGGAGCGAGAGGCTTCGCGAGTCGAGGTATGGCATTAATGAGGTAGATCCCTTCCCTCTTTGTAGCATAAGAAATCAATGTGAATGTGGATGGAAACTTTGTATTCATCTCTTTGTTATGAGTTTTTTTCCACTTTAAGTAAGGCTAAATGGTGTTCCCTGCTTGTTTTATTGGCTGCAGGAAGAACTACGTGCTTTTTTCCCACTGTCAAGGGTTATAGAAGGTCTTTTCAGCCTTGGAAATAAGCTCTTTGGTATTAATATTTACGCAGCTGATGGATTAGCACCGGTAATATTTTCAGATCCTAAAATAGGTTTATGTATTCATGGTTTCAACATCAAACTGCAACCTACTAATGCCATTTGGTTTATGACTCTTCAGGTTTGGAACAATGATGTCAGATTCTATTGTGTCAAAAACTTGTCAGATGTTCCTATAGCATACTTCTATTTTGATCCATATTCTCGTCCTTATGGGAAACGCGGTGGGGCATGGGTGGATTTGGTTGTTGGTCGCAGTCGTGTACTTTCACATGATGCTACATCACCCAGGCTACCTGTTGTACATATTGTGTGTAATCAAACACCACCATTGGCTGGCAAGCCAAGTCTCATGACCTTTCGTGAGGTAGGTTCTGCATTTCATCGTAGCTGGAAAAGTTATATTTCTGTATCTTTTGATATCTGACATCTCATTGTTGATGGCACCAGGTCGAGGCTCTGTTCCATGAGTTCGGCCATGCCCTTCAGCATATGCTGACCAATCAAGATGAAGGTCTTGTTTCTGGTACAAAAGGGATAGAATGGGATGCTGTTGAATTACCTTCCCAGTTCATGGAACATTGGTGTTACCAAAGGTAATGTTATATAAAATAACTATCGTAATCATTCTACTTGCCGTTTCCTTTTCATTTCAACCATTTGTTCGATCCATGTAGAATCGCCGCATCAAATTCCATCCTTGCCTTGACTGCCTATAGTCCATACTCGCTGTAACCTTTACCTTTTCCAAATGGGAAACTTTTAGTGTGTCCTATTGTTGCGGTATACAACCTTGTTAATGCCAAGTGATTCTCTGCCTTTCGCTTTCAGTTAAAATGATGTGTTTTGCATCCCTATTTCGCAGAGATACATTGATGAGCATTGCTAAACACTATAAAACTGGAGAGAGTCTACCTGCAGATATATGTTCGAAGCTCCTTGCAACAAGGACTTTCCGTGCAGGTTCAGAATTGCTTCGTCAGGTAGATGGAATTATACTTGAATTCATTTCCTTTCCTTTCTGCTCAACCTATATAGAAACTTCCGTTATTATTTTGATGTATACAAGTGGCTTCCGTTCTGTTCTTCAAAGTTTTAATTAAGAGAGGCTGTGCCAACAGCCATTCTGCACGATTGTGGCCATCTTTGAAAGGGGTCCAGGAATAAAAGATCAGACTAAAGTTCTGACCTTAAGCATTCCTGCATTAAGCGGCCTCTCTAAGACCCACCCTTATGCCTATGCTTAACAACCAGGGAGTTAAATCATATTACGAAGACAATAACCTTAGATGATCTGTCAATGGGGAAACAGAATTTCTTAATTCATTACTCAAAAGGGAGGATTTTAATTGTTCAAAATGTCATTTGTAGCTACGATTTGCAAGTGTGGATTTGGAGCTCCATAAAAATTACATTCCAGGTGGGCTAGAATCTGTCTTTGATATTGATCAAAGAGTGAGTAGAAAGACACAGGTGATGCCCCTACAACCAGAGGACAGATTCCTCTGTAGTTTCAGTCACATATTTGCAGGTGCTTACTAAAAATGCATTTATATATTTCAACTGGACCCTTGCTTCCAGTGAGCAGTTTCTCATTCATCATTTCTGTATCAGATACATATGCAGCTGGTTACTATTGCTACCAGGTACATATTTAAGTTGCTGAATACTAGAACTTCCTTTTGATATTATTAAACAGCTTTAGTTAGCTTCCTTGAAATGAGTTTTTACATTATTACTGATTCCTTTTACATTCCTAACTTTCTGAATTTGAAAATTCTCGATATCAGTGGGCAGAGGTATTAGCTGCCGATGCATTCTCGGCATTTGAGGAGGCTGGCTTGAATAATGAAAAGGTATGGCATCGAATTTCTATGTCAAACTAGTTTCTACAAGTTCTCACACCTTAGAAGTGATGGTCCATATATAGTTCTGCATGTTATTATGGAGCTGCTGTCCTTTACTTGACTAAGAAAATCTAGATGTCAATGAATGACTGGAAAGAAATGTATTTCACTCAAATGTAAATGAAAGAAGAATACTCTGTTCAGAAAACTGTAAATGTTTCTCACAGTTAATAAAGTGGAGAGTATAAATCTCGTACAGCAGCGAATTTGATAAGGCTGCAAACTCTTAATTAGCAGCCATCTTGAGGACCATTTCCTTATGAATAGATCCAAGTGCTGCGCAGTGAAAGAAACAGCAAAAGATTTGTACCTTTTGGTTGTCAAAATTGATGGATAAGTTCACCTCCTACACATCTTGCATCTGTATCGATTTGTTATCTTTCTGCGTATGCAGTTTGATATAGCATTAATAGGCCATGTCTGTATCAGTCTACGCCTCTTTCATTTGATAAGCATGATCAGTTCTCGCAGAATCTATGTTTCAATTAGAAAGGGCCTTGTCAAGGTAGTCTGCCATCAGTGATTACCTAACCAAAGAAGTATCATGAAACTTTCAAGTAAAGCCAATAAAAGTGTTGGAGAGTAATATAAAATCATTCTTGTAGCCTTATCTAACCATTTAAACTTTCAAGTTAAGATGGTTCAGAAGGTTATTAATCAAACCGAAAAAGATAATTAAATTCTCCAAGTTTCTAAATTTGCTAAATCATAAGCATACAAGTTTTTTTTCCCCTCTCTTGAGAGGATTAAATGGAATTACCACATTATTTTTATTGATACTGCTTGATTTGTCTATTAATCTCCAGAAAATGATTTCAATGACTGAACTTAATAATTTTTTCTGCAAACAGGCTGTCAAAGAAACTGGTATCAAGTTTCGAGAAACTGTTCTAGCTCTTGGTGGTGGAAAATCACCCCTCCAGGTCATACGAGTTTAACAAATTCTTTGTTTTTCTTTTGTAATCTGATTTTCATGTTCTGAATAAGGCTGGGATTCATTATGCTTTCAGGTTTTCATTGACTTCAGGGGACGGGAACCATCACCAGAGCCACTGCGTAGGTATTATGGCCTAAAACCAGCCCTTGCTGTTTCCTGAGACCTTCGTATAAGAGTTTGAACGCAAGTACTCCAAGGAATCCTTCAGCTTATTGAATCTTTTCATTCATTTTAACATTGGAAAACGCTTAAATCTCGTATGTAGTAAAAAAAATGGTTAATGCTTGGTAACTGCTTGTTTATCATATACACAACCTGATCCAACAGTTAAATAAAATAAGCTAAAACTATTTTAAGATTTTAGTCAAATCTGAAAGGTTAATGGAAGATAAAAGGGGAAAAACAGTCATTCCTTTTGCATCTTGTTAATCGTGCACAGTTTTTCTTCTTCTTTTTTGAATGTTGAGGCATGGGCACTTCTGTTCTTGTCAATTTGTTTAGGGGCCAGAAAGACATGAACACAATAAACCGACCGGGAAAATTCAAGAAACAAAGAGAGAGAGAATGCTGCTGAAGAGAAGGATTGGTATTCTACCTTAAACACAATTGCGTAGAAGAGAAAACTCAATCAGTTCTAGAAATCCAACTATATAATTCTTGCAGTGCAAATAATGATTCAAGAGAAATCCTTAAACAATCAAGAAACCAGTCCTCATGATTCTTACGAGACCGGACAGAGCAATCAAGCATTACTTCTACTAAAAGAGGAACCAATCCAGGCTAGAGATTACAAACAGTAGTGATAGTCATTCCTTGTCAAGAAATAAAGCCAGTAGGCAGTCAAGAAACCATGTTTTTTGGAGAAACCCACTTTCCATTAGCCCAATCCAAGTGAATCCTCAATCTTGAGACGTGGTAAGCTATCTCATCCCCTGTCGTCTCAAAGTAGACAAAATACAGAGGCCCTCTCTGTCCGGTAACCTTGCCTGCCCACCAACCATCATTGTCAAAAGCGTCGACCTTATCAAACACAGAAAACGCAGTTCCAAATTTGATTCTTGGAGGCACTGGCCTCACCTCATCAGCAGAAACAGTCTCTATCAGTAGCTTTGACATGTCTTCCTCTTCCACTAAGTTGGTGTGCTGCACCGCGAAGGAGTTGGGTCAAGTTTCATGACCCAAGAAAGCCTTCTTGTTTGCTACATACTTCTACTTTGTCTCCTTCGTGAAACTCCATTGTTATTGAAGAAATTAAAAGAGAAAGAAAGAGAAAACTGAGGGAAACTCAGACAAGAAGAGCAAGAAATTGTTTTTCTTAGAATGTAGTTGAAGGGTCGCAGGTGGGTTGTTTTTTATAGGCAGTGATTCTTTTCCTGAACGAGATGGGGTTTTGAGGTCGGTTTGTTGTTGCGCGCGGGAACCCTCACTAAAAATGTGTTCGAGTCCCTGTGTTTTGAATTTGATTATGATTCAGTCCTTTGAAAACATCAATTTATTAATTTTAACCATTATCTCGTCAAAACATATCCCTTTGACAATTTAAAATCTCAGAGAAAAACTAGTATAATGAGAGTTTACTCAAAAATCAAGAACTTTTATTAAAACAATGTTCAACAATCCTTAATATTGGTCTCATTTGTCTTGAGAATTAATTTAAAAAAAAAATATCAGTCCCTGAATACAATATATATATATATAAACCCGAGACTAACTCTTTAAATGTTTATTACAATTAACACCCTAGTCTAAAATCCCAACTTAAAAAAAGTAAATTAAAAACCGAAAATTTTTATTTTTTTTAATTTGAAATGTACCTTTGAGGAGTTAAAATATTAGAAAAAAAAAACTAAAATAACAAGAGTCTATATAAAAATTAAGACAGTTTAAAGAGACAATGTTCTTCAAAATTACTTTAAGAGTATACTTCTAAATATCATATATTCAGCAAAATAATTTTTTGTTACGCTAGTTTCATATTCTATTGAAAAGAGCAAAAAAACACAAACAAACTTACTTAATCACGGAACTAGCCCTTTAAAATCTCTTTTTTTTTAACACTCCCCAGTCCAAATTACCAAGTCCCATTAAAAAAAAAAGAAAAAAAAGAGTAAAGTGTAAAACCGGAAAATGTCAGGGGTATTTTCGTAAATATAAGAAAGAGAGAAACCTGCAAAATTGAGATTCACTCTTTAAAAATAGAGGGAAAAGGTAAACAAAACAAGATCGAAGCTTAATAAATGGCGGTGGAATCAAAATCAAACCCGCTAGAAGAACACCAAGACGACGACGACGACCTAGAGGAAGAGACCCGTCACGACGAAGATGAACTTGCACGCAACCCTTCTGCACCGCCCGATTATGAGGTCACGTCACAATCCAACGGTCCAACGGTTTTAGTTTTTTCTTTGCTTAATTATTCCGAGCAAACAAGTTATTGAAAGTTGGGGTTTGTTGTTCGTTGTTGCAGTTTTTTGAAATTACAACAACCGTTGATCCTAGTTACATCATCTCTTTGATTCGGAAACTTATTCCGATCGATTCCGTGACCAGTCGTGATGCTCATGGAGTTAACGGCAGTGATGATGGCGGCCGTGGTGATACGAATCAAATGGTGGAAGAGAGTGGAAATGAGTGTGAGAAAATGGACATAGTTAATGATGGTAGTCGAGGAGGAGGAGATAATGACACTTGTCGTGGATTGGCAGGGGACGAGGTTTGGGAAGAGTATGGTTGCGTTTTGTGGGATCTTGCAGCGAGTAGAACTCATGCTGAACTCATGGTACTAATCGATTTTGCTTTGCTTCTCCTTTGTCGGTGTTTTGTATTGTTTATTTGATGATATTTTTGAATTTTCGAGTTGTTATGACTATGAATTCCTGTTCATGAGAAGATAAGTTATGGTGGTCGAATTCTCGCTAATGCGTGTTATATCATTGTTTAACTTTTTGCGATACTCGTTATGGCATTCGGTAGGCTAGGTTTAGAAAAAAACAGCATTGGCTTAGTGGTTTAACGTGATCAAGCTATAATTTTTGTTACGGTTATGTATACATGTTTACTGGATTGGATGTTGACTCATCCATGCAGGTGCAAAACCTTGTGCTTGAAGTGCTTATGGCTAACCTTACGGTTTCGCAATCAGCGCGTGTTACAGTGAGCTACTTTTTTTCTTCTTTCTTTATATACGTTTTTTCTTTTAAGTTGAAGTTATTTCTTGCCTTGTCAACTTCACTGAAAGGAATTGGTTGTTTGTTATTTTATTGAGATTTTGGTGCTTATGGTTGTGGTTTGTCTTTCATTTCACTGCTCAGGAAATCTGTCTTGGCATTATTGGAAACCTGGCCTGCCATGAAGCCCCAATGAAGCATATTGTCTCTGCAAATGGGCTGATTTCAACAATTGTAGATCAATTGTTTTCAGATGACACTCAATGCCTAGCTGAAGCTTGTAGGTAATAAATAGTTATGAGTCTTTGATTCTTATTTACTCTCTTTTACTTGGGAATTTTTAAGATTTGATTTACCAAAATTTCTTTTCGTTTATAAAAGCATTTCTGACTTCTACCCAAGTTGAGAGTCTACAGTAAGACATGTACTTGAGAGTTGGTAGCCTCTTCTGGAACATAAATTTTTTTGTTGCCATACCTTTTTTTTCCAAATTCATCCTAAAAGTCAAAACATGGAAGCAGTGATATTTACAGTTTCATATCCCTAAATGTTGTTGTTGGTTGTGAAATTGTTGCCGATGCCAAGTCCTTAGTTGCTCATATAATTTGTTAGGCTGTGTTTGTAACATATTTGACACTGTAGCGTATGATGTATTCGTCTTAATCCATGCTATACGCTTTCTTTACAGTTTAAATTCTGACACAGGTTGTTAACTTTGGGTCTTCAAGGTAATGAATGTTGTCCCTGGGCTGAGGCAGTGCAGTCTGAACATATTCTTTGTCGTATTATGTGGATTGTGGAAAATACCTTAAATCCGCAGCTTTTAGAGAAGGTAGCAACAAAATTATATGCCATTCTGTACAGATGCAACACTATTATTTTAATTTAAGCGCACGAGTTGTATTTATACATTTACAGTAGCTAATGTGTAAGATGCCTGTAGGTTGCAACCATAAGAAAATAGCAAGTATAAAAAACATATAACCAGCACCAAAGATGGGTACTTCACTGTTTTAAAGGCCACACCTATCTCCAAAATTTAGAGTTTCCAGGATGCTGGTGCTTGTTTGGTGTGCTGGTTTCAGGATGCCCTTGAGAAGCTCTGTAGGAAATAAAGATGAAATAGGAGCCTTGTAACCTTTAAACATTTAGGGTAGGTGAGGCATGCTAATAGCCAGGCTAGAGAGCTGAGCAGTTAAATACTTGATCAATTTTGGAAATTCTTTGGGCATATAGCTCTGTGATGCAGTTGCAATCAATTGTCCAGAGTGCACGAAGGACTTAAAGAAAGCCCATAATTGGTCTCAGTTATCTTAATGGGGAATTACTGAAGATTTTCAATTCTTAAATCAAATATGGAAATTCTTTAAAACAAATTGTAGAGAAACATACTCCATTTGCATTTGCTTTTAAATGATCTCATCTGTTTTTGCATATATCCACATGTTTCACACATAGAAGTATCTAACGCTTTGTGCTTTATGCGTTTGTATATGTGATTTTTTTTCTTTTTAAACGATCAATTATTATTGCTTAAATTTTGTGGTTTCCAATGTCTAAAGAAGTTTCCTTCTTGAACAGAGTGTAGGACTGATACTAGCTATTCTAGAAAGTCAACAGGAAGCTTCATGTACCATTGTCCCATCCTTGATGAAGCTGGGTTTACCAAGTCTATTGATCAATCTCCTGGATTTTGAAATGAGCAAATTAACAGAGGAAAGAGTACCTGAAAGGTGTGACCTTGCCCCATTTGCATTGAAGGGTTAACACAATCAATATGTTGTCTGATATGCAATTTGACAATCAATCTATATATCATTCCAGGTACTCTGTTCTTGATGTAATTCTCCGTGCAATTGAAGCTCTTTCCATTTTGGATGGTCATTCCCAAGAAATCTGCTCTAATAAGAAACTTCTCCAACTAGTCTGTGACCTGATCAAACTCCCGGATAAAGCTGAGGTATTGTGACTACAAAGTCCCTAATTAGCATTGCGAATCATATGCTGTGTGGCTGGTGATTTGCTTAATCTTTAATTGTTGATAATTTAATAAACAGGACCATAACAGCACTTGTAGATCTTCTGAATTTGGAACTATGACTATCCATCCTCTAAAACTGAACTGGCCATCTGTTAATACTTTTCCATCCTCAAAACTAGTGCTAGGATGAAGTTTCTATTGCAAAGTTTTAATTACAAGCCCATTTGGTGTGGGCTCTTTGTGATGTTTGTGATATGCAAATTTTACAGCAGGCTTTCACATGCCTTCTGTACTGGCAGATTCAGGTTCTTAGTAATATGGTTTTTTCAGCGATACATAGTACATCTATGATAAGATTGCATTTAGTGCTGCATATTTACGGTTCGCATAAAATTATGAAGTTGCTTCAACCTCAAGTTTTAGTGACGTCATGAACTGGAACAAGTGTTTTATCATGTTTAATAACCATGTTACTTGGATTTAATCCTTTCTCCTAGTAAATGCTGTCAAAAGAGTTCACACAATCCATTACTCAAGATCAGACCACACTAGGATTTCCTGTTTTTAGTTTATGAACATGTTGTAGATTTGATAACAGAACTGATTTATGAAAGCCTATTCAAAATCCTCACAGCTAAAGGATTATACAGAACTAGTGAAGCAGACACCTGTGTTCCCTGTTTGATTTTTAAAACAGTAAGCAAATAAAAGTCGATCTTTTACAATTGCTATGAGTGTGTTGACTAGGCCTTCTACTGATAACTTTAAGTTAAAAGATTTTGCATCAATAACCGGAAGTGAAGGGAAAAGTTAAATCTTTAAGCAGTGACAATGGATGTCATCATGCTGGATGTTCTCATTTATGCTTATTCCTTGGCTTCGGGAGGAATCTATTGCTGCTTGACTAAATTGTGGAGTCATGTCTGTGCTGCAGGTTGCTAGCCCTTGTGTTACTGTTGCTGTCTTGATTGCGAATATTCTGTCTGACGTGCCTAATTTAGCCTCAGAGATGTCACAAGGTATAATTTACTTGTTTCTTATCAGCAAGATTTATTCCTGAATCACAATCTTCCGCAAATAATTGGCCCCTAATTGAACTAGTGGCGACGCATTGGCTGTCCAGATTTGCTATTCTTACAGGGACTACTCGAGGTATTTCCTTTGGCTTCAGATGATGTAGAAGCAAGGAGTGCTCTGTGGAGCATTATTGCAAGGTTACTCGTTCGAGTTAGAGAAAATGACATAAGCCTGTCAAGCCTACATCAGTACGTGTTGGTTCTAGCAAGAAAATCTGAGATTATTGAAGATGATCTTCTCAACCGACAATCAGATAATTCCCGTGAAGAAACCAATAACATGACCAGTTCTAGCTCAAAAGCAAATCGAAGTACAGCTGTATCCTTGTCTTATTTTCCTAAACTTACGTGAGCGATACATAAATTTGATTTTGGAAAACTCATGCGCCATAAAACAATCTGCGTTGTTTACATGTTTCTCGCTTCATACACCTTTTATATTCTTTTCCATTTAATGCTGATTCAGCTGACGAGAATAGTCAGTATTTTAAATCAGTGGACAGCTTCAAAGGATTGTCTTAGTGGGGATGATGCGGCAGGAGAACATTCTGCAGATGAGGTAAATGTTGGGAGATTGTTAGATTGCTGCCGAAAACATATCGAGTAAGTTCCTCTCTCTCTTGATCATCATTACTTCTCTATACATCCCTTCGCCATTAATGGATTCTGATTATTATTATTTTCTTTTTTGGTTACAGTTTCACCTAGTAATCATGTCTTGAGGAATGGTTCATCTTCCAAATTACTGGTTTGTGCAACATCCATTAATGCGCCGATATTTTGTCTTTCTTTTTAACAGAGAAATAGCCGTAAATTAAAGTAGACTAATAACTTCTGATGTTCCTCTCTCTGTAATCACATAGTCTCCTTTCTTTTCCTATTATTTCCCGGCAACCAAACAGCAGAAAGATACTGATCAGAAAAATAATTCTGCGCAACCAAACAGATAAAATTACCTTGTGTGCTGTCAGGTGGAGAAAACGGGGCTTCCATGAGAATACCAAGTCACGCACAAGCTTTCTGCTCTCCATCGGGGGGGTGGGGGGAGCAAAAATCTTCTAGAGAAAATCGGGGTATTTATTATTTATTTCCCGATAAAATACGAAGTCATAAGATTTGCTTTCTTTTATTTTCCTATATGCGAGGAGGAAGAAGGAGAGAGAACCACCTAAACTGACCAGGTAAATGTGGACCGGGCCTCCAATCGAGGCTTCTTGGGTAGCCTCGTCAGGCCTTCGGCCACAAAAAAGAGTGGAAAATTGCTCAAACTTAGAACCGATTCAATTGTCAGCCGAAAAATATACGGGAAAAATAAAATAGAAGACTGGTTTGTATTGATTTGCTGCTTTTCAAAAGTAAAAATTAATCCCTGTTTTCATTTTTCCAAATTATTAAAACTATTTTTTTTTCTTCAATAAATTGACAAGCTTTGCACTATATAATGGAGAATAGCCTTTGCATCTATAAATCTACTTCATTTAAAAAAAGAAATGTGAAGAATAAACGAATTTTATATGACAACAGAAAGTACATGCTCTATCCCTGTTGTTTTCTTTTCGTTTATTTTGTTCTGAAATAATGATGGTTGTACATGGGAACTCGATCTTATTTTAGTTCTCTTAACTGTTATATAGAGGAATTAAGTCTTAATTAATTTAATTAATCAGGGAAGTTGATCAAGGATATCCCTTTTATTGAAAAAAAGAAAAATGGTGGAAGGGTTAATGCATATATTGATGTAATAAATTTGAATTTTTATAAGCACAAAATAATAGGAAGAAAAACTTGAAGACAAAATAAATGGACGTAGTATTATGTTTTATTCATACACAAAGGATTGCATGTAAACAACAGTGCATCAACTCAAGCTACATCGAGCAATTTAATGTAAAAATTGAAAACCTTTGACTGCTAAATTCAAACCATGATGTCTACCGAACACATTCCAACACCAAATGCACACTGCCATACTCTCAAACAAAGATTAATTATGCGATCCCATTTAGACATTCAATTATGAATGCAACCAATTTTAAGCATTTTATTAAAATATGAGGGAAATGCCACTGGTAAGCAAATCGTCTGCTAAGATTTTGTTTGCAGCCTCCGATGGATGAAAACCGTCCCAAAATACATACTCAGACGCATTTGCACATGTTCCTGGAGACTTTCCATTGCACAATATTGATGTTTCTACCAATCCTGTTCCACAGCAAGCCTTTCTTGCCTCTACAAATCCTGTGTCCCACAAGTTATTTTTTAATTAGTAACAAGATTTGGGCAGAGCCAAGCCAATAATAAATAATTTTGTACTTACCAAAGTCAGCAGGCTTTGTGACAAGGTCGTAAAGAGGTTGATAGATGTCGAAAACAAGTAAATTGAGGCCTGAAAGCTTGTTTACCAGTCTTTGAGATGTGGAATTGAGCTTGTTGTTGAAGGAAACTGCAACCTTGTTTAACTTGGCCACACATTCATTGCTATCAGACCCAAATATTGTGACAGTTGCTGGCAAGCATCCAAGTGGTGGCAGTGATGTCACTCCAATTTTTCTTGCTCCCAGGTTGTATAAATCCTGCACATAATTTGATTTTAGCAGCACTTAAGATTACAGTAGTCTGCTAAAAGTGAAGAATGACACAAGTACTGTTTGTTTAGGATAGGAGAGACCTGGATGAAACTTGTATAGGATTGTATGAGAAGATCTGAGAACTGATCAGGAGTGTAGACCTTGTAGAGAAGAGGGTTAATGTAATAGTTTTGAACAAAATCACTGCTACCGGCACTAATAAGATAGATTGCACCGGATATGATTGATGAAGCATTGGATTTCCCTGAAATTCCAACTATCTTATTCTGGTATTCCTTGTAGTTCCCCAATTGCTGACTCAATGGGATTGCATGCTACACCAGAAGACACAAAACACATTACTCAGTTGTCTAGAGACATATGAGAGGACACAGAAATGCTAAGAGTTTGGGTTCTTAATAAAATTACATAAAGCTTTGCAGTAGTTTCATAGTAACCAGAAGCAGCGGAGGCAAAGTTGGCACCGAGCAGGAGGTTCTTGCCTCTGGCTTTTTTGCTAAGATAGGCTGGTGGGTAAGAAGTGAAACCTAGGTTCTCAGCTGTTTAGCAAAAGATACAATAAACCCAGAAAAACAAATTAGTAGACTGAAAAACGAGACTGAATGCATGATGGGGCTTGGAAATGAAGTGTACCAGTTAAGTCTGAAGCAAGTTTTCCATTGCAGAATCTGCCAGTTGGTTTATGATTGACAAAGTCTCTACCATAAGGAGGGAAATTTGCTTTTACAATGGTGTAGAGGTGATTGTTGTTGCCTGCATCAACAACTGAATCCCCAAATATGAACATTGCAGGGACCAGAGGCTGTGCATTGACCTCATAGAGTACTAGAGCTAGAAGAAGAAGAAAGAAAGAACAGAGAGAATTTGCAAAGCCCATAGTTTTCAACTATTTTAAGCTGTGAAAATGGGGGAGCAAGGAGATAGGTCTGTGGCAAACTGGGGACTTAAGGATGCTCTAAAGGTGAAATTTATAGTGGAAGGCAACTTTGTATGCATGAAAAATCAAACTTGATCTCTGTCCAGATTAGTGATACCAACATCTGCTATATAAATGTTTTTCATTATATGTGAAATCTGAAATGTGACAGCTTTTTATGATCAAGTGTCACTTCTGTTACTCGTATTTTTTTTATTTTTTTTCCGTCTCTCATTCAAGCTACCAACTATGTTATGGAAAGGAATTTAGATGTTTTTTAGTAAAATGATAAACATGCCCTTTGTCCCATTTCAGACATATCCAGGTAGCATTTGTTTATTATTCTAGAATAGAAAAGACAGAAACAATAGAGCCTTGTGCCTCATATTTTGAAATTGAAAATACATAAATTCAATAAGAAACTATAATGAAACATATTTATTTTATGTTTTTAACCATGTCTTTTCAACCATATATCATTGAAGACAAGAAAAAAAAGGCAGTCTCCTCAGTAGAGCTCCATTGACAATTCAAAGCTGGAGTACTATATCAGTGCAAGAGGGAAAAAAAAATAGCAGTGGTTCCAACTATAACTAAATGGCGTGTCTTAATGAGGCATGGTTTTAGCTGTCCTAGCTTCTATGATACCCTCTCATGGACATGATTAACTTTGAAAAGAAATCTAGGGCACTTGCATTTAGACATTAATAGCTGCAACCCTCATCAGTTTTTGCTGGGCTTTGTATTGTGTGCCCTTATTTATTTCTGTAGCAGCTCTCCTATCGCTATCAGATTTACTTGGATGGTGACGACCTGCTGTAAAATCATTCATGGACATTCTTCTATACCGAGGACCACTGAAAAGCCAAGATTGCCCTTTGTGCTGTGTGTTGAGATTGTTCTGACAAGGACAGTGTTGTCCTTTCGTTGCACGGTTACTTCTCTTATGGGCAAAAATATTGGTTTCTTGTTCCTTTGGGCTTCAATCTTCAATACCATGTGAGATTTGGTGGGTGTGTCAAAACCCTAACTCAGAACACACTTGACTCCTGCTAGCTACTTGATGTTCCCCATCTCCTAATCCACCTTAGGACATTAGAAAAAGAAAGATACGAGTTTAATGCTACTTATTTTCCCATATTAGGTGGATGATAAGGCTTCGCTCAGCCTGGTCAGACATTACAAATTGTTCCTGAGGGTTAGGATAATGAAAATGTAAGTAAACTGGGTGGTAATTTTTGCTTTTCTTTTCTTGACTCGACAAAACTGTGTGGTTGTTCTTACAATGCATATTACACAGTAAAACCTATTAATCTGAGAATCATTTTCTTAATTAATCTCTAGACATGACAATAGATCGTCGCAAGACCTAGCAATATATTGTCAATTCTTTTAACGCTACCTAAATTTATATAACAAATTCAAAACATTAAAGTTCATCTAACTTATGATCCTATTCGTGTAATATGTATCATCTGCAGCCAAAACCCCAACATGCAAGCGTGACTGCAGTCTGCAGGCCTGCAAAGGGTGATTCATTTGTTTGGTTTGCTTGGAATCAAGAAGCTCATAAGAATACATGGTCATCGCATCAATTTGTTGTCTGCAGTTGCAAATTTGTAATCATACCCCTGACCATCTGCCAATGCCTTGAACCCATCCATGAGAGGATGCAACCTGGAATCCCACCAGTACATTTGCTGTACTCTCACCCTGTCGAGAAGAATATATAAATTTTTATTCATGAGATTTTTAAGGAAAAATATTTCTTTTTTAATTATTTTTTATTTTTATTTAGTTTAAGAAAATATTTCTTTAGTTTTCTATACCAACCGAGTAGATGAAAATCATACAAGAAAGACAGCTAACATAAAATCCTTTTACACAGGGTTACCGCATGGAAAGTTTAATTTAAAATTTTATTATGGAATATTTAGGACTTTAATCTTGTTCCCTTTCTGCAATCGCGCATGACGTAAACTTCTGGTATGCCTATCGCCCTGAAGGTTAAATTAAGACCTTCCCCCGTGACTTCAGGCAGTTTGCGTCATTCATCCGGTTCTTTTGAACTCTTATTTGATTACAGGAACTTGGACAATTGCAACATTGAAAAGGAAAACAAAAACAAAAATGCGCAGCCCAGTTTGTCCAAACCTCGACGGTCTAATGACCAGAACAGCCCAAAAGGAAACTCCTGCAGGATTGCTGAAGATGATGATGCTTCCAGTTTCTTACGTACTCTTTCTTCACCTCCAAAGCACTTTTCTCCTTAATCCAGGGTTCAAAAAAACTCTACTGTCCTTAAACTATATGATAGTGCTAACCAATGTTGAGTCCACAGGCCTCAAGGCTGAAACTCCATTCTATTGTTAGTTCTCTCTCTGAGCCTAGCGGCAAACTCTTTGCTGCCATAAGCTTTGGTAGTGTCTATAACGCAACATAATCACAGTCGTAGATTTATTCTCTCGGACATTCTGAAGATATCAGAATACACCTTGTCACCTCCAATTTCAGCACCACTGTCTTCAGCGGCAACTCTCATTACATCTTCGATTAAAGCAAGATTTCCCATGATGTCCACATGTGCTCCTCTCTCCAGACCCCTTCCTTCAAGGAGGCTAGCTGGTGGTTTGTGCTGATATTCTCTTATGCACGTAGTGATGCCAGATGGATTGAACCGGGTTCTTCCTCTCCACCCTTTTGCACACATGAAACCAGCACTTGTTACTGGCACGCTCTCATTACTATCTGTCAAGTACACTCCACCTCTCATGCAACTGTCCTTATCTCCATTAACTGAGCTATCAATTCGGAATGGAATGCTCTTGCACCTATCAGCTGGTGATAGCTTGAAGACATATGATCTCTCAGGAGGGATCCCAACACCATATGAGCAGTATATCTCCATATCTGGTGCATCAGGTAACCTGAAACAGAATCCCAACTTTTACACCATTAAGATTCAGATCATGATAACAATAGGTCATGTGTTCTTAATGATGGAACGGAAACACCTAAAATATTTTCTTAAATTGAATTTGACAAAACAAAGAAAGGATAGTCATACTCACTTGGTCTCTAGTGGGTTAGACCAGTACTTGTAATAGGCATACTTAGGATCATCAAGATTGTCAGCTATCCCATGAGATACATGACTCTCAACACGATGCATCATTTTTGGAGCCACAAACCGGAGTAAATCAAGAACAGATCTAGCTGTATAAGGTTTATTTTCGGCAATCTTCCTGATGCTTTCCCTGCTCATCCCATCATATTCAGTCCAGACCTCTCCTCCACATGATGTGTCAGTAATCTTGTTGGTTCTTGCACCCAAAAATTCCTGTTGAAGCGTGCTTATTATCATCTGCATAGTGCAAATAGAAAGAACAGCTTGCTAAAAGTCTAAATGAAATGATCGCTTGATCTCTGCTAGCATTATACAGGATTAATGAAATCAAGCATGAAAGGAAATAAGCTTCCGATACATAAATTGATACAGGAAGCACATTTCCCCTCGATGATTAACACAATCTTCGATCGCTCATCTTGCAAACTTCAAATAAGCACCCTACTCATGAAACGTCGCCTTTTTTTCTTCACAGTCCAGCATTTTGACTAGAAGTGAAGGTTCTCTCTGTTCAGCATATGAAGATTATGTTTTGTGTCAAGTGCACATGCAGCTAAATGCTAACATCCCACTAAGTAATCAACAATGCTTTCTAAGAAAAAGGAAGATAATGTTTGTGCATAGGGAACCTGGCCACAGGGCTTCATACCTCCAGTGAAACTTAGTAATATTGTATCAAGGATGATTGACAAGGTGCAATCAGATAAAAGGACAAACCTAGCAAACTCTCACGGTTATAAGTAGCAGGATTAGTTAAGAAAATACCTTTGTGTCAACACAGGGAAGCTGTGAGGATGATAATTGCAACATTTCCTTTCCAAAATAAATGATCCTTCCATGCTTATCTGATTCTTTCACACAAGAACCCGTCTTCACATCGCTACCATTTGTATCCTTTTCTCCTGCAGAAGCTCGCGAGTATCTTTTCTTTGATAAATCACATGCATGCCCTTCTTCAGGAGACAAATCCAAATTGCCCCAGATGGTCTCTCCTCCTTTATGTAACAATGACGCCATTGAATCCCATGTTCGAGTCACCCACATGACATGCTCCAAGGTGTGAAGTCCAAGAATCTCAGAATCCAAAATGCCAGGATCCGTAGCTCTGCAATGTCCACATAAAAGCATTCCAAATAAATACATTTTTTGTCTTAAAAATCAACAATATTGGGAACTTTATTTGTTTTTATTTACTTAAATTTTTATTTTATTTTAATTATTGAAAACAGAAACTACAGAACTGACTCCAAAATGGATCATCAGGTTCATTGCCTGTTGAACAGATCATAGTACCGTAACCGCCTCCGAAATGAATCATCAAGTGCATTGTCTACTGGACAAATTGTATCTAAATGCCAACTAATGACGAGGCAGATTGCAAATACTAACCTGGTAGATGCCACGTCTTTGGCTTCAGCAGAGAACAGATTACTGATTATCTTCGGAACACCACGAAATGCTGGGCTGATTTTCATGATTGCCTTTATGTGCTTGGCACACCAACCTGGACCACCACCGCCTCCCATCGGAGGAGGTGCTTCAACCCATTTAAGGAAGTGAAGGAAATGCGGTGCTTCAACCCATGAAGTGAAGGAAATATATAACCCCCATGGAATGGGGCACCACTACCACTTTCTTATAGCCATTTGTTACATTTATGAGCTCTGTTTGACTCCTCAATCTACTAAGTGTCTGGTCCTGAATCTGCTCATCCCCGGTTAGAAATGTATTAATGGAGACTCAATTCAAATTTATCTTTAAGAAAAATGCTGATCAGGAATAAGAACATGACTAGAGAGGGAAGAATGATACATCAAAAGGATTTTGGAACAACCAGACACATAGAAAAAGGGAAGTCACAAGACAAACAAGCATGCGTGCAAAACAAAAGTGCATATTCTTCCCCTCATAACCAATTTTAGCCAAATTCTCAATGAGAACAGCCCAAACAAAGTACCCTGGAGCAAAAGAGTCAGCTGCAACCAGCCCTGGCACTGCACATATTCGAATTCCCAGCGGGTCAAGGCCAGTCTCATTGTGCAAAGACAGATGCTCCAACAAACACAGTGGCCTAAAAATTCCAACAAAGTTCACATATTAATTAAGTAATCTAGTCACAGGATTAGAGGAGCAAATGAGTGGTTCAAACTAGCAAGAACAATCTAATAAAACAAAGACAGCTCCAACTAAACACAGTGGTCCAAAACTCTCAACAATGATAATTTAACTCCATGATTAAATGGAGCAAAAAATATAATGTAATTCAACTATGTCAAGGTTATCTCCCTGTCATAAAACAGATGATTCAGACAACACAGTGGTCGAAAACTTTTGATACCGTTCCACTTAAGTTCACAGTTTCAATCCAGTTGAAACACCAATTGACCCAGGAAAATGTATTCATCAATGTTGAGGAGGGTTTAGCAAATTGAACCAAATTTGGTTATGCGTCGAGAAATAGGTGTTTAAACCAACACAAATTACACGTTAAACTCGCGAATTTAATCAAAATTAAGACATGGAAATGAAACAAAATGCGATTCTCAATTACAATACGAACCTTTTGAATACCTCAGTGAAGCTGCCACCCCAGAGTCGCTTTCGAAAAAGACCTTCTGCACAAGGCTTGCCCTCCCACAGCTCTGGCCCTCCAGTGACGATGCCAGGCACCAAAACAACTGGATGGAGTACTGTCAAGCCTTCACGTTTAAGTCTTGTACCAGGTGATTCAGGGACGTGAAAGCCAGGCAATGTGACTGGCAAACAGTGAAACAAGACCAAGAGAAGCCACCAAGTGGTGCACATGTACCCAGCTATCCAACAACAAGAGCCTATACACCTCCATTCCTTTGGCTGTCTTTTACTCCTCTTCTTATTGTTTTGTCTAAAATGGTAAGTCGAGAAGTGTAGTGTTCGGTTTGGGAGATGAAGAGAGAGGTTACTTGCTTCCTACTGAGAGAGAAATGGAGAGTCCAAAGGCGGCAACAATTAGGAGCCTCACTCATCGGCAAAGCACACGGTACGAAAAACACAGAAACCAAAATGTTATTATTATTTTTTAAATTATTGTTGAGGTTGTTTTTTATAATAATATTTTTTATTTAAAAAAATACTTTTAATATTAATATATAAAAATAATTTCAAAATATTAAAATATATTAATTTTAATTTAAAAAATATTTTTAAAACATGGAAATAAATAAAACTAACTCTTTCAAGTGCAATTTCGAACACCCTCTATGATTATAATTATAATTATAATTCCTTCAAGTTATATACTTTTATTTACTGTATTATAATAATAATTATAATGTCCTGAAGTAAGTGCCCGTTCAGGCAAACTTCTCTTTGTACCTTTCTTTGGTGAAGCACCCATCAAAAACGCTAAAAGCAGAGCATTAAAATGATGCTTCTACATGATAAAAATAAAAAAACAGAAACAAAAACGTGACCAAACAGGGTCTAATTATACCAAAACCCCTAAGCACTCCAAGAGACTGATGGCAAAGTTATTCACGGGCTTGTTATGAAAAAACAAGTTTAAACAAGCCAAGATCCAAAATATATTTTTTTTTTTTATTAGAAGATTTTTTGGGGGGGGCCAGGGAGGAAGATGGCCCTTCAGCAGCTCAAAATTATCACTCCATCCTTTCCCGAACCGGAGCCGGGCAGTCCCCTTGACAAATTTGTTTGCTCATCCCTTCTTAACGAGGGCCAGCATTCCGCAGATGAACGACGAAGAAAACAACGTATTACTGTACTTTTCATCGACTTAAAAGTTGAAACAATATCTTTCACCTGGTCATGAAATCATGATGAAAATTGAGTAGAAGGAAGAAAAGGTGCTCAAAAAGTGCGGTGGGAGTCTGGAGATTGGCCTCAAGATGACGAGGCAGGTGGATATATTTAGATATGTCAAATCTAGTCTTTTCGACCTTGCCCCTCTCCATTCAAAAATGTCGGGGCAATAATCTCAATTAAACATCCCCTTCAATGGAGGTTTATTCAATGGAGGTTTACTGGAGTATGTTTAGTAGCGTAATTTGTTTTTCAAATAATTGTTTTTGTTAAAATATATATTAATAATATTTTTTATTTTTAAAAAATTATTTTTAATATTAACCCATTAAAACATAAACGTATAAATTATATTAAATTTTAATATAAAAAAAATAAATTTTTAAAAAAAACAAATGGAACAACATAATCTTAATATACATTGATTAACTATATCCTTACAGAGAAATAATTTCTTTTTGAATGCATGAGGTTTGGACATGGATGTCTTGCTTTCAATCCATTTACGAATGAATTTAGTTTTCAAGTCATGAATTAAGGCCGATAAGATTTTTTATTTTTATTTTTAATCATAAACTGCAATTGGCATTCTGTGTTAATTGAGTTCGGAAAAAATATAATAAATTATAAGCAAAATAAGTTATCAGAGCTGTAAGGGTTTGCTCGGTGGGGTTTGTAGATTTGGTGATGGAAACCAGTTGGAGGTAGAGTTTGATTCGAAGGAAACCGAGAGAAAATGTGGCAATTTCTGAACTAACTAACAAGCCCTTCTTGATTTTCTCATTCCAGCACAGGATCGTGGCTTAACCATGGCAAAAAATAGCTCCATGGCGCTCACAGCCGCAATGCAGAGTGCAAATATATAATATTTAAGCAGGAAAGTTAATGCAACAGTAAGCTGCGAGGATGAAGAAGAAGAAAATGTAGTTAATTTTGTCTTCACATAATGATAAAAAGATAAGGGGCACGCAGTCCACCATGGATGAAACCCGTCCTTTCGAGCACATGGACAATGGAACAAGAAAAGAAGAAAGCCGTTCAAGCTCCTTTCAGATATTTTGAATTCTATCTTATACTGTGATAATTTCTGATTATAATTTAAAAATTTTATTTAATAAAAAATATTTTTTATTGGAGTTAATTTGATATTTATATATATTTAGTTAAAATTATAATTAAAATTAAAATTTAATAAAAAATAATTTAGTATATTTTATTAAACATGCTATTTAAACTGAGGTTATAAAATAATTAAATATATATATATTTTGATGATTTTTAATTTAAAAATTATAGATTTAAGCATTACTATTATATTATTAAATAAATAATATTTTATATCAAATATTTTTTTATTATTCCATTAATTTATTTACAATTTTATTAAAATTCATCTAATAAAAATTATAATTTTTATTATTTTTTAAGTGTCCAGCAGAATCGAGTAAAATATCATTAAGAATAAAATTAAAATTACAATTAAATTCCATAAATATTGTATCATATAATTTTTTAATTTATATAATATTATTGAATAATATTAAATAATAATTTTTTAAATAAAATATAATTAAAAATAAATAATTTTTACTGGATTGAACACAATCCAACAAACAATTATAATACTATTCACATAAACAGTACTATAAAAAAATCACCTTTCGCTCTTCACATAAACAGTGCAAAGTGAAATAGTTTCACTTTGCACAGACACGACAGGAAAAAAAATTGCTTTCAGCTGACCGGTGTTTCAAATGTTAATTGTGACAGGTTCCCACACATAATTAATGTGTTTACTATTCGTGTAAATAGTGCAGAATTCATTAATTTCACTCTGTACAAATACAATAGGAAAAGAAAAATAAATAGATGTTGCTTTCAACTAAACTGCATTTCAAATATTAATTATGGTAGGTTCTACGCATAATAAACTTTGTATTATTTTCTTGAACAGTATAGAATGAATTAATTTATTGGATATTATTCACTCCTTATAGAGTGAATAAATAGATGCTGATTTCAAACATCAATTCCGACAGGTTCAAACATTAACCTGCATTTCAAACATTAATTCCGACAGGTTCCACACATAATAAATAACACTTATTATTTTACCAAACATTTTACTTCTATGATTTACTTCAAACACATAAAGAACTGCACGAAGAAACACGCTTTATAATGTCTTCAAGTAACCATAGAAATTGCAATGGGCCTTCCGCTATTTATTTAAGAAGAATAAAACTCTCAAGTCTTAATTGCTTGAGACTTCTAATTTGACTATCAATGAGTCATGAGCACGCTAATATATAATAGCCTCTCTTTTTATTCTCTCTTCTTTCCTTTTTTTTTAAAAAAAAAAATTACAAAGTACTCTCAGCATGTCATTCCCTCGCCCACATAAAAAAGACTCCCGCTACAACAACTGAAAACACCTGCAATCTCTCCATGCAGGATCTAGCGGTGAGTATTAGGTGGGCCCAGCCCGATAGATTTGGCCAGTAATGGATCAGGTATTTTCCTTTAAAGCCCATCACGGCCCAGTCAAAAGGCCAGAGAAGGAGTGGGGAGAGAGAGAGAGAGAGAGCATCAAACAAGCAAAGGCCATTGCCATGCAGCCCTCTAGCAGGTTCCTCCTCAATCCAGCTAATGACTTGCAAGGAGCACATTTTGATCGGAATACATGAACACGGGCTACAAACACCGCGTGGTCTTGGCTTCGCCATATTTTCGTGTCGGTGCAAAATTCAGTGGGGGCCATTGTACGTGAGACCAGGTACAGATTAGCGTATACGTATACTCATTGCACCGTAATCAACACCACCGTAGTCATGTATTGTTTGTATTATGGAAGGCATTGTAGCTCTTACGGGAAAGTTGTCTTTGCTTTGCTGTGTTTGGTCAAAAACTATTACTAGGTGGCATCAATTTTTTTTGTTTCTTTTTCCAGGAGTTATTCGCTTTCAGAAGATTCAAATACCATTACTTCCTCTTAGCCATCGGATTTAATATCATTACTTCCAAAAGATGGCATTAGGTGCCGCTGCCCAGCATGATGTAATATACTGAGTCCTACCAGATCCATTAATGTTGGATCCTGTTCCTAGTAAGATCTAATATTTTATTTTTATCTAATTACTTTTTTAGATATAACTACCAGTATCCTTATCATATTATTCAAAATAATATTATATTCTGATATTTATGAATTTTTTTAATAGATTTTATTGTTAAAATATTATTTGTATAATACATATATGTAAAGCATATGATATAAATAAAAAATTTATTCAGAACCCATCAACTTTAATATAATAATATTAAAATTATTCTGAATGCTTTTAAAGTGTTCATTGCAATTATATTACAGATATATGCGAGGCGTGTATTAAAAATATCTACATATGATATTTTTATGCTACTATTTAACTATTTTTTAAATATCAATAAAGTTTGTTAAAATATATAAACCATTTAGACTAATTTAAAACAATTAAAGATAACACACTACAACTATCAAGATTTTTTTTTAAACAAACACATTACCAGATGAATTCCACTTTTATATACATTAAAGGTAATATAATCATTTAGGATAGCTTTCCTCTCTCTTTTTCCTTTTTCTTTATTTTTTTATTATAATAGATTACACGTATACTATATTTGCCACCATTGGTTATTTAGTTTGGCTGCCTAATATCCTTATAATATTATCTGAAATAATATTTCCTAATTATTTTTTAGCAAGGTTTTATTGTTATTATAAAACATGAAAAGAAAAATATAAAAAGAAAAAATAAACATGTTTTAACAAAAAAATTCAATTTAACATCGAATAAAAAAATTATTATTATCCAATTTTTATACAATATAAAAAAATTCTTATCAATTTTATTTTCTCTTTGCAATGTAAAAAATAATAATGGATAAAAAAATTAAAGAGGAACAAAAATAAAATTAGAAATATATTAAAAGAAAAAAATAAAGGCAAAAAAATTAGTTATTAATGCATTGATCAGTGTTTTATGATGCATTATTTACGATACTATTATATAAAATATTTTATTTAAAAATGACAATAATACAAATATTTTCTATGCTTTTAAACTAATTTAAATATTTAAATAAAATTATTATCAACTCGCTGTAAAACATTGCCAGTATGCTAGTGAAATTCAAGATCCATGATTCTTATTTATGCTTTGATTGCGTAGGCGTGACATGTATTTTATTTTATTTTATCATTTTAAATGTTTTAATATTCTTGAATTGTTTTAACATGCTTGAGCTTAAAATAAAAAATGTTTTAAATAGCAATATAATCTCCAATTGCAAACATGTTCGTAGCAGTAGGAGGGAAGTGCTTTTCATCTATTTATAAAATGGCTGGTGGATGAATGAAAACTATAATTTATTTTATTTTACTTTACTTTTCCCTGTGGAGATTCTAGACGGTGAGTATTTCTATATTTTATTTTTTAAATGATGGGGCAGATCACGGACTACGGGAATAATTGGGTCTCTGGATACAGGTAATGCAATGTTGAGTTGGCCTTTTTCTTCTTCATTTTGAACGGGGGTAGTTGAATTTTTAGCAGAATAATTTAAAAAGGGTATTTGTTATGGAGTCCATTTTAATGCCTGGTGATTGATGTTGCTGCACAGAGGGCAGTGGAGCTGGGGATTTTAAAATAATTGATATTAATATAACGAAAGCCAGTAGTTATTTAAAAAATATTTTTAAAAATAATTATAATTATAATCTCCAATAAATCAAAAANAATAATATATTAAATTTAACATATAGCTGCAATGAAAAAATATTTACTACATGAATATTTAAACATGTATTATTACTAGAGTTGCATCACTATATGTCACTGTAACTTTTTAAGCTTTTTATTAGAATCTAGTTTATTTGTTTTTATATTTTAAAAAAATTTTAAAAAATTATTTTTTTAAATAAATATATTTTTATTTTTTAAAATTATTTTGATACACTAATTAAAAAAATATTAATATATATTTCAACACAACAAATTATTTTAAAAACAATCCCAGCAGCCTTAGCTACGTTCGTTTCCCTCACCTCGCTTCAATCTCTCTCCCACACGTCACCTTCCTTTGTCAAGGGTTATTTTTATTGATTGATGGTTTTGTTTCGTTTACACGTGAATGAATTATCAAATTCACCTTGCCGTTGCATCTCCGTCAATTCCTCCGGACCATTTTTTATATTAATGAATTTAAATAATTTTAAAAACATTAAAAAGACTAATTTAAATCTGGGAAAAAAAATTCTAAATTTTTTTTATAAATAATTGCATTCTCACAAGCTTACACCACCCTGGTAATATAATGAAAGACAGCGATTATGTATCAATTTGCCACTGTCACTTTCCGTTGTGTTTTTTTCACGTGGCTGGCAAATGGCAACCGGTAATAAATTAAAGACATCTTGCAGAGAAGGTGGAGCTTCCTTGTTTTGTTTTGATAATGATTATTTTGTAAAATAATTTTTATTTGGAAATATATTAAAGAAATAATACATTAAAAATATCAATTTAAAATTAAAAAAATACTTTTATTGTAAGAAAAACGTGGTGGCGTAGGGGACCATGGCGCCCCAATGCTATTATTCCATGGTGACATCCGCGTCCTAAATTTTCTAGTTCTGCCATCAATGATTATTCCATGAGCTAACTTGAACGAGTATTTTATTTCTTCCTCCCACCAATAATTACAAAACAATGATTAATTTACATAAATCATTCTTTTAATAAACATCTAATATTTTTAAACACCCGGAATTATTATATCACTGCATTGATTGTTAAACTATAAATAATAAAGAAAATAGCCAGCTTGTTCCCACGAACACTTTTTTCCCTGAAAATATAGCTGCGAAGTTTGATAATTGACACGTAAAGAAATCCAAGTTATCGGGTTAATATTCAAGTCATTATATTAAATTTTAAATTATTGAGTCAGTTTAAATTAATTATTTTTATTTAAATCATTTTATTATTTTTTAATGATGGTCTAGCTAGGATTAAATTAAGTAGATTGAATCACTAAAAATTCAATAAAATCAAATTAATTTCACCATGTCATCTGCGTGTTCAATATGAATCAGCCTCCAAGATAAGGCTAATTCTAATAAAAACTAGCGAGGGAATGATTTACCATTTCCTCGAGACGAAGAGGGGAACAAGATCCAAAAAAAATAAATGTAAATAATAAACTGCCGTGGGGATTGGAGCGTGGTAGAGCGCGTGGAGAGCGTGGGTGGGGGGTGGGTGGGAATTGGGGTAACTGCTGATAAATAAAAAAATAAAAAAAACAACGTGGGCATAATAGACAGACAGCTCACTGGAAACAAGCCACTCACACGACCTGGTTGCCATCCGATACACTGCGGATGACAGCAATTTCACTCGCTTCTTATCCCTGGAACCTTCCCCCGCCATTATCATGAAAAATTAAAAGAAGGCCACTCTCATGACCTGGGTGCCATCTGATACTTATTATGGGATAGAAAATATATACAAACTATTTTCATATGATTTTATATGAAAAATTTTAAAGTATAAATAAAAAAGATTTTTTAGATGTCTAATTAGATAAATTAATAATTCTTTATATAAATAGTTTAGGGTTGTTGACAATAAATAAAAGATAAACTAGAAAAAATAAAAGAGATGTTTATATCAAAATATTTGATGTCGTGAAATAAAATATTTATCTCTTTAATTTTTATTAAATTTATTTATTAAAATTAATAAAAATATAATAAAAATAAAAATACATATAAAATTAAGTGAATAAACAAGAAAAAATATTATTCAAGACCAAAGATACTAAAAGTATTATTCTAAAAAAAACTATATTTTTACATAATAAAGCTTGTGTGTATAAAATAATACACACACACGACTATTAAATACAAAATAAGACATTGAAAAAAAATAAAAAAACCTTTATTAATAAGGGCTTGCATAACCATGGCCTAGCAGGTTGACCTGGCCGTTTTAGAACTAGAATCGGGTAAGGTTGAAGAAAAAATAAAAAAAGAAAAAAATCAATTGATTCAGCAAGATCTGATAAAAAAACTGATTACAATTCATTGACTTTTATTTTTTTGTTAAAATAATATTATTTTTTATTTTAAAAAAGATATTAACTCGATGACTGAATTAAAACTCGATGACCTCGCTACTCAGAACCTAAGCTCTGGACAGAGCCAACCACCAGACCAAGTTTAAAAATTACAAGCAAAACTCATGATCTAGGTTATAAGAATAGGATCAACTAATAAAAAAAACAAATCAAAGATAACCATAAAATTATTATTTTTTTATAGAAAATAATGTAGAGTGATAGGATCATGAAAAAAAAACAATGAGAAAAAGGATCTCTTAGCATATTAACTCTTAAACTCATAACTTATGTTATTGATTTAGAATCACAACAAAAAAAAAATATTATGAAGCTGAGTCTTGAACAAATTAGATGTTGAATGGACGAGACCTAGAAAAATAAAAGATAAATCATGTAAAAAAACTATAATTAAAAGGATGAAGATCAAAATAAAAAATAAATTAAAAGACATGAAAAAAAGGTTAAATTGAAAAAAAACACTGATAAAGTAAAAGAAAAAACAGAATAACAAAAACTGATTGAAAAACAAATAACAAAACATAATTTTTGGTCGAGATATGAAATTGAAAATCAATAAAAATTTAATAATAAAACAGAGGAAAAAAAAATAAAAATTGCATGGCAACATGAAAATAACACATAGTAAATTGTAATTTAAGAACTAAATTAAAAATATAAAAAATCATTATAAATGAGCTAGAAATGAAAACAAGCAACAAAAATACAGGGATTAAAATTAAAAAACAATGAAAAAAAAAGACAAACATGCAATTTAAAAAAAAAAACAATAAAAAAAACAACCAAACAAAACACGCATCATTTATCATTGCACGTTGCACTGATAGAAAAACATATTAATGCTTTCAATGATACAATAAAAGGGTTTAGGGTTTGATCAGTAAGCAACGTTTCAGATACTACTTGAAGAGTAAAGACGTCATCCATACAATGACATGCAATGAACACATATTAATAACTTTTTAAAACTGAATATTAAAAAATAAAAATATTAAAATAATTCCTAAAAAAACCCTGAAAATTAGAAATAAACTTGTATGAAATTATAGAAACACCCCTTGATGCATACCTTTTTTTTATCTCTTTGGAGAGCAAATATATATTCTAACCACACCCGGAGAAGAAAAAATCCAAAAAAATTCTTAATCAACAATTTTATTTTTTTAACTGAGAATAAAGAAGTATTTTTATTGATCCAGCCCCCGGAAAAAATAAAAATATTCATGACCCGCAACTTTAAGTTTTGTTGATTTACGGGAGAAAAGCGTAATCTCGCCTTGTAAACAATTTAAAAAGATTTTAAATGTCCTTTGACAGCCTCAATGGTTAATAAGCTGTTTAAAAAGATTGAATTACTCCTACAACTAGAGCTCCAATTTTCCTCACCTGTAAAAAATGAGAAAAATAATCAATTTTTTGTAACAGTTCATAATAATAATAATACATGTATTTTCATATAATGAAATATCCACCCCTGTAGAGTATACTAGAAATCATGCCCACTCACTGTCAAATATTTATAAAATAAAAATATTTGGTAATATTATAATTGTAAATAAATATTAAAAAAATAAAATTAACAAATAATTTTAAAAAATTATAATAAAAAAAATCATACAGAAAAACACTATATTAACTATAATAACTCATAGTGTTCCGTGAAAAAAAGCTATAGTAGTTATGCCATATAATTTTATCTTGTTTGTAGTTATCTGTAATTGTAATTTTTAACCAGCTCAATATTTAAAAAATAAAATCAACATATATAATTTTTAAAAAATATAAAAAAATAAAAAAATCACATGAAAAAACATTGTAGCAGTCAATAATAATTTATAATGAAAACTACAGTGTTGTTTTCATCTACTGTAATTGTAACTATCAACCACCTCAGTATTAATAAAATAAAATAAAATAAATTTAAAAACATTACTTAATGTAGATATTTTCTCATATTTTTTAATTAATATAAATAATAAACATCGTGATCCGAGCCTGTTTTGAATGGGTAATTTGCCACGAGATAATATTTGAAGTGTTTAATATTTTAATATATATTAAATTTTTATTTAAAAATATATTAAAATAATATTTTTTAATCTAATTTAATTTAATTTTTAGTATCAATATATCAAAAAATAAAATAATACTTATTTATTTTCATCTAATGAACTCTTGCTATGATTTTTGTGATACATTCCTGTCTTAATTGGTGATTGCAAATATAGATTTATTCACTTAAAGCTACAAACCAATTAAAAGTACGATTTCAACGCGAGAGAAAAAAAATTATGCTAGATGATGATCATGTTCAATGAATTTCTTCAAATTATAGTTCTGAAGCCTAATATATTCTATTAATCAAACTTATGAGTTTATAATATAGATATTTGATCTTTTTTCAGTCTTAATTAACTCAATTGAACTTAAATTAAGTTATTTCGTGGGCTAATTCATGTCTTGAATGATCCGATCATATTTTTTTAAAAAGCAACGGTATTTTATTTTTATTTCTTTTTAAAAATGATCTAATTACTTAAATTTTTCCCTATTATTTCTCAACGAACTCAACAGAAGTTAATCTCGTCGTATAAATTAAATAACAACCGTTTTCTGATCTGGCTTTATATCTTTCAACCATGGAAGAAATTAACAAAGAAAGAAAGAAAGGTGGAACTTGGATTTCTGTTGCAAACACGAGCGCCAAAACAGGAGGTTATTTCCCAAATAAGCAACACGAACAGTAAAACGCACACTATTCCACCGCGTATCACGAGCCCCAACACGATACGCATCCACAGCGAGTATTTACCTCATCCACAACCGCGCGTACAAATAGACCCACAAAATCAATCAATTTATCACGCATTAACATCGTCTCCCTACTAATATAAACCACTCCCTAAACTCTTCTCCTTCCAAAATACTCTCATCTCTATCCATTCTCTCTTCAGAAAAACACTTCATTCCCTCCCTCTCTGTGATTCCTAGCAATGGCAGCATCAACGGTGAGGATTAATCTCGATGGAAAACCGATAAACCCGCTAACAATATTGATGATCGGTGCCGGTGGTTTCATCGGGTCCCACCTCTGTGAGAAGATCTTGCAGGAAACTCCACACAAGATCCTAGCTCTTGATGTTTACAGTGACAAGATCAAGCACCTTCTCGAACCGGATAGTCTTGAATGGGCTGGCCGGATCCAGTTTCACCGTATCAATATTAAGCACGATTCTCGCCTCGAAGGCCTAATTAAGATGTCAGATCTGGTAATTGCTGCAATTTATTTTTAAGTTGTTAATCTATGATCAAGCGCTAGTCATTGTGTTAATTTGGGTGTTTTGGTGTAAATGTGCGACGCAGACGATAAATCTAGCGGCGATCTGTACTCCAGCGGATTACAATACGCGTCCCTTGGATACGATTTATAGCAACTTTATTGACGCGCTGCCCGTGGTAATGTTTGCGTTGGTTTTGTTATTATCATCGAAATTGATACAGATTCGATCTCTATTTGTTTTGTTGAAGTTGATGTGTGGTTTAATGTTGATTGAATTTTTTTTTGGAATTATATTAGGTGAAGTACTGTTCGGAGAATGGGAAGCGTTTGATTCACTTCTCGACTTGTGAAGTGTATGGAAAAACTATTGGTAGTTTTCTTCCTAAAGATAGTCCTCTTCGTCAGGTAAGATTCGTGTTTTCTTTGCTTTCTTGATGTATGTTAGCGAAGGAGCGTTTTTTGGGTACTGCGATTTTGAAGGGTCTTGATCTGTCTGTAATTTTAGATTCGTGATTTAAGCTGCACTTGATGTGCTTGCATTTACATGTATAGGTCTTTTTCGATATTCTTACAACAGTTAAGTGCACATACTCAGCTTGATGAAAGTCATTAGAGTAAAAAATTAAAGTTTCACAGACACTTAGTCGAAGAGATGTGTTAGAGAGTAATGTAAAACTATTTTTGGGGCTTATCCTACTGTCTACGCTTCTGGATTGAAATAGTTACAAAAGGTGTGATCACAAAAGTTTCTGATTAATTAGTTAGGATATGTAAAACGTTTATAAGAGAGCGTAGTTGGTATTTTCCATTTTGATCTGGCTCGACTAGAGGTAAAGTTTAGAAACTGATAAAATTGCGCAGTTGGATCATAGCTTGTCTATTATTGATGTTCTTGTTTGAAGTGGGAATTACAAAAGTTTTTATGTTTTGGAATTGCCTTTGATTTTGATTTGTTCTGTTATTTAGTTTTTCTTCATATGGTTATAGTTAGAAATGAGGCCAGTAATTCTGTTCGATGTGTTGTGATAGGACCCTGCCTACTATGTCCTCAAAGAAGATGCCTCTCCCTGCATTTTCGGTTCTATCGAGAAGCAGAGGTGGTCCTATGCATGTGCAAAGCAGTTGATTGAGAGGTTGATTTATGGTAATCAATCTTGTCCTATGATCTTGTAATTTTGAGTTACTCGGAACACTTTTTTCTGACTTCCTTTCTTAATGGTGGCAGCTGAGGGTGCGGAGAATGGGCTTGAGTTCACCATTGTGAGGCCTTTCAACTGGATTGGACCCAGAATGGATTTCATACCTGGCATTGATGGCCCAAGTGAGGGTGTTCCCAGGGTTCTGGCATGCTTCAGCAATGTTAGTCTACTTTTCACACCATGGATTTTAATCCCATTATTTTATATTTTTGTGTTCTTTGATTGTGATGTTCCATTTTTGCTTGGTCTCAGGCTCTTCTTCGTCGTGAGCAACTAAAGCTTGTTGATGGTGGTGAATCCCAGAGAACTTTTGTTTATATCAAGGATGCCATAGAGGCGGTCCTCTTGATGATTGTACGTGTTAATTATATCCTCTTTCTCCCCCCTTCCCTCTTTTTTTTTTTTAATCTCAAAAAAAGGGGATACCTAATGGTGTGAATTTTTATACAGGAAAATCCTGACAGGGCCAACGGTCATATTTTTAATGTTGGCAACCCTAACAATGAAGTCACTGTTAGGCAGCTCGCTGAAATGATGACAGCGGTGAGGAATTGTTCTCGTATTTTCGTTTATGTTAATGACTACAGTGCTACCTTCTCTGCCTCCTGAAATTGATGCTCTTACTTTTCTTGTAACAGGTCTATGCTAACGTAAGTGGTGAACCTGCACTTGAGGAACCCACAGTTGATGTCAGCTCCAAAGAGTTCTACGGTGAAGGATATGACGATAGTGACAAGAGAATTCCAGACATGACCATAATCAATAAACAACTTGGTATTGCCTTTTGTCTTGAGCTACATTTTCAATTTTACTCTCTCTAGTTCTTGACATTTGTTTGGTGGAGCAACAGGTTGGAACCCCAAGACATCTCTGTGGGACCTGCTTGATTCAACCCTCACTTATCAACACAAGACGTATGCCGAGGCGGTCAAGAAGGTTATCTCAAAACCCACAGCCAGCTGAAGAAATAAACCAGACATGAGAAAAGATGTATCCTTGGACGGGCTGGTAATTAGCAGGCGTTTCTATTCTTTTCAAGGAAGTCGGAAGTATATCATAATGGTTGATTCCCAATACGCTACAATTTTTGTTTTTCCGGGGTGTCGGTGGTCAGTGGCGTACTGTAGCTCAGGGATGTGTTCTCAACGTTAAACCTCGAGAATATATTATAGATTCTGATCAGCAAGTGCATCTGTCTTACTGTAATTTGTCACTGAGCATGGGTTGCCACATAAAGGGGGCGTTATACAAGCATGTTCTATTTCTTTAGAGAGGTTTGCATGTCCGTGCCTCCATTCTGTTTCTGCTGCATAGTGTTGTATTAATTTGTTTACCCTCCTAAGCCTTTTTCCTTCAAATTATTATTTGTTAATTCCAATCTTGTTACGTTCCTCTCTCTTCGCAAAATCTAGACCTGTTTGAGCTTCAGTCTCAAAGAGCTTGATGCTCGTGTATCCAGAGTCTTGAGCCTGCTAACGCGGGCTGAAGTTATGTTTTCTTGTCTGCGAGTATATGGTTTTGGGCTACTTTGTGTTTTACTAGCCTCATTTTTTGGGGCGTGATGCGTAAAGAGAGGAAATTGAAAGGAAGGGAGCTGGTTTTTAATTGAATCAAATCGTATCATTTATTGATCGACCTGGTTAACTTTTTAGCTACCTGGATGATTTAGTTGAATCCAATTCAGATCCAGTATGATCAACATTAGAATAACAATATTATCTTAAAAAAACCAGGAGACCTTTTCCAGATTCGTTGTAGAATCGAGTTCTAGAACCATTTGTATCAATAGAAGAAGATTATGAAATAAGTTTTCAATAAACAAGATAAATATTCTTAATGCAAAAAATAATTTTCCAGATTGTGATGTGTATTTTTCATAATTTTTATAGAAGCTAATTTAACATTTTTATCTGGTGAACTAAATATTCTACAACTTGAGCAACAAATATCTGGTTGCAGCGTGCAGAGTTGAACAAGAGCAAAAACAAAATAATTCCCCGAGAACCGTTGACCCATTTTCTACATGAAACTAGCTTGACGATGACGCTAATAATGATTGAAACAACAGGATTAGGTGCCTTGCTTGTACACATGCATGGACGGTGGTGAGTTTTGAATCTACAATTATGCGCTTCCATTTGTAAATAGCTTCCTTCTGCCCTCCGGCGTTTTCTTCACTGGGCTTCGACAACCTGGCTAACAATAATAGCATAGCCACTGCAACAGTGGTTTACAAATGATACATTCCTCTTCAGTTTGCTTGTTATCCTCGCCTCCTTTCCAAAGCACAAAACATGTCATCCACCGACCATACAGATCTGAGATCTGCTGTTCCGGATAGGTTTAAAACATTTTTTTGAAAGCCAGCCATATATCGAATTTGGACCAATCATCATTAGCGTCATCATGCGCGAGAACATGGATTGGGTGCTATCGAAGCCTTCGGCTGGAACGCATTTTGGAGTTTATACATGCTTCAAATACAATATATCTCCTTGAAAAGCACATTCTTAGAAACAAAACAAAATTTATCATGAGACTTTGAACATGACAATACCCATGTAACAGATCTTTAATCCTTGATTGTAGAGGTAGATATTGTTAAGTCAAGAATTAATCATAACCATTATTAACATAACATAACAAAGGATGAAGTTGAAGTTGAAGTAATGACACCATCATTTCTTCTTCGTGGTATATTTATTTTTATATTTTTTTGCTTTAAATAATATTTTTTTAGTATTTTTAATTTATTTGATGGGCTGATATTACAAATTATTTTTTATAATTTTAAATAATAAATATTTTTTAAAAAATCACTGAACTGATAATCTTTAACCAATCTTCACCCCGACAATGTAAATATTCTCTCACAAGTCTACGTGTGTGTACAAGGATTTATAACACGTGTTAAAGAAAGTTTAGCATGGAGATAAATATACCGTGTTCGAATGCTACAAAGAAATGGGATTCGTTTTTAAAATGAATTGTGTAACTCAAGCCACATCGAACCAATTGGTCTCTGTGATTGAATCACAATCACTCGTACATAGGTTAGAAAAAGTAAATCAAGGAAGAAGAATTTATTCCCACTCTCTTAACCATCAATTAAAAATATCATATGTATCAAATGATAAGGATTTTAAATTAAGTACTTCCCATGAAAAAAGAAGAAGAATACGAACATTTAAAAATAAATACTCAAAGTCAATCTTGTTATAAACAAACAAAAAAATAATCAAATCACTCTAAAAAAATAATATGATCGAGTTCAACGGAAAAAAATTATGAATTGTGAAGTTATTAGATTAACTTAAATTAATTTTTTATATTAAAATAATATTATTTTAATATTTTTAAAATAATTTTTTTTTATATGTTAATTCGATCAAATTTAATAGTTATGGGATGAATTTAAATTAATTATTTTAAATAACAATAACTACTATGTTAAGATTAACCAAGTTTAATAATTATGGTACCAACCAAAGACATCTCCAAAACGCAAAGTTCGATCGTTAAGACTAACCAATTTTAATAATTATGGTGCCAAAACCAAGACATGTCCAAAACGCACGCGTTTTGAATGATGATTGCAGGCAAGATGTTCGAAAAAAAGCGAGACAAACCATCATTTTTTTAACCATAATTTGCCCCCTCTCATCATGACGCATGTCCTTCCTGTTCCTCTTAAATACCTTAGTAGCCGGCCATTAACTCCCAGAATCTCGTGCTTTGTTTTCTCTCCTTCGCCCGAATCAAATCTCACACAAGCATTTTCCATTACAAAAGGTTTTCATTTTCACCTCCCCACTCTTTATACCAACCATGTCGTGATCTGTGCATTCCTTTTCCATGCGACTATATTCTCTTTGTTTTTTTTTACTCTTTTACACTAAGAATATTGTTCTTAAAAAACATCTTTCTAGAATTTTTTAAATTATAACTCAGATTGATACGCTGATACATGGAACCCGTAATAATTAAGAACACACTTTTTTTTTTTCTATTACATGGTCCATGCTGTTAGTGGTTTTCTTGTTAACCTGGCATGCAAAATTCTTCACATTTAGAACACACCAACACCCGCTTCAAAACACTTAAAACTTAACACTTGTATGTGTTTTTCCTAGCTGTAAAGAGGCCCACAGTTTCTATTGTTGCCCACACGACCACATTTGACACCCCTAAAGCTAATGCCTCTCTTGACTCGCCCTCTCTCCCCTTGTGTTTTTGTCATGTCTTTCTCTTTCTCTTTCCCTTTTTAACACCGTGAAGGTGAAGTCATTAAGCATGTTTCTGTTTCTGTGCTTATTTGCCTTAAATTCCTTTTCTTTTGTATCCTATTGAGGATTTTGCTTGTTTGAGAAGGAAAAACAGCGAAGAAAAAGAGAAGGGGTTTTGTTTCTCTCTTAGCTCGGCTATGGCCCCTGCAGGGAAAGTTACTGGTTTTCACAAAGAGGGTAATGACTGGTATGTTTCTTCACCATATCTCTTTTAATCTCTCAAACCCATATTTTAAATTTATTGTCTTGGGATTTTTGACAGTTTTCTGTATTGGGTGTGTTCGGTTCGAGTTTATTTGTCATTGGGTTTGTTTTAAACCTGTGATTGTGTGTAGTTACCAGAATTATGTATTGAATTTTGAATTATGAGTTCCTTTTCCCTTGTTAAAATCATGCCTTCTATTGTAATTCACGGGCTTTTGAACAAAGTAAGGATTTTTTTTTTTAAATTGATTGTGTGTGTGATTGACTGATAATATGATTTCTTGGTTGGTTTTGCAGGTTCTGCAATGCAGGGTTGCCAAGTGATATCACTGTTGTTGTGGATGGTATAAAGTTTCATCTTCATAAGGTAGGTTGATATTCTCCTACTTGAAGGGGTTGAGAACTCTAGTCACTGACTCATCGTCCTTTTGTTGTTTAATGTACCTGCCTTTTAATATTTTTGAATTCTTTATCTATGGTCCATGTAAAATTGTGGATAGTTTATACCCTTTTCCTGGTTGAATTTTTGACCTAAACATGTTTGATGCCGATCACGATTAGAGTGTTTGGCATGGTTTATAGTGGTGGCGCTCAGGAGTGTAGTGCAGTTTCTGGGATATTACTGGATATTGTAAATCACTTGCTTTTAGTGGGATCATCATTTTCCTTGAGACCTTACTCCAATATGCTTTTCATCCAGGAAACAAAATACCTTTAATTAAAAAAACCCAAAACCATTTATATTGCTGCAGGATGCAGAAAATCCGCTAGCTAATACTTTAACCTGTGAACAGAGTGCCTATTGTGGCGCAAAAAACTTGAAGGTTTAGTTTACATCTTTTTAAACATCTGGTTTGATTTTTCTTGAAAAAATAAAATGACAGCATTTTTCACCGCACCTGGTATGAATTTTAATATCTTACCAAATCATCTGGTGCCTTCTATGCTTGACTTGATCAAATTGTACTGTATTACTTGTTTTTTACAAAGACTTCCTTAATGGGTAGCTGATGGTATTGGTCAAATTGGATTTTGGAAATCTGATAACATCTTATTGTCCAGTTTCCATTGGTGTCAAAATGTGGGAAGATAGCACGAACATGCGAAGAATCCTCTGAAAGGGCACTCGTCACAGTATTAGAGGAATTCCCTGGGGGTCCAGACACTTTCTTGATTGCAGTGAAGTTTTGCTATGGCTTACGGATGGAATTGACTCCTAGAAACATAGTAATGGTGTATTGTGCAGCAGACTATCTTCAAATGACGGATGAGTATGGAGAAGATAATTTGCTTTCCAAGTCTGAGAACTTCTTCCACAAGAATGTACTTCACAACTGGAAAGACTGTATATTGGCTCTTCAAAGTTCTGATCCTGTTATTGCAAGGGCTGAAAAGCTCCAGATTATAAGAAAATGTTTGAGTGCTCTATCGATGATGGTATGCACAGATCCTAGTTTGTTTGGATGGCCCATGATGATGTATGGTAGCTTACAGAGCCCTGGTGGTAGCATCCTGTGGAATGGTATAAACACCGGGGCAAGAATCCGAAGCGCAGAATCTGACTGGTGGTTTGAGGACATCTCATACCTTAGTGTAGGGTTGTTTGAAAGATTGATAAATACAATGGAAACCAGAGGCATAAGACCTGAAATTCTTGTGGGTGCAATTATGTATTATGGCAGGAAGTACTTACCTGGCCTGGGCAGGTGGAAGAGTGGACAAAGTGGGAAAACTAGAACAGTTGCCAGTTTTAGCTTGACACCTGCTGTTGTTGATCAAAAGGTTTTGATAGAAACCATTGAGAAACTTCTCCCAGAGAAGAAGGGGAAATCCTTTTGCTGTTTTTTATTGGGACTTCTTCGAGTGGCACTGATACTGGGTGTCAGTAAAATGTGCAAGGATTCTTTAGAGAGGAGAATAGGGATGCAACTGGAAGTGGCGACCCTAGATAGTCTTCTTATTCCTGCGTATTCAGATTCTGATACTTTGTATGATGTCGACTGCGTAGAAAGGATCATTCATCATTTCATGTCTTCAGAATCAAGGATTACATCATTTTCTCCACCATCATTGGACCCAGAAACATCTCCGGCATCTGAACCACTAAGAAAGGTTGCAAAACTTATAGATAACTACATCGCAGAGGTTGCTTCTGATGTAAATTTGAAACCTAGAAAGATACGCTTTCTTGCAGAGGCCCTTCCGGAATCTTCAAGGCCATTGCATGATGGGCTTTACAGAGCACTAGATATATACTTCAAGGTTTAAAATTATTGTATTTGCTTCTGAATACAACCTTCTTAGTTTAGAAGGTTTCTGATTACTTGTGGCATTTTGCAGGCACACCCTTGGCTATCAGAGAAGGAGAAGGAAGAACTTTGCAACACCATTGACTACCAGAAGCTCTCCATTGATGCCTGTGCCCATGCTTCCCAGAATGCAAGGTTACCGCTTAGAGTGGTTCTTCAAGTCTTGTTCTTTGAGCAGATGCAATTGAGAACTGCTCTTGCTGGCTGTCTAAATGTCTTGGACACTGAAAGTGCCCCTGCTGGTCCAATGACCGTTCCTAGTGAAATGGCAGGCCAGATTGTGCAGAGAGATGGGTGGATAACAGTGGTGCGAGAGAACCAGGTTTTAAAGGGAGATATGGAAAGTATGAGGTCTAGAGTTGGGGAACTCGAAGAAGAATTTAATAAAATAAAACAGGAGATGAAGGAAGTGACCAAATCACATAGCTCTCTTAGTTCCCCTCGATTGGTTGCCAGGAAAATTGGGTGCAAGCTTATCCCACGATCCACAGATGCCCAGCCTGATGCTGTTGACAGTGCTGGACCCACTCCCAGAGCATCTGTTGAACAAGCACGCCGCTCCCACCATTCGAGGCACCGGAAGAGTTTCTCTTTGTTTTGAGAGTAACACAAGGACACTGAAGACTGATTTGATGCATAGAAGGTGTGCTAATTCTACAAGGCAGGGCAAAGAGGATCACAGTTTCGTATCACAGAATTGGTTTCAAATTGTATGGAAAATGGAATGCAATTTCTCCTCATCCTCGTTGAAGTGTACTTCTTTTGAAAATATCTGACCATCTGAAAGGGAAATCCATTAGACTTCTCGAACCACAGGGTTATGGAAAGTCCCATAGTGTTTTTAAAAGCAAGATGCTCCAATCCAAATCTGGACTTGTAGAGAAATGTTACACCAGATTTAGAATGGAGCTGTTGTCATACATCATGTATTTATCATAGAGGAAAAGTGTAGTTACTTTTTGTTTGTGGTTTTTCTGGCACCCTTTTACGGCCCATACGTGTACAGCTCTGTGAATTGTTTTTTAAGATTGCCAAACGTTGGAAATAAATCATAAAACTCATGTTGCATGTTTGAACTTCCATCTCAGTCTGACTAATTTCTGTTTTCTTCATGTTTGATGTTCCAATTTGTATGTTTTCAATTTTATGCCTTGGATAGTTTTGATGATGATTCGGCTCCCTAAAATGCATTGTATACATCGACTAATATAAGCTGCTGTTTTCTTCCTGGAACCCAAGGCTTGCAGTTCTAGAGCCTCTGGTTGCTTTAGGGGAAAAACAGAACGAAGTCTAATGCATGTGGAATTTGTCTGCAAAGCCTTTAGGCATTCTTTTTGAAGATACAGGTGAAAACGAGGAAAGCAAGCAGCATTTTTTGGATTTGCTTCTAACATCAAAGGGGTTTTTGAGATGTTACGTTGATGGAACCTTTATGGGTTTTGGCACGACGCTAGTCTTGTTAGGGTGCCAAGTTCATGCCCATTAAGGCAAAATGTAGCCAAGATTCAGGATCCTATGAAACTTATATGCCTGAAGTGGAGTACTGTTGCAAAAGAATAAGCCAGGGAAGTGCTAAGCTATCCTCAAAACGTGCCATGAATCAAGAAAAGATGAATGGCCCTAAAACACCTCAAGGAGACCTGGAAATGATAAAATTAATTCCAGAGGGAAGAAAGATACTTTGGGGCGAGAGAAAAGAAACTTCAAGAATTATTTTTGTTTTAAATTAATAGGTTTGTGCGCGTTTTTCACGAACGTCGCTTTGGCCGAGTGGTTAAGGCGTGTGCCTGCTAAGTACATGGGGTTTCCCCGCGAGAGTTCGAATCTCTCAGGCGACGTTTTCGAAAATTTCGAAAGAGTCCTTCAATTTTGGATCTTCTTTCGTTTGAGTCCCTCGGACAACCTTTTTAATACAGGGCATAAGAGGAAAGAAATTTACCTCTCTATCAAAAATGCTATTTTAAAATGATAAAATAGTATTTTAAATAATATAAATATAATTTTTTTACCATATACATTCCAATAAAAAAAATTCATTTGAAAAGAAAATTCTATTATAGTACAATAAACAAGTGTTTTATTTTTTTAATGATATTGATGTTATTTTTTTTACATAACTAGATTTAATTGATTTATTTTTTTGTTGGTTCTATCTTGTTAGTTTTGATTTTTTTAAGAAATATATAGAAATAATATTTATAAAAAAAAGAAGATATTTTAGTATTTTACTTGGCTTCTCCCTTAAAATATGAAAAACAAGTAAAAAAAAAAGCAAAATACTACTTTTTTTTATTTTTGATTATTTATTTAGCAGTTCCGTTAAAGATGCTATGATAAGGGACAATTTTTTTTTAAAAAAAGCTATTATTGTACTCTTCTTCTAATAATTACCCAAAATCCCTGGATTGAATTGACATTATTTATTTTTTTATTTAAAATTTACACATTTACTTTCCTTTTTTTTTTATCTTGAAAAGTTTTTTATTTGGATCCCGAAAGATAAAATTCATACAGTAACTCGAATTTTTATTCCACCCTGATTCTCTCCATGTGCATTTCACCCTCCCGAACACAATAAAAGTTTTTTAATTCCCAGATTCAATAAAAAAAACCTTCGATTCCTATAAATTATCTTTTAAAAAAAGTTGAATATGTCCACGAAGATGAAGAAATACCCAATCAAGATTAAAGTTTTTGAATGGCTTGAATACTTAAACTCCCACAGACTATCTTTTTCTGAAATAAAATTGATGAGAAAAAAAAAAAAAAACTTGAGACTAAACTTTTGATGACTCAATTGAGATTAAAAAACAATTGTTTGAGTACTTAATCGTGATAATCCACATAAGCAAGGGACTTTCCCCAAAACATCCTCTCCAATCTCTGTGCTCTCGACCGCATCCAATCCAGTGTTCTCACTTGACACTTCCCCGAACTCCTAAACCTAGTGACTCCTCCTTTAAGTCCCAGCATTCTACAAAATAAAAACCGAACAGGCGACAGACTTCGCCTTTTTGACTCGCCGGACAACCACAGATCAAATCGGAGTCAAGAATCAGTTGCCTCCGTTGAGAAAACAGTAACTAATCTCTATTGAACAGTATTACTTAAAAAAATCATTTTTCGATAAGAACAAAATAATGTCAGTTTCTTCGCTGTACTGTAAACTCTCCCCTCTCTCCAATTCCTTTGCTTCTAACGACGTTGCTCCGATCACCAATCTCACCGTCAAGATTTTCAGTTCCGTCGAAAACAACCTCAACGATTTCCGTTCTCATCCAATAAAATTAGTCTGCTCTTTCAACAATACCACTCACTCTGTTAAATGCTCCTTTTCTCATTCTACCTCCGGTACCGTTACTAACGGTAATTTGAACGATGATACCGGGGTTTTGGATATTGCTTCTGAGTTGAGAACTGATGGCGGCGGTAATGGTTGTGGTGGTGATAGTGGAGGTTCTTCTGCTGGTGGTGGAGGAGGAGGAGGAGGAGGTGGAGGAGACGGTGGTGATAGTGAGGAGGAGGAGGAGTTTGGACCGATAATGAAATTTGAGGAAGTAATGAAGGAAATAGAGGCACGTGGAGTTGAGCTTCCTGCTGATATGATGGAAGCTGCAAAATCTATCGGGATTCGCAAAATGTTTCTCCTTCGTTACCTCGATTTGCAGGTCTTTTTTTTTAATGATTTTATAAGATTATTGATTTATGTTTTAAAATTTAATAGAAAAAATATAATAATTATTTGATTTTGTTGGTATTGTAAATCTGTTATTGCAGGGATCAGCTTGGCCCCTAGGTTTTTTGATGAAATACTGTACTATGATGCGTAATCGAATGCTGGCTGATCCTTCTTTTCTTTTCAAAGTTGGAACAGAGGTTTGTTTCTGGTATATATATATATATATATATAGAATTGTATATATAGAATTGTATATGCGGGGTTATTTGAATTTGAAGTATTCATATTATGCATTGAAATTAATATTCTTGTTGATTATGTTTGTTGCAGATAGTTATCGATTCGTGTTGTGCAACGTTTGCGGAGTTCCAGAAGAGGGGAAAGGATTTCTGGTCAGAGTTTGAGTTGTATGCGGCGGATCTTTTGGTTGGGATTGTGGTCGACATTGCTTTGGTTGGATTGTTAGCTCCTTATGCCCGTATTGGGAAGCCGGCTGTTTCAGGTGGGTTGTTTGGGAGCATACAGAAGGCATGTGCGGCTCTTCCTAGCAGGTTATATCTTCTCCCTTGAATATTAAACTTGAGTAGTGTTGCTTTATGATTTGTATGGTTGATTTGAACTTTAGGAGCCATATTGCCTAGAATATTGAATTTTTTTTTTAATGCTGTAATCAGCTGAGATGCTTTAGCCATTTTTATAAACTCAACGTCATTGGTTAGAATCTTGACGTGCTGCTCGACTAGTGAGGGAAATGGTTATTTGCTAGTAAAATTCATGGAGGGCTTTATTGGCCATGCCACTTTAGCTGGATGAGAACTTGATGGTGACCTTTAGGTCTTCATTTAGCTATCATAGGATTTGACCTTCTTGAACGTTTACTTCAATAACAATATATGCAGGAATTCATGTAGCACTTGGAGAGTTGCATTTGACCACTTGATACAAAATTAAAGTAACTATATAAATGCAATGAGAAGCATCTCCATTCAAGGGTACCAAGTTGTACCCTGTTGATTTCCTTTTCCATTCAGATTCTCTTATCGCAGATTCTCAATTTTGAGAATATACCATTGGTTTCTTGCTTCTTTCACAAAGCCTCTTTTTTTTGCAGTGTTTTTGAAGCTGAAAGGCCAGGATGCAAATTCTCTGTGAAACAGCGCACTGCTACCTACTTTTACAAGGTACCACATGTGATTCAAGTATAGCTGCATGTTCAGAAATCCTCAAAACTGACACCCCAGAGGGAGGTTGCATTATAGTTCTTATTGGTATCTTGTTTCACAACTCCTGTTTTTTGGAACTGTGTATGAATGCATGTTTCATATTTAGTCCTTGGTTTTTCTATGCTTCTAGTGGTGCTTTTACCATTACTCTCTTCTGATTCTGATGTAGTTTATTGGAAATTCTGTATTCAGGGTGTATTATATGGTTCAGTTGGGTTTGGGTGTGGACTTATTGGCCAAGGCATCGCTAATCTAATAATGACTGCCAAACGGTACTCTTATCTTCATGATTTCTCTCTCGTTCTGTTTCATTGTTGTTCCTAGATGAATGGGCCTTGTGATGTTATGAATATATCCTCGAGTCTTTTTTCTTATACAAAATGTATCCTTGAGTTCTGACTTCTAAATCATTTAAGAATGCCATATTAAGCAATTTGGCTTGTTCTGTTTTTCTATTGAAGTTCGATTTATATTCATAAAGATGTTACTCTCTCTATTTCAAGATGTTTGGGTTGTCTTAAGATTGTCAGTTGTACTCTGCAGTTGGTCTGGCAAATGGGCCATTAAGCACTAGTTTCTCTCGTAATTAATTTTCATTAACAATTGAATTGTATATTATTCTGTTTTGTGTACTGAGTATACCAGGGAAATTTAACAATAAGAGTGCATGGTTTCGCATATTAGAGGAAAATCTACTGAGTAACATGCCCCTGTTGCAGCTGGAAAATATATATCTGAGAAATTTGTATTGAAAACGATGCCTTTGCGTTTGCATTTACCTGTTATATCTGAGAAATTTTTTCTACTTGTAAAAAAAAAAAAAAAAAACCTTTTACTTGTTTTCTTTAAGCATCTGAAGCTGCATAAGAGTTCTATTTTTATTTTGTATTGCTAAAAAATACAATGTACCATGACAGTGGTGGTTTTTTTACTAAAGGTGATACTTGTTCTTTTGGAGATGAAGTGCTAATTGCTTTGTTTTGTTTTTCTCTATCATCAGAAGCATAAAGAAATCAGATGAGGACATTCCTGTTCCACCTCTTGTGCAAAGTGCGGTTCTTTGGGGTATGTTTATATATAATTTTTTGTCTAATTTGGTAACATTGGCAATTTGTCAGTGCAAACTTTGTTGGCCAGTATATTTTTGCTATTGGTTTCCGAATTAGCTGAACTGAGGTTTTAGTAGATACCGCAACATTTAAAATTCCATTGCATTATTAGTCTCTTTTGCAGCAGTAATTTCATTTATTCATTAGGATGGCCTAAGGAATTTGCTTTCAATTTTTATTCTGGCTAGACTTTTGTTCTCCCATCGTTATTTTGATGACATATTTATATCGATGCCTTGCTGTTTATGGTTTTTGCCTTGTCAGGTGTGTTTCTTGCTTTATCTTCCAACACTCGCTACCAAATTATTAATGGACTGGAGCACCTGGTTGAAGCATCACCTGTGGCAAAACAGGTCCCACCTGTTGCCATGGCTTTCACTGTTGGTGTGCGATTTGCCAACAATATTTATGGTGGCATGCAGTTCGTAGACTGGGCAAAATTGAGTGGGGTGCAATAGTTGAAGTCTCATGCACTTTCTTCTTCCTGTTATCAAATGAACACGAAAGTTCCCAATTCCTCAAGGTGAACATGTCTTTGCTCGACGGGTGACCAGAAAGGCACTTGAATTGAAGGTTTTCATACCTCCCGAAGCCATTGATGGACCCATGCTTTTCCATTCATCACCTTGAAGCAGAGTAATGACATCTATCATGGGATCAACAGAAACCTTTTCCTTCTTTATGCTTTGGCTTGTCAGCATGACAACTGGAACACGCGGTTGGTAGGATGTTAAAAATTTAAACATGGTTAACTAAATACAATTATTCATTTAAGGTTTCGTTTGAAATTTTTGTAGTGTCAAATAATATTTTAAAATACAATCTCGTTCGCATTTTTAAACAGAATTTAAAATTTAATTCAAATACAGGAAAAGCATTTTGTGTATTCAGGTCGGCCCATTTCCCTGAACCAAAAATAAAAACATAAAAAAATTCCATGGTTTGCGCAAATTTTCCTCCACTAAATTAAGCACATCAGCGCAAAGGGGCACAACTAATAAATTGTGGGGAAACGAAGAACTCCAACTAATTAGGTTGGACTAGACGAGACCAATATAATTGTTTTTGTTTATGTTAATAAACGGTGTGAGATCAAATTCATCTCCTCCGGCAAAATTAATGTTCCTGTATAATTAAGCTAAACGAACCTCCTAATTAAACAAAATAATCAAAAACATCATTTTGCAGGCTCATCTTGTTATCTAAAATTGAAAAAAAAAAATACCCATATATTAAATTTGGGAACTTGATTTCCATGCTAGAAAACCGCTTCAAGGACGAATAATTCTCAAGAAAATAAAAATATTTGCAATATGTGGATAGTGAGATGAAAATGAAACCACAGTAGAAGAATTAAACCATATCCAATTAACGTTTTTTTTTTAAAAAAAAATCCATTAATTTTCCAACTATTATCTCGAAACATGGATTAGCCTGGTAGTTTCAATCTAAAATTTAATTAATTTAAATTTAAATTGGTTTAGATTAAAAAATAAAATGAAAACTTGGTTAAAAATTTGATTAACCTAATTAAAAATCTAGATTAATCTAATAACTTATCAAAATTTAGTTATTAATCCGTTAACTTTATGATTTTTTTATTAAAATAATATACACACACTTTCTTTCTTTTTTAAATTTACCCAGCTTACCTCAGGTTGGATTTTAAGAGGTTAAATTAAATGAAATTAAATTACAATAAATAAAAGTCGTCTCCGGCAGCACCCCGACGGCTTTTACAAATTTCCACAGTCCATCCTTTCTCTCTCTATAGAAAAAAAGAAAGAAAAAGAAAAACACGAAAAATAAATTCTTCATTTCTGTTTCTCCCTCCTTCCCTCCCACCCTTTCTCTCTCCACAGATCATCCCGTCAAATCTTCCTCTTTCCCTCACCATTTATGCATCAAATTCACACTCAGATCTCCATTTCTTCAAGATCTTATTATCTTAGATCTAACCTCCATTCTTATTTTCAAGAGAAATACGATTTTGTAGTGGAAAACTGGTGATTAATTTAATTATAATCGATTAATTAATAAATCAGCCCTCTCTAATTGTTGGATCTGAGAGGGAAATGGCGTTGTCAGGCATGAGAGGACTCTCTGTCTTTATAAGCGATATTCGAAATTGTCAAAACAAAGAGCAAGAAAGACTTCGCGTTGATAAAGAGCTCGGCAATATACGTACTCGCTTCAAAAACGAAAAGGTTAGAGTTTTCTTTTATTCTTCTTTTTATATGTAATTTAATCACTTTTTAGAAATAGAGAATGTTAATTTAGCACTGATTGCTTCAATTTCTTATTTATTAGATCATCATGTAATCATAAGAATTGTTTTTTTTTTTTAATAATCTGTGTTTTTTCTCTTAGTGAAGTTTGAAATATTTCAAGTTTAACTGAGGTAATGCAAGTATACGGGGATAAGAGTAAGACTCAGCTGAATCCGTTGATTGAGTGGACCCTACTGATGGGTCTTGCAAATCTAATGGTTGAGATTTCTCGGGAAGTGAATGCGGGATTTTTTTTTTGTAAGATTAGCATTTCTCATAGCATAAGTATTTAGGGCTGCAAAAGCGATGTCGAGTGAGGTCATGCTGGTGAATGACATTAAGATTGAGCTTCTTTGATGTTTCTGTTATCGAGATACTATCTTTCTTTCTAGATAATAGGCTAGAGCCTTTTAAGGTAGTGTGTCTGGATGTTTACTCTTTCTGTAGATGTGTACTGGCGATGCATCTGAAAGGACATTTCTTTTTTATTGCATTGAAATGCTTATGATCGAATGATGAGCTCAATAAGACCTAGGATATTTTGGTTTTGAGCAATTCCGTGGAAACGAGAAATGCATTGACCATGATATGCTGGGTGTTTGTCTATGAACGTGGAAACCATGATATGCTGGTACTCGACTACAAGTTTAGATTATTGTTTTGGCAACCCAATAATTTCAAGATGAAGTGCTTTCACTAGAACAAGAATCCTATTCAAATTTTTGGGTCGCTGTCTTGGAGATTGCACTCAGATCTTTGAATTTCTTTGCTGGTGGGTGGGAGGCTAAAAAGCTGTGTTCAAGCCTCATAAATTTTGTTTGTAAAAGCCATGGGAGAAAATGTTACATGAACCTGGCTCACCATTATAGACCATGGACCAGCCAATTGTAGAATGAAATATCATCCTATCTATCCACACCATCAACTTTAAAATGAACAAGCAATAACCTTGATTATAAAAAAAAAACAAAATATTTATTAAGAGGTAAGAGAAAAATGATTTGAGTTTTCTAATTCACAAAATAGGATGATATATAATTCTACAATTGGTTGGTCCATGATCTCAAGTGGTGAACTAAGTTCACCTAATAATTTCTCGGGAAGAGAAAGGTTTATTTCCTTTCTAGAGGGTTTAGGCTCATTCACTAGGACAGAATTTTTAGCAAGGATTCTGCTCACATTCTTAGAGACTGTTTTTTTGCTGCATCTTGTGCCTTGGTTGACATAATCTCGACATTCGTTCATAATATCTACCTGCAATTTCAATGCAATTTTATCAAAGTGCCACACCATCAGAAAAAGTACAATCTCAAGGGATAACAGGAATGTTTTTACCTAGCTCATGTAAGAATCTATGCAGGTGTTAATTCTTGCTTATATTTGTATCAGACAACACTTGCAGTATTTTATATGTCCAGAGAGCTGTTATGCATGGGCATTTTTGTTTCTTTTGACAGGGCTTGACTCCTTATGAAAAGAAGAAATATGTTTGGAAAATGCTTTACATTTACATGCTAGGCTATGATGTAGATTTTGGTCACATGGAAGCTGTTTCCTTAATATCCGCACCAAAGTACCCTGAAAAGCAGGTAATTTTTTTTTTTTGCATTTCACAATCTCTAATGATTATCAGCTTGTATAAGTTGAATTATTGAAACAATGGTTATTCTGCGTTGTTTCTCCATAATCCAAAGGATGTGCTCCAATCAATAGGAACCACTAACATGGTGATAAAAGCTGAAAGCCATATAATTATAAAAATTAAATTTTGTATAATGACTAGTGGAGGCCTTCAAGATTGTTGGAGATGATATTTTTTATTCATTTTCTTAAATAAATGTCAAGTCTTTCTGCAAAGCTATACTTTCCATGATGTGATCAGTTTAAGTTCAAATGTACCTGTGTTCCTGTTTTCTTTATATTATGAATCAACTTTGGTGTTCAATTGATTTTCACCTTTCTGTGATGCCTGCAGGTCGGGTACATAGTGACATCATCTTTGCTCAACGAGAACCATGATTTTCTCAGATTAGCGATAAATACAGTGCGCAATGATATTATTGGTCGGAATGAAACTTTTCAGTGCCTGGCTTTGACTATGGTATGGTAACAGAAGACCTTTTTCTTGTTTCTAGACTACACAATCATATTGTTAAAATGTTTCAGAAAAGTACATTTATCTGTTCTTTTGTTTTCTCTTTAGTGTCTATCCCTCTTTCCTTTCTCTGCCTCGCTCTACAGCATGTATTTGATTTCACAACTCTTAGACTCAATCATGTGAACTATTATATCTCTCTAATCTTTGTAGGTTGGAAATATTGGTGGAAGAGAATTTGCTGAATCATTGGCACCAGACGTTCAAAAGTTACTAGTAAGGGACAGCAAAAAGATTGTGAGCTTGACTGGCATATTTTGAAAGCTGACCCTCCTCCCATTTTTTGTTTTAGATTTCTAGTAGCTGCAGACCACTTGTGAGAAAGAAGGCTGCATTATGTTTGCTGCGCTTGTACAGAAAAAATCCAGATGTTGTCAATGTAGATGGCTGGTATGCTCTTGCAAATTAACCATTAGACTATTATCCAAAATTACCTTTTATCTCTGCCAAATCAAATTCTCTCTTTTTTCCAAATGCCTCAGGTCGGATCGGATGGCTCAGCTGTTAGATGAACGTGATCTTGGTGTTTTGACGTCTTGTATGAGTCTTCTTGTTGCTTTAGTGTCAAATAACCATGAAGCATATTGGAGTTGTGTACCGAAATGTGTTAAGACACTGGAGCGACTTGCTAGGAACCAGGATATTCCACAAGAATACACTTATTATGGTATTCCATCTCCTTGGCTTCAGGTTAGTATACATAAACACACACACACACATATGAATGTATGTATGTTTTTTCTTCTTTTTGTCCTGTCTCTCTCTTTTAGAAAAAGAAAAAATGAGATCCTTTGAGAAGTTGATTACTGCTGATCTAGTCTATACAATTTTCCTCTTAAGCAGTAACTCTTAAATTTCATGAATGTTAGCTGTCAGCAATTTCTCCATTTATAGCTGACAAGTTGTTGTTAATGATATTACACAGGTTAAGACAATGAGGGCTCTTCAGTACTATCCAACTATTGAAGATCCTAATACTAGAAGATCCTTGTTTGAGGTCTGACTATTTTCAAAGAATTTAATTCGACATTTTCCTTACAATTTGTGTTTCTAATAAAATCTAATTGGTGGTCTCAGGTCTTACAGCGGATACTAATGGGAACTGATGTTGTAAAAAATGTAAATAAGAACAACGCATCGCATGCTGTTCTCTTTGAAGCCCTTGCTCTTGTAAGTTTACTGCTCAATTAAGCATGTTGGTGCATCAATATGTTATATAGAACAGCTTAGATTGTGTTTGTTGATACAATCTACAGTGTTGTTATTGACAAGCGTGCTCTCGTGGTTGGTGTATTGTGGGAGCAGCAGTACCTTGTCTGATTTTGCAGAAACTAACCATAGGCACAAAACAAAGAGCATTATAGAAGTTCTTCATTTGGATGCTCAGTAAGCATCATTTCATTTATCTTGAAAAGGGCATTTGGGTGTTCAATGGGAAATTGGACAAGCTCTCAATGCAAGTATTATTACTGCTTATGTAATAACATAACTGAACATATATATTTTTTGTGTTGTGTGGATGCTAGCACCTCTCTCCCTCTCTTCCTCTCATGTGCGTGATTAAAGAAAGAAAAGGTTTTTGAAGGAAAGAACTGCCTTCAAGTTGATGGGCTTTGGTGCTTACATCACCATTTAAGCTCTTGGCATTGGGTGATATTTTGAGACCATCCTTCTTAATTGCCTCTCTACTCTGGTTGGAAATGCTTGTGATTTGGTTCCTGCCCTCACTTTCAATAAATATATGATTAATGAAGTAAAGTTTATAGTTATTTGAGTATTTTATAGGGACCTGGTGTCGTGTTTTATTTATTGAGATGGATGATAGATTGACAAAGGTGGGACTTGAACTTGAGGTCTCACCCTTCTCACTTTGCAAGAGTACCAATGATTTGCGAGCCTATTGGTTGTGGTTTCTGGATCTTAATTTCCTTTTTGCAGGTAATGCACCTTGATGCTGAAAAAGAGATGATGTCTCAGTGTGTTGCCCTCCTTGGCAAATTTATTGCTGTTCGTGAACCAAATATCCGTTATCTTGGCTTGGTAAGTCATAGAGATGCTGTAACTTTATTTTTTTAGCAACTCAACAAACTTACACGAGTGTTGATTGATGTTGAAACTGTGGTGAGTAAATCTCTAATTACTGCTGTAAAGCTGCATGATTGAGTATTACATGGCATTACTATTCTGCTGCAGGAGAATATGACTCGGATGTTGATGGTTACAGATGTGCATGATATCATTAAAAGACATCAGGCTCAGATCATCACCTCATTGAAAGATCCTGACATCAGGTTAAATTTGAGAGTGTTGAATTTTTCAAATGTTTTCTATTTTTTTATGTTGTTTCTGATGCATATGAGCGCTGCACATTTCTTCTTTGTTTCCTTTTGGGTATTTCATGTCAATGATTATAAAGAGGAGGGCATCTTAGCCATGGATGTGGATCAGATGCATGCGCAGTGTATTGAATATCAAAATGTTTATGAGGATAAAACTATTGAATGCTCACCCTAAATGCCAACTGCTTCTCTTTAAAGCTTAGATCAAATATATTCTTTAGACTTACTTTAGCTGACTTCAAATTTTCCCTCCAGTATCCGTCGGCGTGCTCTTGATTTGCTTTATGGTATGTGTGATGTTTCAAATGCAAAGGACATAGTGGAAGAACTGTTGCAGGTATTAATAAACACTTTGAATCTATGGACTAATGTTTTGATGTGAATTTAGTTCACAGTTCCTTTGGAGTTCTTTATTGATCTAAATAGGGCATTGAGAATGTGCACTGACTTTTATCTGATGTTCAGTATCTTAGCACAGCTGATTTTGCAATGCGTGAAGAGTTGTCTCTTAAAGCTGCTATTCTCGCAGAAAAGTTTTTTCCTGATTTGTCTTGGTAAGGATTTTTTGCCAGTTAGCTATAGGGAAATGTTGGGCATGGTAGCAGTGAAAGCATAATCTCTTTATTATTTGGACATGGGTTAGAGGAAATAGAATGGACAAGTGTTCAATTCAAGTCACAAACATTATTGGCATTTACCGCTAAAATGAGATGTTGAATATGATTTTGGGTGTTAAAAATACATACTTGGAATGACAGGTCTACCTAGTTAGCAACTGCCTTAAAGGGTGTGAAATTTCTTATAATGCTTGGTTTCATATTTCTTAGATGGTGTTTATCATATTATTCTGCTTATATTAGTGGCAAACTAATTGCTCTACATTCCGTGAGACACTGCACTATCTTTCCTGCTTCATAATAGTTTAACTAGACGTAAGAATTTCAGTGCCAATGAAACCTATAACAGTGGTAGTAAGTAAAGCTCATGGCTCAACCATTTGTCGGTCGTCATTTCCTGTTTAGCATGGCTAGATAATTTGTTTATTATTAATCAGAAACACCCAAATATCAATTATCAATGTGTATTTTATTTATTTATCTTGAACATAGGTACGTGGATGTGATCCTTCAATTGATTGACAAGGCAGGAGATTTTGTCAGCGATGATATATGGTTTCGTGTTGTGCAGTTTGTTACAAACAATGAAGACCTACAGGTAATTAAAATATCTGTGGCTTAAGCATAATGAATCTTGTTTATTATAGAGACCTCGATCTAGAAATTTTAAACTGAGACTTGAAACATTTGATCAGCCTTATGCAGCAGCAAAGGCCAGAGAGTATCTTGACAAGCCTGCCATACATGAGACAATGGTCAAGGTGTGTAGTTCTGTGCTAACACCTTTTGACACTATTACTAGTTTGTTATTACACTGATACAAGAAAGAAAGTAGGTGGTGGTGAATGGAGATGTGTGACTTCATATTGCTATTCGTATGTGGTTGTAACAGGTCAGTGCATATCTCCTTGGAGAGTACAGCCACCTTTTGGCCAGACGGCCTGGGTGTAGTCCGAAGGAAATTTTTAGTGTTATACATGAGAAGCTTCCTACTGTATCGTAAGAACACCTAACCTTTCTCCATGTTTTTGGTCAAACTTGTGATTTGTCTTCATTGGTCATTTATACGAGTAATGAATGTGTCTGCAGAACTACTACCATTCCAATTCTTCTTTCCACGTATGCTAAGATCTTAATGCACACTCAACCCCCTGACCCAGAACTACAGAAACATGTCTTGGCGATATTTAGCAAGTAAGATTTACTTTGCTCCTCTCATCCTCCATGTTAAGTTGGTATCTGTTGGTTATTCTGCAAACCTCCTTAAAACTGTTTGGTATTGTCATAGATACGAGAGTTGCATTGATGTTGAGATACAACAGCGAGCAATTGAGTATTTTGCATTAAGTAGGAAAGGTGCAGCTCTAATGGACATATTGGCTGAAATGCCTAAATTCCCTGAGCGTCAGGTAAGTGTGTTTACTCAATAATTTTTCTGAATAAAGAATCTTTCTAGGCTACCATCTGCAAGTTCATCAATGATTGTGATCAAGGGATTCAGCTGCATGCCTAACTGTTTCTCACGTTGAATTTCAGTCTGCATTGATTAAAAAAGCTGAGGTTGCTGAAGTAGATACTGCAGAGCAAAGTGCTATTAAGTTGCGGGCGCAGCAGCATATGTCTAATGCTTTGGTTGTAACAGACCAACAACCTTCGAATGGGACCCCTCAATCTGTTGGCCAGCTTAGTCTAGCAAAGATTCCCAGCATAAGTGGTGATGTGGGTAGTTCTTGTCTAGTATTTATGAATCCTGGAGTTTTGCTTGAAAGAATGTTTAAAAAATTTCTGATTTGCATTGGGGAATCTGTTTTATGTTTATCATGACAGGAGCATGCTTCAGCAGTTCAAGAATTGTCCCAGGCAAATGGGACTTTGGCTACAGTAGATCCTCAATCTCCTTCAGCAGATCTCCTAGGTGATCTCTTGGGCCCACTGGCAATTGAGGGCCCTCCTGGAGCTGATGTCCAATTTGAGCCGAATGTAGTTTCTGGACTGGAAGGGGTTCCAATTCCAGCAGATGATGCAGCAGCTATTGTACCTGTAGGAAAGGAAACTAATTCTGTCCAGGTATGAAGTTTGTTATAGTGTTATTGTCTATTTAGTCTAGGAAATTTAGATGTGATAACTTGAAAGTTTTTTTCCATTTCAAACTGTTTGTGCATTTTATTGGGTAGGTGGATGGATTTGCTTGAGTGCCTTTGAATGTATAATGCAATCCAGTTCTATCTTAGCTGCTGTGCATTGGCAGATGTAACATGACTTCTATAGCATTTTGATTCTTGCTTCTGACGAGCCGAGTTTGTTCATGATGATTGCAGCCAATTGGAAATATCAATGAAAGGTTTTACGCTTTATGCTTGAAGGATAGTGGTGTTTTATATGAGGATCCAAACATTCAGGTACAAATTTCCTTTTTCCAAACAGTTAATTTTCTTGGTTAGATGCTTAAGCCATTTCCCTTTATGCATTTAAAGTTGCCCTTACAGTTTGCAAAAGCTTCTCCAAGAACTGCCCTGATATCAGAATCAAATATTTTGCAGATTGGTATTAAAGCGGAGTGGCGAGCTCAGCATGGACGTCTTGTCCTTTTCTTGGGAAACAAAAACACTTCTCCACTTCTTTCTGTTCGGGCTCAGATATTACCCCCTGCCCATTTAAAAATTGAACTCTCATTGGTGCCTGAAACAATTCCTCCACGGGCACAGGTAAAATGCTTGTAATTGTGAACTGGCTGTTAGTCACTATAGGGCACCTTTTTTGTTTAAATTTTTCTTCAACTATAGTATTCCTTACTATTTCCTCTTGTTGTATAGGTGCAATGCCCGCTTGAAATAATGAATCTCCATCCAAGCAGGGATGTTGCTGTTCTTGACTTCTCGTACAAGTTTGGTACAAACATGGTACATTATAAATGAAATGTGTTCTGCATTGCTAATCTTTGACATAGCCAATATCAAGCTAATTTGTAGCTACCTTCTATGTTCATCTTTAGACTTATCTAATTTTTGGACTTTTTGCAGGCCAATGTCAAGCTTCGCCTTCCAGCTGTTCTGAACAAATTTCTGCAGCCTATTACAGTGTCTGCTGATGAGTTTTTCCCTCAGTGGAGATCACTTTCCGGGCCACCACTGAAGCTTCAAGAAGTTGTATGTATATGTTGCCTTTCTGTTGAGTAGAAAATTCTTTCCCTTTCAGTATGCTATTATGTCACCATTTCATCTGGTCTGTTTCATGGTGATGGATATGGCTGCCTTTTATGTGACCTAGTTGGTAGAGTAGTATATTGAAGTCTTGCGGCAATAGATCCTTTGACAGGCTTTCATGAAATTGATATTTCTTCTTGTGCGCTCATGCTTGTTTGTTACACTGTTCCAGTACTGTTTGAACTGATCACAACTGCCGTTAGAGCAGTATACGCTTCCTTTCTCAGTCATGATAGGAAGGACATGTGATGTGATGTCGGGCAACTTTGTTTCTTAGTCCCACTAAGATTTGGTATTGAGCTAGAGTTCGTTTATTGAGGCCCACAGGTGTCCACAAGAAAGATAAATAGAAGCACTACGAGAAAAAGGAAATGGAAAATACTTAAGACCACAGCTCTCTAGCTAAATGAAAATACTCATAATTTCATTATCCTAGTGGTCCAAAACTAAATAAGAAACGGAAAATCACATATGAAAAGGAAAAGGAAAACCATGATAGGTAAAGATTCCTAGAAAGTGTGCTATTGACATATCTATGTAAAAAAAATCCTAATACACTAGGTTACAAGAAATCTCAAAACCTATGTAAGTCAAGTTATAATAATTTACAATTTCCTCTTCCTTGGCGGCATCAATATGTAAATGGTCAATCTCTGCCTTTAGAGGATGTAGCCTTACCTTTTCATTCATATTTTTCAAGGATGTCTAAAATCTAAACAGTCAATCTTTGAGTTTTTTGTCTCATTAATATGACCTGTTGCAAGTTCTGTTGCCATTTATTATGTTTCTATATCGTATCCCTTTCCATTGACTAACATCATCATATTGTATTATTACCCTTTTAATGACACAGGTTCGAGGTGTAAGACCATTGTCTCTCATTGACATGGCAAACATATTTACCAGCTCTCGGTTGGCAGTTTGTCCAGGGCTTGTAAGTGACTCTCTCTTTCCATTTTATTCCCTCGTTTTGAGTTTTATAGCAAATTTTTTCACTGTTCTATTTTCTGTTTTAGGACCCAAACCCCAATAACCTGATTGCAAGTACTACCTTCTACTCAGAGAGCATCCGGCCCATGCTTTGCTTGGTAAGGATTTTTCTTTTTATTTGAGCTAAATAAATGGTTTTGTAATTTTGTTGCTGTCATAGAATGAGCATTTTGCATGGTGGATTTGTTAGTGGGTATGTAACACGTGGGTTGAAAGCCTTTTGTCTAGCTATAGTCCGTTACAGATTTAGAGTTGAAAATACAAAGTGAAACCTTTTCCGAACAAGTTGCTTTGTATAATCACTTATTAACTCTCTTTTTCCCTCTCACAATTACTTCCTTCTTGTTAGTTTGCAATGCTGATATTGTTTGAATTCAAATTTTGGCATGAAAGCCCTCTGACAGTTTCTTTGAGTTCTATATTTCAGATTAGAATTGAAACAGATCCCGCAGACCGAACACAGTTGCGGATGACAGTTGCCTCAGGGGACCGAACACTAACATTTGAGTATGTATTTGATGTCTAAGCCGTGTGCCACAAGTTTCTCATCCCACACTTTTTAACAACTTACATTTCTCCACCTCTTCCTTACACAGGATGAAGGAGTTTATCAAAGAACAATTAGTTAGTATTCCAACAGCGCCGCCTCCACCTGCTCCAGCACCACCAGCTGCTCCAGTAGCTCAACCAACCAATCCTGCAGCTTTGACAGATCCTGGAGCTCTGCTGGCTGGTTTGCTGTAACATTGAGGTGATTGACATGTGAAGATTTGTTCCATATACACTTGTAAACTTGATTTATACATTTGGTCCACCCATCTGTCCTCAAGAGGTGGATCGGGAAATTCACAAGCAAGGGCTGGCGGAATCCAGGGTGAGCTAATTTCGAGCGGTTCTAGTATACAAATTGAATTCCAGGGGATGGTCTGGATTTTGAGATTCTTTTGCACTATTGTAATGTGCTTAGTGAGTTTCTCTCTTTTTTGGCTTACATTTCTAAATTCTATTTTGAGGTGAGGGTTTCTTTGCTTTCTTTTTTTCCTTGAAAAATTCACTCCTTTCTCTTCCCAGTTTTACTGGATTTGATTTCTGTAGCACAAAATTTGACAGCGCTGTAAGATATTTACCTGAAGTAGAACCAGTTGTAATAGTTTGTATCTGATTCTCAATGCATAATCATATTTTCAGCAAGGGTTACAGGTGGAAACTTAGAGCAATCTTTTTTTTTCTTTTTCAGATTTTGCTGCACACTTTTCTATTTTTTATTCAGAAGTTGTACTTCGGTATGTTTGCATCTCAAATTTGTACTCCGGTTTGCTATAATTACTGTTTGACTTAAGTATTTAACTTAAACACAGTATAACCTCGGTAAATTAATATTCTATAAATTATTAACTCAATTAAATAAAGTATTTTTTTCTGGCATGGGATAAATTAATAATTAGTTGAATTTATTGACATTCATTGTATCATGATATTTGAAGTTTTGAACATATATATAATTTCTAATTAGATAATATCAGTAAAACACAATGTATTCATGTATTAAGTTCAATGTTTTAGAAAAATATAAAGAATACATGGATATATTATTTTATTATTATTAATTTATCAATTAAATAACATCTTAATTAATAAATTTTCATATTCTTACTAGCATTAATTTATTAAGCCTTAATTGTACTTGAAATCTTAAAATGAATTGAAGAAAATGAACCCCAATTTCACCACATCCTCTTTACTCCTGCATAACAATTAGAAATCTGCTCGCTCTGCATATCCCATGCCATCGTAACCAGATCGATACTTGATCTTGCCATGGTAATACAAAATCCAAAATTTGCCAGACTCAAACACATAATAGGGCGAAGGTCTAATTTTCTATTCTTTACCATAATTAAAATCTAATATGTAGCATCTTCAAATTTTCAGAAAATGGTTGCCAGTGCTCGACTGGAAGCAACACAGGACTCTTTCTTTAGGAATCAGCCAGAAAAGTTGGTTTCTCGTTCAATTATCCACGGCACAATACTCAATTGAAAGCCAATATTTCTCCTCCTGGATAATGAGCAACAAGAGAGGTGGGGGAATTACTTTCTAATAACTATAATGCTCATGTTCGATGATCTGTCAATAATGGTAGCAAACAACTTGTCACTCGAGAACGACATCACTTATAAAAACCAATGACTCAACCCAATTGAAAAACCAGGTCAATCACCCAAACAATCTAATTGAACAACCAGACCGGCTTAGTGGCCAGTTCACTGCTGAACCAACCGGTCTGGTTTAGTTCTGAAACCTTAGTGGCCAGTTCACTGCTGAACCAACCGGTCTGGTTTAGTTCTGAAACACTGGGTTGGTGCATTGTTAATCATTCAAGGCGAAGTAATCAACTGAAAGCCACCATTTTCTCTCAAGAATAACAAGCAAGGAGAGATGTGACACATTAAACTGACATATTGTACTGCTCCAAGAAGATACTTGAATTAATCCCTAGCTATGATGGTAATTTCCGATTTGTGATTTTTTTTTTTAACACAAATTCCTTTCTGGTATAGGAATATACCCTCCTCCTGAGAAAAACATGGGTATACCCTTTACTCAGGTAACTGGGAGCATGCTTAGAGAGCAAGTAATAAAAGAAGCATGCATGTATAGAAGATACATAGGAAAACACATTCACACATTAGAATAATGATTAAAAAACATGTGTTTACCATGCTTTTAATAATGTTTGTGTTTTTCCCACCAAAAATCTCTGTTGTTAATAGAGATTCAAGAAAATGCAGTGTCCAGGTCTTCTACCAGGTTACAGGTTTTTCCCCTCTGATCAAGAGCTGGCCGTTCATTATCTTGACAATAATGAGCCTGTCTCCTGCACTTTGTTGTCAAATATTTTGCTTGTTTGGTTGAGACAATTTGGTTTGTGTTAGAAACATAACGCTATTTACCCTTTAACTGATAAACAAGTTTGCTAGTCAACTTGTCGCCCCTTGGAATGTCAACTGAAAAATCCCAGTGAAATTAGGGTTTTGTAGACCACCATGGTTACTGAGGTATCGTAGCTGGTTTATAATACTGCTGCTATTTTTAAAAAGAAAACCATTGATGCCTTAACTACCAAATTATCATCTAAACATACAGCTTTTTAACGGAGAATGAACTGCTGATGGAAGGCAATTTTAAAGAATCCACCAGCTATTGTATTGTACATGATCAAAACCCTAATAGAAAAGATGTATTAAGATCCAAGATTTGAGGCAGGGATGAAAATTTTCAATTCTACGGAAAGCTAAAATGCCAGTTTTTGATCAATCTTTGAGAAGGAAATATAGAGACTAGCATTCTAAAAATATCAATTTCAACCTATCTCAAGAAACTTGTGATTTAACTTTGATTTATACATGCAATGCAATCAGATAAGCATAAGAAAAAAGAGTTGCTCATCTCTTCCTATCAGCGAAAATATTTGAAGCTTGTGAAGTAATTCACTCCACAAGATTTTATGAGTGTCAAATCGAGGACCACCTTGGCAAATTATCCTAGTTAATTCTTGAAAAAAATAATCTAAACTTCGAACCTGAATGATTAAGTGGGAGGGAACTTGCGATGAAGCATCATGTTGTACCAAGTACCAAAACATCCGAGCTAGAAAGGGATATCACCATGGCACTTTACAAAACCTTCTCCAGCTTTGACAATGATGAAGCATGAACTGGTTCATCATCATCTTTACTTCACAAGGCACAACCTCAGCGCAAGCCTGCTTCACAAGAGATTTTTCAACTGCTGTTCAATTTACAGCCCCATCCATCAGAACTCTAAAGAATCCCCGCATGACAAAAAAAATAAAACAAAAATTTGTAGGACAAAAGCCAGCTACCGCCACTCTTGGCAATTGCCACACCTCCAGCTGCCCTCTACAGGTGAAGACTCAACCCAAGGAGAACAATGGCGGTGCAACACCACGCCACAGATATCACAAGAAAGATCAGGAGATGGTACCAAGTCAGAACACATCTTACAAGGCATTGTTTTAGGAGCAGATTGCAGAGACGCATTACAAGATGTGTCCAATGTATGTTGCTTTGGGAACTCGTGTGCTGAAACTGCATGAAACTGATTTTCACAATTTCCCAAACCACTCCCAGAGGCATCAAATCCATCCATCTGGCCACCATCATCAGATGCCAGCAACTCCGTTAAAAAGAAATATGTTTGTGGTTCAAACTCCGTATCCTTGTAGTGTACATCTTCACAATCAAACATCATCTCACCTTCAAGGCCATTACCAGAAACATCCCATTCTGCACAAGATATCTCCCCTTCACGATTCATGGCACTGTTTGTTTCAAGAAACATGGATGAATCAGCATGGTAGACATTAGTCCCAGAAATATCTTCAGCACCTCCTTGGCGCTTTCCTTGTCTTCTGACAGGAAGCTTTTGCTGCCCTTGTCCAGCAATGTTACATTCCAAATCCACTCCAGGATTCTGCTCTGTAATTCTGTAAACTCTTGAAAGAGAGACAAGAAGAGGATCATCATCCTGTACAAACACGTTCTCAACAGGTAACATTGGAGTAGTTAGCTCAAAACCTCTGGATTCAACAATAGTTCCAGATTCAGCTCCTATTCCTTGCTCCAATGCTCTCTTTTGTGGCTTCATAACCTCTAGCTTCTCATATCCATGATCAACCCTGTAAGGACAATTTGGTGATTTTATCCTACGACACCTACAACACTTGAAGCCAATAACATCAGCAAGTTTCGACTCTTCAACTTCTACAGCTTCAGCATGAAACCAATCTGCAGAAGACAAAAAGATCTTGTTTCATAAAACAAGGGGAATGGCACCTATGATGTGCAGAAGGCTTACTTGAACAGGTTTTGCAATGGATATACATCAGATCACAATTATAATCCTCTTTACACAGATTACACACCGGCATTAACCAGTTTCCAATTGGACCACCCCTTAATAGAATGCTTTTATGCCTGAAATCAATTCCTGTATCTTCATTGTTCTTCTTCCTCCATATGACACCCCAATTACATGATCTACTCTCAGTTTTTGTTGCCTTACCAGAAGAGGAAGTAGCTTGTTCCAGTTCAGAACAACTATCCTGGGTTCTACTTTTGGTTTTTGTTGCCTTATTAGAAGCAGAAGTATTTTGTTTCACTTCAGAACAGCTCTCCTGGGTTCTGACAGACACTAATGGTTGATTATGAACTTTAATCCCTGTGTCTTTTGTAGCTGTCACCGCAGTATGACGTTGTTGCAAGGGAAATGGACTGGTTAGAGATTTGTTACTTTTTTCACTATAAATAACAGCTCTGGCACTGTAGCATCGCTTGCAGGTGACTGAAAACTGAGCTTCCTTATTTGTATAAGTTCTTGAACTTACAGTACAGTCCTGGTGACAATAACCTAACCACAATATAAAACAAAAATGTAACCTTAGTGCAAACAATCAAACTCTCCTGTCCGCTTATATAGCCAAGGAAAAACATAAGAGCAGATCTAAAAGGCAGCTTAAACTTCCCAAGAACACAGCATTCTTGTCAGTCTGTAAACTATCCAAGAAAATAAAATAAAATAAATCTGTTCATGTTTTGTTTTTCAATTTGGAGTGTGTTACACCCCTGTATTATTGTATTCATTCCTAAAAGGATCTTTTCCATCCTAAACAAACAAAGCACAGAAACCTTATTTCCACCCTCATGCAAGTTCAAGAATCAAAGAATATTGCTGTATTCTATGGTACTTAGCTCCTATGTAAAGCATTGAAAACAAATATTATAATCATGAATGTCATCCTCTTTTGCAACTTCCAAATCATCCTGCAGTCTGCCTGTAAATCTGCTATGAATTAAGGCAGTAAGATATTGAAACAACATTGGCTTACCTTCTGATTGCCACTTATGGTAGCATTTATAATTCAAAGCCTAAAATTCTCAAGAAGTTTATTAAAACTTGATGGTGGTTAGCTATAACTGTAATTACACACTCTAAGCACTATAAACATTAACAAAAAATTGCGCTAAGACTGGTAAACCTAAGTGTCATTGTAGATTTGAATGCAGGCATTTAGCACACCCTCATATGAAGCAAAGAAGTAGCCAGTTTTAACAGTTCAAAAACAACCCCACAACATCGTGTTTTTTTTCCCCAAAGCAAGGGATGTTTTAGCTGAACTTTAGCACTATTCAAAGTTCTCCATCCCAATTTTCCACTGGGTCCTCGTATAATTTTTCTCTTCGGACTTTACCATGAGGGATAGTCTTTTCTAAATTCAAATGAATGGGTGCATGGGATAATTTCAAGGGTGACTTGAGCAGTTACAAATGTAATAGACAGGTAAATATTTTAGCACAGCGGTAAAATCCTATGATCACCTGAAAACATACAGGCTTGCTTTTTCTACAAATAGAGGCGCAGATTAACACAAGTTTAGAACACATTTGTCAAAGTTCAGAATCAAAATAGAGCACTTTGCAATATATTTAAGAATAGCAACTTAGTCATAAGCATACCTTGGCAAGAACTGCATATGACCATATTCCTGAAAATCACATCGACAGAGAATAACAAGGTCAGGGCAAGTTGCAGTGATTTTTTTTCTTTCCCAGGATGACAGTTGCAGTGAATTTAGAAACAAAAACAGAATAAGCATAGAATATTACCTAATCAAAACATCACATTGACATGAAGCACAAGAACACTTGTCCAACTTATCTCTCTTAAAGGCAAGATAAGAAAACATATCCCTGCGGGAAGCTTTCAACTGTCTTCTTTGCAACACAGATAACTCATTTGAAGGCTTATTAGATGATGGTGGAATGACATCTACGCTTTCTTCAAACTCTTTGATTAAATATAAAGGAACGTGCAATTCAGAAAACCAGTACTTATCCTTTCCATCTTCAGTTTTCTCAATTTCAATTATATTCTTCATGATGCGGGAGGGAAGATGCTTTTGGTTGCCAAAAGCAATTCCATACCTAATCTTCTTTTCTTCAAATTTCTTATCACAAATGACTGCATTTCTAAAAATCGATGTCTCAGTCTCTGAACCTTTTCCATCCTGGAGGTTCTGCTCAGGTCGAACAAGATCACTCCATCTCACATGATAGTCTAGGTACCTAACCTGATGAAAATTCCAAAACCATTTTCACAAGTTGGAAAACTAGAAACTATTATAGACAAATTGCTTTTAGACAGGATACGCCTAACAAAAGAGGACGAATCAAGAAACAGAATATGATACCAAACCTGAAGTGCAAGCTGTGATGCATTCTTACTCCTTTTGACCGCGGCTCTCCAAATCAACTGTCTGCTTCTATTCAGAATCTCCAAATCATCAGTGTAATGGATACCAGAAATCTTTCTAGAACCACCTATGACAAACAAAAATTGCAATTTTCATATTACCTCTGTTTATAACAATTACTAAATGGAGCTAGGATATCATTGGAACTTTCAATAATACAAAATACGCAAACAAAGCAAAAGTATGGTTTAATTAATTTTAGAACGAAGGGGCAGCAAAGGTTTAAAAAATATACCCTGCCTAGCTGCCTTTTTAACCATTGAATGAGGCAAAATTGCTATGTTGGATACAAGCTTTAATAGACTTCCCCCTCGCCACCAGACAAAACTTTTGTCATGGCAACCATCAGCTGCAACATCAATCACTCCAGAATGTTTTCTATGTCGTTTCCCATTTACTCCTCGTCTTTGTGTGGTTCCAATAATACTAGCAGAACTTTGGGTCACAGAAGATTCAACCAACCAATCATCCATTGCCTTGACCCACTCCCCAGAAAGAGCAATAAGGCGGATATTTTCCTCAAGCTGCAAATAAACAAGAAGAGGTCACATCAACCAAGCCAAGAGTCTGACATACATTATGATAAAAAACAAAGACATTTAACACACAAATAGGGGGGCTCAAGAAATGACCAACAGCCTCCGTGGTTGACTAGGCTGAAAAAATGGACCAACTTAATAAGCACACATGAAATCAAATAAACTTACTTCAAGCAAGGGCTGTTTTATTGCACTATAACTTGAAGCATCTTCTACTTGTTTACACCACTGTTTTCGGTGAATTGCACTCAGAAAGGGGCCGACTATAAGACCACATAAAATCTCCCCCATGCATAAAATGTACATTGATATGCTAGAAAGACTTCCCTCTCCATTCATAATTGGGCGAAGTCCACTGATTATCTTCGAGACACCTTTAGTAGCAGTCAAGGCAGCAGAATTTAACAAGCATCCCCTTCTGTTGCTGGAGGGCTGCTTGCAAGAATGACACCAACCACACCTCTCTCTTGGCACCTCCACAAGCTTTCTTTCAGAACTTGGCCAGAAAAAACGGGAGGCTGCAGTTGAAAAAGCTTTTACTTGCAATACAATGTCAGAAATCACTTTCCTGCCATTGCCTGATTTCTGAGTCTCTGAGTGACTTTCCTCAGATGAAAGAACACTGAGATTAGCAGCAGCAGAGGCAGCAAAATCCCCGTGCATATAATGATTTATGTAGGCATGAGGTTTGAAAAAAGTTCCCGTGTAAGAAAAACTATTTGTTGAATTTCTCTCAACCATTTCAAAGCCTGGATGATTGCATTCCTTGCTTTGGGAAAACACAAAAGCTGGTAAAATATTTCCAATTTCATTCTCAATATGACTGCCTACACTGTTAGCTGATGTGCATATGGTAAGTTCTTTTGCACTTGACCTGTCAACCCGGCTTTGCTGGGTTACACCAGATGGATCAGCAAGCTGGTTAACTGATTCAGTAGACTCCAGTTTAATCTGCTCATGCGGCTTCATGCTCATAAGATGGCAATTTCCTGTTCTTGACATTTCACCGCCGCTCACAATGTACTGAGGACCAACTTGAAACGATGCATCAAGCGAGGTATCAAGACATGAAACTGCTACAGTATTTGCATTGCTTCCATTTAAAGTAACTGCATTCTCAGCAACAACATTCTCTGGAACTTTATGGCTTTCCTCACAAAAAGGAAGAGATATAGTAGAAATTATTGCATCTTTCTTCACAGATGCTACATCGAAGCCTCTTTCCATCTTTTCCAAAAGTGAGGATGCACTTTGTGGTATGTTCCAATGCTGTACAATTGCCTTGCAAATCTCTGAGTATAATAATCTATGTTGCATGGATTCAGAAAGTGTTTGCAGAACCTTTGGGATTTCCATCAGATTGTAGTATCTGAAACATGGTTCTCCACTAGGAGAAGCTTTCAGCCTGGAAAGAAAAACAATTCCAAAGGAGGGAAAACATGAACAGGAAACCAATAGACTAAGAAGCATTGCAAAAGACAAGATGCTCACAGTCCTAAAGACAGAACCTAAGAACTGCTTTGGCTGTTTTAATGCCACTTGTTTTGCAAATAATATGAAGCTTAGTGGGTCATAATGCACTTAAATAATATTCAAAAAATGGGGNGGGGGGGGGGGGGAGGCTAAAACATACACCAGTAAGTGGTTGCAAGTACCCATGAAGACTTGCTCATACAAATCAATTCCGAATACTTCTGCTCCTCTATGTGATGTTCTCATTGAAATAGTAGGTCCCAGCTTGTTGATGGTGCACTCTGGACAATACCATGGGCCTTCAGGTATATACATTTTGACAACACCTATGCATCTTGAATGATATGATGATGGGCATCCATCACAACAAAGCAAGATTCCATCCATGCCACAAAGACAGCATTCATCCCCATTCCCATCGACGTCAGCATCAAATGCATTCCAATCCCTTTCAGTACCTTTGGAGCCCAAATGCTTTGAATTACTGAGAGGCTTGCTTCCCTGGCTTCCTGCAATGATATCCATGGTCTCCCTGTCCTTGCAAGCTGAAGTCTTGGAACATCTAGGATGAACCCTTGTTGGTCCATTATCAGGAAGAATGGCTGCAACATCAGGATCTAGGCCAACTTCTGACTCTTCATAGATATCAACTTCTGCTCTTAGGTCCACAGAATCCAAGGCATCATTGCATAGAATCTGCAGAATCATCAACTTCCTACCCACTGGCAAGGAATAATACTCCCTCTTCCAAAGATGATCATAAAGTCCTTTCCACTCGGCTCCATTCGCATATCCCATTATTGTAAAATAATGGACCAAATGAACAGGCCAAGTGAGTGAATCAAGCAAGCGCCAATCCACACTCCTGCACAGGAGTGGAACGCAATTCCATAGATTAATTGGCAGAAATTGGATTAAAAATCAAACACAACATCGCATACAAACACATGCGTATACCACCCACGTCTAAGCTCAGGAATATACAACACAAAAACAGGAAGGGGAATTAAGTATACATGCAGAATTTGTACACATAAATGCAAGAGCAGTATCCCATCAGAACATCTTTTAATGACAGATAAAGTATCGAATTTATTATATTATCACCCTACACCCCGAAGTAGTTAAAATCCACACTATATCATTTTCACAAAAACTATGAAATTAAGTAAATGTTACAAAATTGTCATCAAATTTTCGGTCATTGAAGAGCTCTAATAGGCAAATTAAGTAGCAACTCTTTTATACATACCTCAAGCATTTTGATGCAAGCTCAGAACCATCTGAAGAGAGTGCTTCAAGACGACGTCTCAATGCTCGCATCAAAGCAAAATGAATGGCATCCAACAAAGTGTTCTGGATTGAGCAATTAATCGCCCCCACCAAATCATCCAATGTAAAAGGGCTCAAGAAAAGACGGATATTAAATGACCTCAAAAATGTATACACGGAAAAGAGATGGGAGACATACTCGTCCGGCACACTAATACTCCCTGATGATGAAGGCAATTGCGGTGGAGGAGCAACTGGAGTCTCCACTTCCATTCCCAAACCCCCAACACGCACATGCTCACATGAATCACTCGAGGAATCCGCATAATCCTCATCATGCACCCCTTCATTCTCAACCGTCAACCCACCACCCAACTCGTTTTTTGAATCCACCACTTCCATCTCGGCTTCCACCTTCCTCTTCTCACTCTTTTGCAAAACAAATTCATCTAACTTTTCCCTTCTAAGAACTAATTCATCATCGAGATCACCATCCCCTAATGTTATCTTACGAAACTCACCACTCTTCAAATCCTCGCAGCCCCCATCTTCATAATCCACCCTATACAGTCCAGTATCACAATACACTATCTTCCCCAAAAAAATCCCACTCCCAAATTCTTTCAACACATACCTACCCACTACTGGCTTCCATCTAAAACCCAAAGCTTGCTTTTTCAAAGCACTAGCTACTAATTTCTTATCTTCACTCTCCTCCTCGTTTAGCTTCCGCTTTCTCGGTCTACCTCTGCCCCTTTTTTTAACCTCCGTAAACTCCATTATAAAATCACAATCGAATATAACAAAACCCTAAATCCTTAAAAATCCAGTGCAAAATGTCACTAAATTTCCACTCAAATAAAAACAAACATTCAATAGCACACTCGATTGTATCTCCTCGTGGATCAAAAACTCATCCAGGTCTCTAAAAAAAAGGGGGGGGATCATCAATTTGACAAAAAAGAAGAAGCAGAACTCAATTATCAGAATAGAAGTTTATTGCTGTGATTTTAAGTTTACGGAGAAAGCCAGGTTATCTTTGTTAGGTTTTAGCGGTCACCATTGAAGAAGATTTTGAGGATTTTTTAGAGAGAAAGGTGCCCTGGTAAGAGAGAAGAACGGCATCTCTCTGCTATGAAATGGTGATAAAAAAATACCAATGTCGAGTTACGTGTGTGACTCGGATCCGAGTTTGACTCATCTGAGTTGTTTTGCACTCGGGTTTTTCTTTTCTTGCTCACGTGTTGACGTGGTTATTTTTTCCTTTTTGTAGATTAGAGAAATTGGGGGGAAAGGATTGGTATAATGGAGGCAATCTTACGGCAAGAGTGTACACTCTCGCCCTTGTTTTTCTAATTGCATTTTATAATTTGACTTTTTTTGAATGATACCATAGCAATTTCTAAAAGTGGGGTAAGAAGTTATGGGCAGTATGTTTTTGTAATTTAAAAAAAATTAAGAATTTTTTATTTTTTTTGTTTTTTTGCATCCTCTTAATTTGCTAATATTAAAAATAATTTTAAATAATGAAAATATTACTTTAATTTATTTATAAACAAAAATACTTTAAAAAACAACAACTACAATACCTTCAAGCACTCTTTATGTACTAGATAAACATATTTTTATTATTTTTATTTCATCAATTGAAGTTGTAGTACATTAAAGGTTGTTTAATTAATCATTTATTTTAAATAATTAATTAAATGTTAGGCACTGATTTCTTATTGTGTTATTTTTATAAAGAAATTAGAGAATTCAAAATGTGCTGGAGAATGAGAATGTGGATGCCAAGTCTTTCTATAGATTTTTTTTAAAGGTAATGATTTTAGATTATTTTCAAGTATTAATGTTAAAAATAAATTTAAAATAAAAATATTTTGATGCAGTAAAAAAATTTTAAAAATAAAATTATTACCATAAAACTAAACATATTTTTAATTTATTGTAAGATAAATAATTCATGTAAAATTACATGTACCACACACTATAGAACTTGAATGGTTTTTTAACAAAATCATTAAATCTAGCAATAATGACTTGTTTTGATGCATGTTTTAAAATATTTTGTGAATTCTTAAATTAAAAATATATCAAAGGACATGATAATAAAAATTAATATTTATAAAACTTTAAATTTTAAAATAATTAAGCAAAACGAGATAGATAAATATCATAAAATGAATAATAAAAACAATAAGAAAGTATACAAAACAAGTACTCATGTTTGTTTTTTATTTTTCAAAATGTAATGGGTTGGTGGATCTGTGAACTAAAAGTACAACTCTTTTTTATTTTTAAAAAAACATTATAAATATAATCAAGTCGATTTCTATAAATTGAGATCAAGTTTTTTATAAATTAGTCTTAGATAAATTATTTTTCAAAGTGATGTATTTATTAAAAAAAAATTACTACAACATTTTATTATATATAAATCTTGACATGGGTAGAAATCACAAATCAACATGCTTTGAGGTAAATATTACAAGAATATATTAATTGGTATTTAAATATAAAACAACACAATTTTGTTAAGCCTTCTCTAAACGAAATATTACAAATATTTTTGCATTTAGATTTTATTGCTTCAATTTTTATTTTCTTAACAATAATATATAAGCGAATAGAATATTTAAAAATATGTTAATATAATTTTTTAAAAATTTTTAACATGATTATCATAAAAAAAAAAGAATCTAAAAACATTAATACGGAACAAGCTCGAGCCCCCCCTAAAGTGATCTCCACGTTCCAGGAAGGCGGCTGGTGACCACGTGAGCGGGGCCCATTAATTGGATCACCGCGTGTTGGATAGCAAACGCCACATGTGCCTACCCGTAGACAAACACACCCTCTCGACTACGAAAATGCTCAAGCTTACCGTCCCCTGAATATTTACATCATTTAAAATTCATGTCTGTTAAAAATTTAACAAGGCGGGAATCTTATAATCCACTCGTGGCGACAACGAGTTGACTCGGAGATGCGCCTGATTTAGTTAACTGGGACATGAAATCAAGGTCCAAGCACTGGTGTTTTTTTTTTCCTTGACTTTTCTCCAGAAGACTCAAGTGGAACATGAAACTGGGCGATTTGGCGGGAACATCTTCCACTTAATTACGTTGCCCACCAGGATTTTTAAATATAATTGGAGAAATGGGCGGTGTTGCCGCTAATGGTAAACTGTCCAGGTAAAATATTAATCATTCTGTGTATTCATGGTACGTGTAATTATGTTTGTGTAAATAATTCAACAAACAACATTTAAATTAATCTACCTAGGTCGATTGATCCAATTGATTGATTATATTGTCATCATATTTTTTTTTTTTTTTTTACACGTAGTTAATAAATTATTGAATCATTCTTTATTCTTAAATTATTTTTTAAAATATTGTTTGGGAATGCAGTTTTTAAATTTAAATAAATTATTTTTTATTATTTTAAATTATATATATTATTTTAATATACGAGTATCAAAAATATTTTTTTAAAAATAAAATAATATTATTTTAATATATTTTTAAATAAAAAATACTTTAAATCATAACTGCAATCACACTTTGAAATATTTTTATAAACTAATTTATTTTTCTATACTTTAAAAAATATTATATGTGAAAAATTTTTTTTAACTTTTTGATTATTTTAAATTTAATAATATAATAAAAATAAATTTATTATCAGTCAACTTTAAAATCTTATAAGTAAAAGCTAGATATTTATATCATTTACAAGCATATGGTTTTAATTGAGTGTATCATGATTTGTACTTACTAATAATAGCAAGAACTTAAAAACAAGCATTCAAGAGCTTGGTCTAGTGGTGGAAGGAGCTTGTCTCCTTCCACTGCACTTGGGTTCGAACCCTGACGTGCACGTCTGTCATCCCCGCAGTGCCTTACATGCCTACTGGATTTGCAGGGTATTCAGTGGGCCGTAAGGATTAGTCGTGGTGCGCGCAAGCTGGCCCGGACATCCCATGTAAATAAAAAAAAAAACTTAAAAACAAAAAACGCAACCTAAAACTTCCAAACATAATTTTCATCTTTACTCTTTTTATCAGACTAGCAAGGGTGGTTAAAAAACCCAAACAATTAAGAAAATCAAATAAAAATTAATTGAAAAAATCAATTAAATTAATCTTTTAAATCATAAAATCTTACCGATTTAATTCGATTTTGATTTAAAAACTGAAACCAATCAACCAAATTGAGCCAACTAAAAAAACAAATGGTTTATAGATACTGTAATTAACCCAACTCTAACAAATTGTCCCGCCCTCCACTCTCCATCTCAAAACTCTAAAGCCAAGTTATCCACCCACATTTCCATTTTCCTGGCTTCTCTTTTTATTTCTGCGCAGCATTTCCATCTCTTCTGCGCAAGCTCTACAAAAACCCACATTTCAATCTCTTGTTGTGCAAGCCAAATAAAAATCAACATCTCCATTCCTTTGGCTTCTCTCTTTATTTCTATGCAAGTTATCGGGGATATCTGATTAGTTTTTTTGTTAAATAGATAAAGAAAAATAGAGATAGTCAAAGTACTTTTAACTTTTAGTGTTGTTTGCATTGACTCGCTAAGCATAATAAAAAAATCTTTGGTAACAAAAACTAGTAATAATTTTAAACATACAACTTTAGATTAGTAGCCTACTGTCCATGAAAGAAAGCTCGCTTCTCAGTCTGGTTTGTTCTTCTTTTTTTTTGTGAATTTCTTTATCAACAAACATTCTTGTTAATCGGGATGCTAAAACTTTTGAAGCTTTGCTGTATTTGCAAGATTTTGGCTGGACCAAAAAAAACCATTGGATTTCCTAGTTTTATGACAAAAAAACAAATTTCACCAGATCAAACCAGTTTGGTTTAAATTAATTTTCAGTCTTGTTCGATTTAAATTTTTTAAAATTTAAGTTATTTGATTTGATTGGTTTTTGCAGAATTAAACCGAATCAAATCGCGAACAGTTCTAGTGTGTCCAATTGCCAAGGATAAATTAAAAAAAAATTTATATATATTTTTAATTAAAAAATATTTTTACAAATATATCTTGCATTAAATTACCAAATACACACTTAATTTCAATATCCCGCCAAGATTTTCAACCGTGATTGCAAAATTGAGGACTTGTGTGCAATCGCCGAGAGTTTATAGCAAAATCGAGGCCATTGTTAACATGATCCGCCAAGAATCTTTAATCCGGAAGCATGGCAGAGGTAATTTCTTGCATGGTAAAAACAACTCTTGATCCCAGAAAAGGCTTTGACACAATTGATTTTCGTGCTCTATTTTTTATTGATCCAACTAACATAAGTTGAGGAAATGAAACTTGAATTGATGGGTCTACCTCGACTAATCAATTAATTGATCATTTCTGTGTATTCAACTCGCGTTTTCAGTTTAATTTTTGTGATGGTAAGAAACAACACTCGTAACGTGGTAAAGGAAATCTATAGCCCACGATACTTCAGATTTTAGAAATGTAGATCTATTATGTCTTGCATTTTAATTTTTTCAAAGGGTTAAAAAATGGTGATGGTGGCTAGTGATGCAAAGAAGGGCCTCGACAAAACCAATCCGATGATCTAGGCTAGCATACGTGTGTACCATGTACGTAAAACATGTGCAAACATGTATGTGTGTCTGTAAAACAGAGTTTGAAGAGAAAAAACACGAAGTTTTGTTCAAATAGTAAAAGATTTAATGCCTTGAAAGTCTAGACTATTTGTACAACTTTCTAACTCATGTGGGTGTTTTCGTGTAGTAACACGATAATAGATATGTTTTACTATTAGCATTTTTTGACTGCTTGAAGATCTTGGAGTAGATCACTGCAAAGATTGTCATTATTCTACAAGTTGTGTGTTGTTTACGGCGACAAAATGATTAATCTCCAGGAACATTGCCTAATGATCATGTTCTCATTCGATACATGCATGTTTTATTCAAGTATAACAAGTGGATTTAAGTGCATCAACCCCAATCAAGATTCGGTTCCATGGATTCAAGGGTTTCATCTTTGTGTAGAACTCAACTAGTATTTTTTGGTTAAATTAAAATTTTTAAAATGTAAAAAAAACACTAAGACCATGAATAATTTTTTGGTAGCACCATCAAAACCGGACAAGTATATAAATTTTTAAATCAAGAAATCAGTTCTTAAATTATATAAAAGCTATTTTAATATAAATTAGTTAATTTTATTGGTTTAAAAACAACTTGATTGTTAACAAAAACATAAATTAACATGTTAAAAACTAAAAACAATTTTTTTAAAAAAATATTAATATAATGACAAATCGAATGACTCAGCCACATGTGACAAAATCCATGGTGTTGGCCAAGTTTGTTATCTTCTCTTCAAAACAATTTTTACTCAATTGTAATTTTCATAATAAAAATTAAATACTTGCAATTTAAAATATCAATTATAAAATAAATATTCATTCAAAATCATAACAACAGTCCTCACAGACACACGAACCATGGACAAAACCATCGATTCAGGATTACAATACACGGAAAACAAACGCACATCACGAGTATTAAAGACGCGATTTTTGGAAACCAACAAGGCGTGCAATGGTGTTTGTGCGTGTTTCTCTGCATCGAAGAATCATCTCAACTAATTTTTCAATTCATCTTGTTCATCACGAGCAAGTTTCGACCAAGACCTTAAACCAGAAGATGATTCGCAATACTCAAGCACGACAATGATCCATAGAATAATCACGACAAACAAATTTCGTGAAAGTAAATACTGAATCATCTGAGACTAGTTGGAAGGATTGTTTAATCCATACGCTGAACTAGACACGTTTAATCCATACGCCGAACTAGACACGTTTAATCCATACGCCGAACTAGACACGTCAGGACTCGAGCCTCTAAGCGCCGGCTGCCCCTTGATACCGTTGTTTCTCTAGATTCTCAAAAGCATTAAAGAGCTGTCGATCAAACACATGAACGACGAGCAATCGGAAGGTATAATAATAGCAAATGAAACTTTAGAAATCATCTTTCTATTTAGTGCAATACAACCTGATTGGATCAAATTGATAAAATTTCATAAATACAACGTAAAAGTAGAATTTGACCAAATGCTTTCACCAAGAGCTCATATGCCGAGGTGATAAAACACAAGGTAGATATTGGGGGCTTTTTAGAAAATTGAAACTACAGAACAGAACTATAATATTTATGTATTTAAAGGGGTGACAATACAATTTACACAAGCAAGAACAAATTTCAAGGTGACTGGGATTAGCAAAATTATAAAGAAAGTTTTTTAAATATATATATTTTTTAATGTTTTATATACACGCTGGATAAGTAAAGTTTTTGCAAATTTTAATTTTACAATTGAAGTGTTTTTTATGAAGCGAGTATAATTTTTATTTAAAAAATAATATTAATAATAAATATAATTTATTTATTGCTGAGTATTATGGGGATCTTAAATAATATATATATATTTTTTAAAATTATTTTTAATATTTATTTAAAAATATAAAAAATAATATTTTTTAAAAAATCAAAATTTGAGTAACCGGTTTGCAAAGACTTCCCAAAGACGCTAGCCAGCTCTGATCGCCAACCTATAAAAACATAGTCAGCCTAGAAAACGAAAGATCGCACGACTCCGAGACATGGAGATGGAGTCTGGAGTGCTGACGGAGCAACGCCGCGAAATCGAAGAGGCCATAACCTTAAACTCTGATCTCGACTTCGCATTCAATCTCCAAATGCAAGAAGCGATGACAGCCTCCGTTTCCATCCTCAATCATCCTCCCTCAACGGTCTCGCCATCTTCCTCCTCCACTCCCAAAAACGAAGATGCAGAAGCGGATGCAGAAGCAGAAGCAGAAGCAGAAGATTTCGACTGCTGCTCGACTCTTTTCCTGGAGGATATCGAGAGGCTGGATCAGGAACGCAAGGACCGTGAAGAAAGTGAGAATCTAATGAGAGAAATGAGAGAAGATCTGGACCGTCGAATGCACGATCAAAAAGTCGCTAGCGAAATCATGAACATCCCTGACGAAGAATGGGAGGAATACGGAGATGATTACGAAGACCCGTTCGAGAATGGAGAGAGGGTTAGTTTTTTCAAGGTGTATAGCAAGGGAGTGGAGAGTGAAGAGAGGATCAGGGATATGAAGGTAATTGTGGGTGGAATTGGAGTTGCCATTTGTGATTCTAAGGATAATTTGATTTTTGAAGTTAGCAAGGGTATAGATGTTGGTGCAGAAGGCAGTAGTAGTAATAAGAGTTGTGCAGGGGTTTCAGTGGAGCTCCAGGCTTTGATTGAAGGGTTAAATGCTGCTTTTGCTTTGGATTTGAAAAACCTCACCTTCTCTGTTGAACACTCTATGCTCTACCAATATGTATGTGAATTTCACTCCTTTTGTCTTCTATTATTATTATTATTATTATTATCTAAAGATTTAATTTTTTTAATGCTTGATTTTAGTTTATGTGGATGGGTCATTCTTTGACTTGTCTGGATTTGTTTTGGGTATGATTTTTATGTAGTTAAATCTCTTATCACTAATCTCATGATAGCTCTCTTTAAGATTACAAACTATGTTGTCTCGAAACTCTTCATGTTACCTTGATTATAAACCGTGTCCCAAAAAACTACAACGGGTTTCATTAGGTTACATGACAGAGGATCCTATACTATTTGTAAATGATGTTGAAACTCAAAAGATATTTGATTTGCTCCTTAAAACGGGTAAAATTCTTACCGATAAGCTAAACAAGCTTACTAGCTTCTTGGGCCACTGAACAACAAACATACCTTCCTAGGAGCTTTTCATGCTGTAAAGAAACTTTTGCTGTTATAATCTTCGGGTCTGTTTGCACTGGTTTAATAGTATCTTTGTGCAACTAGCCTTCGGAATTCACTGTGAAAATGTTACTGTTGGGCTGTTTTAAGGCCTCCTCTTTCAGGATGTTATTTTGGTTGGATTGTAATGGATGCCTTTGTTTTTTTTNTGCCTTTTTTTTTTTTTTTTTTTTAGATCCTAGCCAAAAATATGGCTTCTTTCAAATCTATCCACAATGTGACAGGAATGATTCTGGTTACTGAACTTTCGAATTCAAAGGCCCAACCATTAAGAAAACCTAAATCCTAACCGGTTATTGATTAAAGAAGTCAGCAAATAGCTTCCTCTATCAACTGTTTAGTTACACGGTCAAGCTGCAGAGCCAGAGATCAAATTAAAATGTTTTCGTGCTGTCTGTATTTGTTTGAAGTATACAAGTGATGTCAACTAAACTATTGCATGGAACTCATGCACAGTCACTGCCTTGCATGCTACACAGTAAATATTGATGGCCTACATATATTAGAAAATAGTGGAAGTTACAAGGAAAACAGTCCCTAAGCTCCTACACAGATTAAGACACTTTTCCACATGTCCTGGCCATATCTCCCCGTACAAGAAACTGCCTGAAACTGCCATAAACTGTCCGGAACTGCGGTTACTCCCTTGGCTTGCCCCCCACAAACCAACTGCCCAACTGTCAACACCTATGCTGTCAGTCCTACTGTGTCTCAGCATGCCTTGGACTGTCCGCTGTCCAAGTCTAAATTCATGCCGAACATCAACCCATGTCCTGCTGAATCGCTAGACTTGCACTGCTACCGAATCTGCCACTGCCCATGCATGTTGCCATTCATGTTAATAGTGTTTTTGTCAAGCCTTGGATTATTCATTGTTTAGACTCATTGTCAGCTCCTGCTGCTAATTTTGTCGACGCTGCCGATTTCAACATTGTCCCAAAGGCTGTCACTGCCCACTATGTCATTCCAGCATGGTTTTTCTCAGTGTACACTGATGAATTTAGCCCCATTACAAACCTCCCCCACGAGAAGAACATGATGTCCATGTCGGCCAGACCTGAAGTACACCTGTACCAAGTCTGTCTGCTGTCACAAATCATTTTGCAAGTGACAAGCATTTGCTTCAATTGAAGTCAGCAATATCATTGTTGTGGTGTGTTAAATTTTTTATTTGTTTTCCTTCTCCTATTTGTTTCAATTGAGACTTCTTGTGATTCCTAATTTGAAACATTCAGTGGTTTGTTTTCAGCAAAGCTAAGTTAGTTGACATTCTAGTTGCTGGTCATTATTGTCAGCACTGACACTTTCCTTTTTCAGTCTTTTAAGCTTCCAGGCTATTGGATGGTTAAAATTGTATGTATATGCAGGTTACAGGTGCTGTTCAACCACAAAACAGTAAGATTTCGACCTTGGTGAATCAGGTGTCTCTTCTTCAGAAAAAGTTTGCAGATTGTAAGCCGTCCCTTGTAGCATGCTCTGATATCAAGTTTGCATTTAGATTTGCAAAAGACGCCATAGTTTCTCAGATCACTTGGCCTGCAGAAGATAGCAAAGGCAAAAGGAAACTGAAAGAGACTTGTGTAATATGCTATGAAGATACAGATGTAGATCAGATATTCTCAGTTGATGGCTGTTTTCATAGATATTGCTTTCCCTGTATGAAACAGCATGTTGAAGTGAAGTTACTTCAAGGGACAATGGCTAAGTGTCCTCATGAAGGCTGTAAATCTGATGTTAGTATTGAGACCTGTGGGAAATTCCTGGACCCAAGATTAGTTGAGATAATGAGCCAAAGGAAAAAGGAAGCTTCTATTGCTGTTACAGAGAAAGTTTACTGTCCATATCCAAGATGCTCTGCCTTAATGTCAGCAAGTGAGGTTTTGGAATATACAAATTCTTCATTTGTTGGTTGTGAAAAATCTGGAGCCAGGAAATGTGTAAAATGTCATCTCTTTTTCTGCATCAACTGCAGAGTTCCATGGCACTACAATATGACCTGTTATGATTATAAAAGATCAAAACCTCATCCCCGCACAGAAGATAAGATGCTTGATAGTCTTGCAAAAAGAAAACTTTGGCGCCAATGTGTGATGTGCAAAAATATGGTGGAACTTGCTGAAGGCTGCTATCATATCACTTGCAGGTAACCGTGTTCTGTATCATTAACTGGACACTTATTGCTATTTTTACGTACGATTTTTTAATGGAAACTTAGCAATACTATAAGATAGAAAAAAAACTAATGGAGCACTAATCTACTGCCTTGTTTGTTGGGAAATAATGCTCCTCGTTTATATACATTGAACTGGTGGAAAATGGTATGGTTTCCTATGGTGGGAGCCCAGCTGTCACCTATAAAACCCAGCAGTCTTGCCCTACTGCGGCAATTTTTTGCATCTTGTTTATCGTTGTCGTGATTTGATACAGCCTGGAATAAGAAGTCATGGTTAATACGTTAAAAGACTTTTTTTCAAACTTCATTCCTTTCCTATTATTTGTTCTGACAGATGTGGATACGAGTTCTGTTATACTTGTGGAGCTAAGTGGAAGAACAAGAAACCTACATGTAGCTGTCCGATCTGGGATGAGAGGAACATCATTCGCGATGGGAGAAGGTGATGATCACGGTTGCCGTGAAATGACATTATAGGCATTATAGGCTTATTTTCCTCTCTCGGCTTTTGTTCAATTACTGAAGTAGAAAACCATCATTTTGTACATATGCTTCCATGGGTGAAAGTCTCAAATCTTGATGCTTCCCAAGGATTTCCTGTTTATTAGGGACCATTAATTATAATAGCAAGCAAAACCTTTAAATTATGGACTTTGTGCTAATTAATTCAAATTATTGGTTTTGCTTATACGGGGATCTTTGATGACCACATCCATACACCAAGCCATCTCAAGTCCTTGTCCATTGGCAGCATTTCCACATGCATATCATGAAAATTCTTGAAGCCTGAGGATACTTTTGTTTCGTTTAAAATATTTTTGGCTAGAAGAATTTTTCATGTAATAAAATATTTTTTAATGATTGTGGTGAATGAGGAAATGAAAAAAGATGGTAAAAAAAGAAGTGGTAGTGGTTATGTTTTAAGATATGTTATTTTTTTGCAAATTAATTAACCAAGATAAAAATCAATTTAAATTTTTATGAAGATATAATAGTTGGAAAGTGAAATTCAAGATTTAATAATTAAAAAAAAAATAACGTGGCAAGAGAGATAAATATGGAAGAAGAAAAAAGAAAAGAAATGGACTAAGGTTTTGTTTTTGATATTTTTTGTATTGTTAGAAAGATTTCAATAAGAAAATTCTAACTATATATTAAAAAAACATCAAAAGAATATCAAATGACTCTATATTAATTTTGAATAAAACCCATAATAATTTATAATTATATTTGTTTGTTTTTTATGATATGGTTAGAATTGTTTCTTCGAGCTTATTTTTAAAGGTATCGGTTATGTCACAAACAAAACTTCAATATATTTTATGTGATCCTTTCCCTTTTATTATTAAATTTTAAATTTTATTTTTTAATCATTAAATCTCTATAGAATTTTGAATTGAAATTTTATATATGTTAATAAAAAGTAACATGATTTTTAACACGTTAGTTGTCCACGGGCAAATAATGACGCTCGAACTAAAAAGTTTATTTAAACTAATTCTGTAAATAATCACATATGATATGAGAATGATGAACTCTAATAAAAAGATATGAGAGAAGATAATCGATATACTGATCAATATTTATCCTGGATGGAGGGGAATGAAGACCCGAATCACTGCCTTCTTTCTGAAGCAGATGGCTGCATTTTGTTTTTGCTTGGTTTGCACTGTCTCCCATGGTTATTACCAAAATAGTAGAGCAATATTGAGGCAGGATATACTGATCAAACCCATTTATTGATACAGATAGAGGCAACATGATTTTGTTTGAGCTTCTTTCATGTTGTTCTGGAGGCCTTGCATGGCAGGCTAGTTATCTTAAAATCCAATCCCTTCTTCTTTCCTGCTCCAGCTTCAACTTAAATGGATTGTTGCTGCTCTTCTTGGCACTCCCTTCCATGGTAATGCACTTCATTTCCGTGGCTGAGTGCTTCTTTCGACCCTCAATGCAAGGTTGATTTCAGTTACTTGTTGTGTAGATGAATGCTGTGATTAGTTCTTTGACAAAAAAAAAAAAGCAGCTTAATCGCATAATCTTATATTTTTTTGCGAGGGATAGAAATATATTTACCGGCATGCTGTAAGCACAACCAGATTTGAAGCTTGACGAATCAGAAATATTTCAATCTTGCTTTTGCTTATGACTCTGTCTAGCAAGCAAGTTCTGGTTGTTGCTATCAAGAACACTGGCCGAAAGCTTGTGAGTTGGACCCAATCATCTGCCCAGTGGATCAGCCTGAATACAGACGGTGCAAGTAAATAGAAGCCTGGTCTTGTGGGTTGGTTCGGGAAACCTAAATTTAGAGTTGGGCTCGAACCGAGTGTATAATGATTATTATCTCATTATATATTTGCCCATTTTTTCACGTCGAATTTGCCGGTAAAAAACGTCAAAATATTTAATATTCTATAAAATATAACTTCAAATTTATATTTAGTATCTACGATATATAAATTTATAAAGTAAGATTTATATTTAGTATCTACAATATATGGTGCATGGGATAATTATCCAGTTTTTAAATTATATTTTGTTTAATCCACGAATTTTTTTAAAAAAATTCAAAAATCAAATTTCAAAAGTAAATATCAGTGATAAATATGACATCATTTTCAATTTATTTTTGGAAATAAAATCTCTTTAATACAATAAAAAATCAATTTTAATTATTAACATAATTATTATTTTATTACTAAATGCATCGTAGATGTTTATTTTATTTTATTAATCAAGGCAGATTCTCTTCCCTAAGAAAAAAAAAAAGTTAAAAACCAGTAATAAATATTGTAACCGTAATATTTGTCCTTTTCTAATAGAAAATCCAAAATACCCTCTTTTAATATTTCAAGAATTAATTAAAAGAAAATTCTGTTGTTTCTCCATTATATATTATTGCCTAGTAGCCACAACATAATCCCAAGGTAAAAAAAAATCTTTCAACATATAGGTTTCTTTCATGGCGCCTTTTCCACACCACCATTGTTAGTTCAAAACCCTTCTTCTCCCATAACCCCTTTATTTTATTTTAATTGACACAAAAAAAAAATTCTCTCTTTTATTTTTTATTTTCCTTTAACGTGTGTTTAGTATTATTATTTTTTTCTTTCATGTAGTAGTTACGGCCGGTTGCATGGAAGAGAAGAACATGATAGTCTCTGATCAGACTCCTATTATAGTAACAACAAAGGATCATGACCCACCAGGCAACCAGATCGTGCACAAGGTGGCAACAGGTGGTAGTGATCATGCTCTAGAGCCAAACAACCTTGGTGGTGGTGGAACAGGCTGCTCTGGAGGGTCAGGCTCAGGGAGTGTTGTTGAAAACACCTTGAAAAGAAAGAGAGGGAGACCTAGGAAGTATGATGTGGGTGCAAACCTAGTATCATCACCGCCTCTTTCTCCGCCACCGGGCCTTTCCTCTTCTCTTTCGAGTTGCGAGAAACGGGTTAGAGGGAGGCCCCGTGGTTCTGGTAAACTTCAACTCTTGGCTTCCCTTGGTGAGCACTCAAATTACGCACTTGCTTTTATTGTAAGGAGTACTAGTTGGTATTGTGTTGCTTTGTTCCTTTCATTTATAGGTTGGATTAATATTCAATGGTTTGCTTGTTTTGTAAAAAAATTTCCTGTTTCTCACGTGCGAAAGTTATGCGTCCTGTATTAATCATCGTTGGGATGTATTAAGATCATGGAATGAGCTGTGAATTAGGACTTCCTTTTTTGTGTGTTGATTCTTTGAAGAATGTGGCAATAAGTGAGAAGGAAGAGAATCCTCTAGTTTAATAGAATGTTTATTTGTAAATGTTATCCCAAATTTTAAATCCTATCTTTCATGTAATAAAAGAAGAAGAAATTCATGATTTCCTTTTGCGAGAGTAAGCTTAAATCTCTTGCTTAATTTTTTGAAGGGGATTGTAAAATTTGATTTTAAATCAAAATGTGTTAATTTCTGTTACATTTTATTTAATTTCCTGTGCCAAAATTCTTAAATTGCCGCCCCCTTAATTTCATTTTGAAATTCTCTATGTAAAGGTGGTTTTGCTGCAGAAACAGCAGGAGGAAGCTTCACCCCTCATGTAGTGCCCGTGCATACTGGAGAGGTACTGTAAAATATGTGAGAATTGAGTTAATTTGCTTAGTCTTTTTGTATAATTACAGTGCTTCTCATAGTGTCGCCTGTGTCAAGATGTTCTAATTCTATTGTGGTCTGCAGGATATTGTTACTAAGTTACTAGCATTTTCTCAAAAGGGTGCTCGAGCAGTTTGCATTCTTTCAGCTAGTGGTGTTGTCTCGAGTGTTATTATGCGTCAGCCTGGTTCTTCTGGGGGGATTTTGAGATATGATGTATGATATGACCATACCTGAAGGAAAAAAACTTCCTTTAATTTGTTTTTCTTCCTCCTTTTCCTTTTTTCTGATGTGCATTCTCGATAATTTTTCATTTCTTATAGGGCCCCTTTGAAATTCTATCTCTATCTGGATCATTCACTTTCAGCGAAACAGGAGGTTCGAATCGCAAAAATGGCATGCTAAGTATTTCCCTAGCTAAGCCTGATGGCCGGGTTTTTGGCGGAGGTGTTGCAGGCTCCTTAATCGCAGCTGGCCCTATTCAAGTAGGTTTTTCCTGTTCATTTTTCTAAGAAAGCATTCATTAGATGTTTATGTCTCTTGTCTACAATCTGTTGTTTACAGAATACAGTGTTCAAGGATTTATGAATTTTCTTTGCAATTGAACTGTTTTATCAGCTTGTTTTTTTTTGGGAACTTCACGCTACATTTGTTTTGATTTACCAGATCATTATTGCCAGTTTCAAGCAGAACATCAGCAAGGAAATTAAGAGGAGGCAATCAGCTGACCCTCCTACAGCTCCCAGTCTGCTTGCCAACTCCGATATGGTAAGGGTTCCCACACAAATTGCTGGAAACACAGATGCAGTAGATAACCGCGCTACACCAACATCTACACTTTCAGAACCAAGAAATGAAGAAGCAGGTAGCACAATCATTTCAAACCAACAAGCAAATACTGGTTCTCAAAACAGTAGTGGTCAAAATGTCTTGCAGTCCCAACAGCCCATTCCAGACCAAACCGTACCTCCAGATACCAATGCTGGAGACCCCCGGCTATGAAAATCTCTATATTTATATGTGATAGTTTGAGATTTGGAATTCGTTTGTTTTTTTTCCTTTTTCATATCCAATACGTCCTATTAGATGAGAGGAATCTTGTTCTTGCAGTTGCACACTGATATATAGTTGAGTTGAATCTCAATTCCTTGAATTTGTTAGCTTTAAGCCATCAAAATCTTGTACTTCTCTAAATTTACTCAGGGAGTTAGCTATATCAGCTTAATATAGAAAGTTTTCTTGCTGTCAATTGTCAAACAGTTGTTTCTGATTCCTTGTTGGGAGATTGCTTGTTGTAACAGGAATACAGGATATCGTTAGTTCCTTACTTTGGGGAGCCGAGAAGGCTCTATATTAATCATAAACAAGAGTATCAAGATATAAATTTGCTACTAATAATGTGAGCCAATATGCCATTTAAACTAATCAAACATTAGCAAATAACCTATAAGTTTTGGCATCAAGACCTATTTGTCTTACCGCTGCAACCGCTGCTATAACCCCTATTGCTGAGAAAACTACTGCAATAGTGACATTCAACCAGAAAACAATGCTCCTCTTCGATGGCTTGAATGTCAAGTTGAAGAAAAAAACAGGCAAGACAAAGTCTAGAGGGATGAAACCAAAAGCACCAATCAATGAATTGATATCTCCAAAGAATGGAAGCATTGCTGCTATTGTAGTTGCTATGATGACAGACATTGACCTTGAGACTGCCCTGGGGATTACATTTCGAGCAGAGAATTCTTTTCGCTTCGGGTCTGAAAAGGTGTTTTCGAGCACTTCATTTGTAGGCTGCAAGTAAACCTGTAGGCATGCCATGTAGTTTAAGCTAGTGTTGTGCAGATTTAGAAACAGAAAGAGACAGAAAGGAGATGCTCATACCACAGCTACTGCTGATAGTTGGAGAATGGTGAAGATGTTGACCATCAAAACAAACCATTTAGGCACCAAAGTTTGCCCATCAGCTAAGAAGTTGCTAATTACTAGAGATTCAGAATTGTTGCCAAATGCCCAATAACCAGAGATGGCAACACTAAAGAAGGTAATAGAAAGTACAGTATAGCAAATACATAATCCCTTGAACATCTTCCCTTTCACAGGAGGTGCTACTGTTGCCTGCAACGAGAAATGTTTAGTGCACTTGGTTAAATTATCTTCTCCTATTGAAGTTCGTATTGAAAACTGAAAAGGATCTTAAACCTTGACTAGACCAAGGTGCTCCTTGGTCTGAACGAGCAAGATCTGGCCTAAGGATACCATGCATAATAGAGGGAACTGGGCTTTCCATACCTGGATTTCAGGGATGATCCCATTGCCGTATGTTGTGGCAATGATAGCAATGGCATTAAAGATACCGAAAAGGCGATCTTGTGTGTCTCCATTCAGAGAATAGTCCTTTGGTTCCTTGGATGAAGTTCCTGTGAATAATAATAGAAAAAAAAAAAACAGCCTAATTAATTATTAACTTATCTAAATTGCTGAAACGAGTGCTGTTCATTATTATTGCTTACCAATATGAATTGAACCACCAGTGGCACAGGCACTATAAGCTAGGGTTAGAACCAGGGATACCAAGTTGATGTTCCTTAACGAATGAAATGATGGGATTTGAGCTAATATCAACATTAAGCACCCAAATATGATTATGAATTCATAAAGCTTCATTGGCCCATCTGGCTTTGACATTAAATAAACTGTCTGCAGAAAAAAACAGAAACCAAAAAGGTAAGATTATCTTATTTTCATTTTATTTTATTTTATTTTTTGAAAAAAAGAAATTGTTGCCGCCATAGTTCTCACCTTCATGCATTGTCCTCCGAGAAGTGTACAAGCTACTACAGCACCATAGCACACCATGAATTGAATTGGACCCACAAAATACTTGCCCCATTTTGGCCCTATAAAATCAACAATTTGGGTGTGAAATCTAAGAGCTTGATGACCATAACCCGTATACATGATCGACATCTTCTAATCTAATCCCAATTCAAATATAATATTAAATTAAATTGACTTGTATCATTAAATTTTTTTAAATAAAATATTATTATGATATTCTTATTTTTTAAAACAATAAATTTCAACCTAATTGTGTTGAGTTTTTAGCTGATAGGATTACCTTGAAATAAAAAGTTTAATCCCAACCAAGGAATAATATAAAACGGAAATGTTTAAAAGCCAGATCGACAGGCATCCATAAAAATTTTTAAATAAAATATTAATTTGATATTTTTTATTTTTTAAAAAAATTAACTGATTTGAGTTTTTGACTCAAGTACATCGGATTCACATAAATGTAATATCAATATTGATAACCACTGTCTATCCATTCATCCGAGGTTTTTCGGATTCCTGCGGACCCGCCTTTCTTGACATAAAAGAAACTGACGGAGTACTACTCTTGCATTGGACCTGAGGTTTTTGAATAACAATTGCATTTGGACTGAAATGCTGTGAGAGTCAAAGTTAAGTGGGCCAGGCCTAGAACGTTGGGCCCATCTAACCTAATTTTCCTCGACACGTGTCAAATTTATTCAACGAAAAAGAAAGGGCCGCCGGCCGCAACTTTGAAGTTGGAAAGTCAGTTGTTTGCGGTTTGTCAATTTTTTAAATAATTTTTTATATGAAAATATATCTTAATGATATTTTTTTATTTTTTTAAAATTATTTTAAATATTTATATATTAAAATAATTTAAAAATATTAAAAGCATATTAATTATAATAAATAATTTTTTTAAAACACAAAAATAAACATAAAAGAAAAACTTTAATACAAGATTCCCATCACAATTATATATTTTATAAATCTAAATGTCGTCGTCGTCATTATAGTTATACATTTGTACATTTCTATATATATATATATATATATATATCGGTGTCGAGATCATGCAAGTGGGAAACTACAACACCATGATTTCTTTGATGACTACTCAATTTCTTGCAAGCTCTCCCATTAATTTGGTCTCAACTAGCGCAAGCTGATGCAGGAAATCATCACACCCTCTTTTCTTTTGATATTTTCTTTCTTCGGAGTTTAAACATGACATCCATACAAGAATTAGTGCATTTATGGTTTTTTTTTTTCATAACCTCTTTTAAAATTCAATATCCTAAACCCTCAGGCGGAAGATTGCCATGCAATATCTCGTGGATATATTTATATATCAACTGAACAAAATAATTTTGAGAAAAGATTCATTATTTTAATGAAAAACATTCAGTATTTTATATATAATTGTTAAATCAAGCCGAAATTTAATGAAAAATTCATATAGACCCAGATCTCTATATAGTTGACTAAAAAACATAATTGAGATTATAAAAGCTTTTAAATAGTTAGTTTTTATTTGATTTTTTTTAATAGGCTAAGTGGGTCCTGACTTGGAGAAAAGATATCACACCACTAATTGGATATCTTCGTCAACATTTTTGGGAGACTGTGCATGTTGTTGATTTATTAGTACTATCAGGAAACTTAAAACACATATATTTATATATAAAAAAAAAAAGGGAGGGGGAGGAGGTGTATGAGTTAATTACCGAGTATTTGGTTAGCCATGTCCCTGAACCGAAGTTGGCGATTACCCTTTTGAGCATGGTGTTCAAGAACTAAAGACAACAAGTTGTATGAATAGAAAGTGACCAAAGCTCCGATCAGCAAGAATGCAACTCCGGCCGCCCACCCAAGAAATGTGAAAGCGAAGGGCAGACTAAGAAGAGGTGGTGCCACAATTGATGTTGTTAAGTGGTAACCACAATGCAGCCATGATCCTGAAGTTGTTTGTGTACACATTGAGAATATAAAAAAAGTCAAACCAAATATTTCACGGGTTTTTTATACTCGATTAATAAATACTAATACTTTATTTTAAAAAATTGAGATAAGATTCGAATCTTAATAATTGCAATAATTTTTCTAAGAAATGATCTTAAACATCAACAGGCTTATAATTCAAACTTACTCTTCTATTTTAAAGATGATGAGCTGTGATCAATATTTGTGACAAATGAACAAAGAAAAACGATCTTGATTCTTGAGGAAAACTATTTTTTAAAATCTTTTGATATATATGAAGATCATTTCTGAAAAACTATGTGTATGATTAGTTTGCAACATACTTATAAATTAATTTCACGTAATAAATTCATTTATTAACTTATTGGTATTTATGTGAATGATGGTGATATTGTTAATTAAATCATTGCGTATATTGAGCAATGGACAAAAATCTTTGCCATAAATACGAGTCAGAACATCGAAACAATCATGCCCAGATGGCATTAAAATTCATACTACAGTGCTCTCTCAGTAGTCAGTAGAATCACTTGGCATCAGGCAAAATAAATTAGAGAGTCGTATTGAAAATCTTCATATCTAAATCTTTGTTTAATTTGTTACAGAACCAATTAATTATATTTATATACACTTTTTAAAAAACAATTGGCCGATATCGGAGATTGAATAGTATTATCTGGGGCACGTTTTCCTCTGTATGTGGAAAGCAATAGTCCTGTGTTTGTGCTAAAGGAGAAGGAATAGAAGAGATTTTGTTAAAAGAAACACGAAGGATATAAAAAGAGAGAGAAACCAAAAGGCAAGAAAAGAAAGAAAGACTCTGTAAACTGAGAATGGAAACTGCATACAAAAGAAGATGGAAGGCGTAAAATATTGCATGAAGCAGCTCGTTGGTGTGTTTTACCTTTGGATTTGAGAACAAAAAGGGCACCGGCATCAAGGTCCTTTAGCTGGTGATCAGCTCCTTGCTGTGAGACCTTGCCATCCTCTCCATGAGCTGCAACAGCGCCCATCTCACTATCTGCCCGTCTCTGAAACTGGGGTGAAGAAGGATGGAAGAGAGAGCAAATTAAGGTACACCGCTAAAATCACACATGTGGGCATATATAGTCAACACAAGCTGGCTTTCAATTCGTAAGAAGATGACGAAATTGACTGGTTAGCTATCGCTTCTAGGGCCAATATTGGGCTGGGCTTTATAATTATTATTATTATTATTATTATTATTAAGTTTTGATTAGCTTGATCAAATGCTATTGACATTCGTAATAATAAAAAGAATAACAATTAAAAAAATAAATGTTAAAATTAAAATTAAAAAATAAATTAAAAGATAACAACAAAGCTTTACTTTAAGAGTTAAATTGAAAAAAATCAACATATTAACAAAAAAAAAAAATACACTATTAGCTTGGATTAAAAGGTAAAATAAAAAATAATAAAAATTTTATAAAAGAGTTAAGGAAAAAAAATTATAAGAGTAAGGATAAAAAAAATATCAATACATAATTAAAAAAACTAAACATGTAGAATTTTCAATAAGTATTTTTTACAGAAAAAATCATTAAATGTAAATAAATAGCCTATGCACATCCAAATAAATAAATCACAAACTATTTGTGTAATAAATGAAAAAAAAAACATTAAAAATGAATAAAAATATAATTAAAAAATTTAAAAAATATGTATAGATCAAGATATTTAACATCATAACATATGTTATTTATTTTTCCATGTTTAATGAATTTCTCTATTAAAATCAATTCATAATGGAAATCAACACACATACAAAATTTAATGAATAAAATATAAAAAAAAATATATTATGCAAGATTAGACATATTATAAAAAATATTTCACATATATATATATATATATTAACTTCTTAAAAAATTAAACATGCCCAGTATAACTCTAAAAATTGCTATTTAAAAAATGAAAAAATCACTGAAAAAAAGGGTATTAATTAAAAAATAAAAAATAAAATTATTTTAAAATATATATATAAAAAAGATATTGATTAAAAAATAAATTAAAAAAAATAAAATGAGAGCAAATGCTTTTGAATTTAGCAAGCCTAGCCTTACATCTAGCCCATTGACAAAGGGCTTGCACATGGGCTTGGAAGGTTAAGTTTACACGCAAAGTGTTTAGTTATTTTTAAAATTAGCAGAGTGGATGACATTTTGTATATCCCTGCTATCTTAAAAAAACAAAACAAGGTTGATCTTTTTTATCAAAAAATCAATTTTTAATTAATTTTTTTGTTACCAAAAATACATGAAAAATACTTTAGGAACCTTGTTGAACCAATCAATTGCCTTTAAAAATACAAAAAAGAAGAAGAAGTCAAAAACTAAAAATCTCATCAAGCTCAATTATTTTTTTCAAGGTATTTTATAGGTGAAAAACACTTAATCTTAACTCTCTTTGTCATATTAAACAATATAACATAAAAATGTCTTAATTGCTAAAATTATTGTCGTTAACTTTATCTCTTTACATCGAAATTTGGCAACCCCTTTCTTTTCCACCAATAAAAGATTGACAAATATTAAAAATAAAATTTAATATCAAAATTGATTTTTTTAAAAATAGAGGGACCAATTACCTAAGAGCTAAAAATAAAAAAAAACTAAAATAAATAAATTTCAAAGCCATCATCTATTTTAACTTTAGTTATCTATATTTCATTTCAACCCTCCCTTCAAAAAAAATTATTTCATGGTGCTTTGTGAGTATGTGAACAGTGATAACTCAACAGCAAACACCACGTGCATTTTAGTATTTTATTTATTGAGTGTCTACGGGAGGGAGGACTAAGTTGAAGGATTTAAGATTGAAATGAAAAACATCTGTAATACAGGTGATTCTTATAGATTTGTTTTTGAAGTACATATTAGCCCCCTATCCTTTTGGCTATAAAGTGACTAATTTCTTTAATTTTTTAAAAAAATATATTTTGTACTATTTTTTTTCAATATTTTTTTTATAGAAGAAAGGGGGGTCATTGAGTTTCGGTGAAAAGAAAGAAATTTTTTTATTAATAATGATTTTGACCATTAAACATATTAAAATTGATGTCAAAGGTTCCACTAAACTATGAGAGTTTTATAATGGTTATTTTAAGTCTTAATGTAGTATAAAAAGGTAGATCTAGGTAAAGGATGCAATATTTTTTTTTCAGTTTGATTTAGTAGTTTAGACTATTTTTTAGATTTAATAATTTGGTTTCTTGATGTTCAAGAGGCTCTCAAGATGCTTCTTGATTGAAAAATAATTTTTTTTAGTAGAAAAATTATAGACTTAATATTTTTATTATTACGGTGATTACTAAGATCTGAGCTGATAGACAATAAATTATCTATCATGATAGGCAACTTGTTAACTTTTTTTTTTCTAGGTGAATTACTAAGTTTTTTTTTAATTAATACCCATCCCATGTCATTTTTTTTTGGCTCACTTAACTTTTTTAAAACAGTTATTATTTTTTAATTATATTAGGTGCTTTTAATTTTTCAAGAGATTAGTATGATTTATCTGGATTTTTTTACAATATTTCATATGAACTAAATTGATTTTTATAAATTATAAATATTTATTTTTTATAATATTTTTAATATGTGCAATCTAACATAGTTTTTTTTAGTTTACTTTATTCAATAAATTTTATATGCTAGTTAATTTATATTACAAATTGATTTTAATAAATAAATTTATTAAACACAATAGAGTAAATAACCTATATTGTACTATTAAATATCTTGATTTATATCTATTTTTTAATTTTTATAATTTTATTTTTATCTGTTGTTAATGTTTTTTTCATCAAATCTTTATAGTCTTGTGATTTAGAACATATGATAAACAGATAATCTTGATATATCTCATATTTCGATCATAGATCTTCAATGTTAACCTAGTTTTCTTGAATATTTTTTTTATTATTGTTTTATTTTTTTATTGTGTTATCAAACTAATCAAATTTAATATTATTATTGAATTTTCTTACCTTTTTTTCAAAGCATGATCATCTTTTATTTTATTTTTAAATTAAAAAAATTTGATGCAACTTGCTGTTTCGCTTGGAGCGAGTAATCTAGTCTAAAACTAAAACAGGATAGGAGGGGCAGGAAAAAAACAAGAACGGGGCATTAGAAGATAGGATTTTCTGGTACCTTGTCTCTAAACAAGGGCCCCCCGGTCCCTGTTTATCCAATAGACATTTGAAAACTCCACATGAGGTGTTAGCACAATAATAAAAGAGATTTGTTTTTTTTTTATATATATATATATATATATTCAGGTTCAAATTTTATTGCAGATGCTTGTCATCGTCCTATTATCTTTACAGGATATTCAATCAATTGTGAAATTAATCGTTAAATTGTAAAATTAATTGATCATTACCCGACAATAAATAATTTTACGTCTTTTCAACACAAAGCCTGTGCTGTCTAGATGATTTCCTCCCTATGTATTTATCCGTTAATTATTCTTTATATATATATATATATGCAAGCATGGGTTAATGGTTTACAGCGTCCCTCTGCTCTTTTTTTTCTTTTTAATAAAAAATCTCTTAAATACTTTATTTATATCATCCCTGTATAATATATTTCCGTTATCATCACATCCTTTTACAAGTTAGCACCACCAATATCATTTAAAATCGACATATATCATGTTCTTTCAGCATAAAATTTTGTTTATGTATATTTTGGTCTTTGAATTGTTTTTAAAATTCTTACTACAACCTTTATATTTTATTTATTTATTGAAAAAAAATGGGTAAAAGTTTTTTTTTGTTATCATTATATTTTACAAAATACAATTTAGTCCTTTTTAATTACTCTCAATTAAATACCTAGATGTCAAATCATAATCTTTGTTAGATTTTCCAAAATAAATACATGATATTATAGGAAACAAAAATTCCAAAAGATCACGGTAATATCAACTACAATCATAAATATATCACATCCACCGATTACTTGATCTAATCAAATAAAAATTATCAAGATTTTTTGGGATTGAGTCATTACTTCAAGGAAGAATCATTTCCATAATATTATATCTCTATTGTGATTTCTTTTCTTTTCTATTTATTAGTTTCTCCATTTTTTAGGCCATGCTCCAAAAATTAACTTTTTTTAAAAAAAAGAAAGAAAATAAAGAAAAATTTATCATAATATATATCTTTTTTCTAGAATCACAATTGATATAAATATAATACAAAACAAAAGATTTATTTCTTAAATGGCTATACCTTAACAGATTCATTCAACTCTTACCTTATCAATCCATTAATTTAAATTATTTGACTAATTTTAATTAAATTTTTAATTTAATATATCAAGATTGGGATTAAATTATATTTTTTGTAAAATACAATGTCAAATAATTATAATAATTATACTGAAGAACTTTTTTTTAGAAAAATTAAAATATAAAAGATCAAATTAAATTTAAAACCAAAATATATACCAAAAAAAATTTTATGTTGTGAAAACACAATATATATTAATTTTTAACGGTGTCAGTAATATCAACGGAAGACATATATTGTGAGTAAAGAAAAATATAGAGTTGATATTTAAATAAAAAAAATAGAGTGATGATGGAAGTATTAAATTATTTATATTTTGTTTGTTTTTGTATTTTAAAAATATTTTTGAAAGAATTATTTTTTTTTATTTTTTAAAATTATTTTAATATGCTGATGTTAAATATTTTTTTTTAAATAATCATTAGCAAATTTAATATATCTAAAAAATAAACATTCATTCATTCGGTTCCATTCAGGTCGTATACTTTCAGGCCCATCCTAGTGTACCACAAAATCGAATTTAATTTTCAAAAATATAGGTAATGTAGCCCATTAAAATGGCCCGCAATAAAATATGTAGCCCACTCTAATTTTGAAACAATAAGCCCAATCATGCTTACAACTGGGGGGGGGCGCGGCCTAAACGGAAACCTCAAAAAACAGAAACCCCATCGTTTCTACTTTTCTTACCAGGGAGAAACCCTTGTAAGAGAAACGCAGGTTTCGACAGCACCAAAAATATAAAAGATCAATAAATTCTAGAGCTAATCACCCCCCCTCGTTATTGCTGTTAAAATCGTTGCATTTTCCTGCTTGTTTGCTGATTTGATTTCTATCTTGCTCACTTTGATTTCGAAAGTATCCGGCCTCTTGCCATTCATGTTTTGAAAAAAATGACACAATCTAAAGAGAGCTAGAAATGAAGTGGGTTTTGATTAAAGATTAGTGACGTTTAAAATCTTTTTAGTGATTGGGATTTTGCTGGGTTTTTGCTAATTTAAAATACAAATTTAATAAAGTCGAAGTTGAGTGGTGAAGTTGTGATTTTTTCCAAGCTAGAATCACCAGAAAAGACTTGGACAGCTTCAATCTTTCATCAAGCAATGAGGTTACATAAAGATACAGTGCAACATGCCACCTTTGATCAATGTGGTTTGGAAAATTTGTTTAGGTTGGATAAGGAATGATAGCTAGCTTAATCTTTGGACATCAATAACATGTTTACCTACGTTTGTTACCAGGCTACACAGTGAGAAGTTGAAGTTGAAGATGTATACAATGGCAAGTATAAAATGCACCAAATGCTGAGATAGAGCCGGAAGTAAATGTTTTCCAGTCACATGTTGAGTACTGGACAGGAAACTTAGTTTGGAAGTCTATGCATTACAATTAGTTTAGCTATAGTGTAAAGAGATCGTGTGCTAGGAAGTTGGTAGTTCTTCGTTTGTTTGGAAAGTCTCTTTTGTGAAAATATCGTTTTATATTTGCCTTGGCAATGGTGTAAAGAATTAGTTCCATTTTTGCATATACATTGCATGGGTGTCTTGGTTTGGCATGCTGCTTTATATGAAGTTCAGTTCCATTCTGTGTGATGATCTGTTGAATTATGGTTATGTTTAGTGGTGCCGTCATTCAAAAAAATAACTTGACATTCCCTAATTCCGTTGCCTGTAGCTCTTTTGAATTGTAGTATTAGTTATGTTTCTTGGTGCCATGATACAATGATGTTTTTACATCCTCCAATTCAGCTTCATATAGCCCACCTGCAACTTTTGCTATTGCAGGCAGACTGTTTTAATATGTCAGAACATTATGTAGAATAGTTGAGCTGTGAAAGATATTCAACCTCTGTTTTTCTCTACGGCATTCACTTCCTCCCCTTGTTATCCACAAATCTGAATCTTTTCTTTGGTTTGAGTTGAATGGCAATTTTGTTATTGTCGCCTTTTCTGATTTGAGAGAGGTTAGCCTATTGCATTAAATGCTTAAAACGAAATTCTTTGAATGAGATGTGCAGGTAATTAAGAGAAGTTTTGGAGGGAGAAGTGGAAGAAGAAAGGCTTGGCACCAAAATTCGATACAAAATTTTTAGACTGAGCTCATTGTAATTATAAAACTAACATTACTGAGAGGGTAAGAGAAAAAAAATCCTCGGATAGTGTTCAGCATTGCCTGATTGTGCAGAATTACATAAGAAAAGTGTGAGTCCATTACATGTGACCATTTTTTTTTAAATTTTTGTTCAATCAAAACAAATGAGAAGTGCTGGGAATAAAATTTGGGAACACCGACATCAAGATAGAAATTTTTGTCTTTCTTGGATTCATGGCATGAAAATGATGCAGCTTCTCGTTCAATAGGTGCCATATCCTGATATAACCAATTTCATTTCTGTCATATTGGTTTTATTGGTATGCGAGGGACAGTGGACGATACCTTTACGACATACATTTTCTTTGGTATTCAGGACAAGACTTGGAAGTATGCCATCAGAATCTGATAAGTGGGGATGGGAACATGTTATTGTGTTTGGTAGATTTGACAGGGGAAGTGGTACAAAAAGGTGGAAATGTAACCACTGTAATCTACGATATAATGGATCTTATTCACGTGTCGGGCCCACCTTCTAGGCTTCTCAGGTGTTGGGGTCGAAAGTTCTTCTATCGGCAGGTCTTTACGAGAAGCATTTCAGGTCCTAGAAGAGAAGCGTGTTGCACAGAAGAAGAAAAAGAGCTCTGTCATTGGGAAGCCTGGTAAACTTGTTCGGACTTCTCAGCCAACTCTTGCTTGGAAAACCATCACAAAAGAAGATGTAGATGACATAGTAGCTAGATTTTTTTATGCTGATGGTTTAAATATCGATAACATCAACTCTTCTTACTTTCGTGAAGTGTTGAAAGCAATTGGTTCTTTTGGGTCTGGGTATGAGCTCCCTTCAATAGATAAGCTGTCTGATTCTTTTCTAAGCAAAGAGAAAGGGAGGATTGAAAAATCATTAGCTCTAGTTAGGGAGTCCTGGCCACATACGGGATGCACAATACTGCGTGCAGGTCGATTAGATGGTGCATGAGGGTAGCCTGAACATCAGTATATTTGTCTCCAGCCCAAGGGGACTTGTGTCCTTAAAAGCAGTTGATGTGGATGATACTGATGTGGGAGAGCATATGTTTACTAGTGCTCTCACTGATACAATTATGGAAGTTGGCCCTACAAATGTTCTTCAGATAGTCTTACATCTAGGCGATGCATGCAAATCATCTGAATCCTATGTATTGTCGAAGTTCCCTAATATAACGTTCCTTATTAGCTGTTACTGCATGTTGTCTGGTTTATGCCTGCAGTGACCTCCATACTTGTCTCGTAATCACTGATTCATTCATTCATTATCCCGCTTAAAAAATCTTGAGTTGTGGGGTATGTGATTAGAAAAATGAGCGAGAAAAACATCTTTAACTGGTATCGAACTCCGTAAGTACATCATTTACGCAGGATTCACCTCTTTTGCGAGGTTAATAAAAAAATGACTACCCTTTAATTAACTACACATAACTGTAACTTTTCTTTGAATTAATTTATTCGCCGTCATGTTGACTTCAGGAAAATTGATTTCTGCTTGGATCAAGAGTGGAGAGGAAAATAAGAAAAGGAGAGTGTAACCATTTTAGAACCCGTTTGGGAATGGGGTCAGCTGCACAGTTGGCAGCATTCCCAAACAAAGCCTTGGTGAATCCAGAAAAGAAGAAGAAGAAGAAAAGAAAATGCCTTCAGGTCTAAGCATAAAAGAAGCATGCTTTCTGCCCTATTTACTCGATGGTGAACCTCTTGGACCAGCCCTCTCCCAGGATTGATGCCCTTAGATGTACGAAAGAAGAATACGTGGAATGGAGCTGCAAGAAAAGGTCTCTGTATTAATTTGTATTTGTTGGATTCGAGAACATTAAAACATATTTGACTCTCGACCCCATTGATCCACACACAGCATAAATCACGGTACCTCAAGTGTATTGATCTTGTTCTTATGAGCAGTGGAAAGGGCTTAATAATAGGTTATTATCAATTTCGGGGGAGGATATCTACTTTACTTGGACATTACGAAAAATTAAGAGCAATATCAGCGGGCGATTGTCGATTTCCATGAACAAAAAATAAAAAAAGATTATTGAGAAAAGCGGGTTTGCTAAGAAACAGAGGAAGCATAAGATGTGGGGATCCAATTAAGATGTAAACAAAGGATTTATTAAGGGAAATGGCATTAATAAAGAAAATCTTAGATTCAATATCCGTGTCTACATTAGAGACAAACATGAGGCGGGAGTGCATAAAGCTGCATATCAAATCCTAACTTTGCATTCCCTTCATGCCAGTAAAGTGAAAGCATTGCTGATAAAGTGTCCTACTGTACTGCATGGAGGGAAATGAACCAAAAAGTAAAAGAAAAAAGAAAAAGAAACTTTGATTTCCAAAGAAGACTTCGGAATTCCAGGATTTCAGCATCCCCAAAATAATAATAATAATAATAAAAATCCATGCCGTCGGTGAACGTGATGCACCGTATCCCTTTTCCGTGGGCTGTAATGAAATAGGTCCAAGAAGGTATAAAAAATTGACGTCAACTTTTATGCGCTTGAATAGGTTTTACTTTGTTTTTAACCAAAACGATCGTGTTTTATTTAAAATTATTTTGATTTTTTTTTAATTTAAAAAAACTTGAAATCACGTAGTTTTGGTTTAAAAAAATCGAGTTGACTTGTTGATAGGTTCACCTTATAAATCTAAGATTCATATTTTAAGCTGGTTCGATATTAAATCAAGTTGTGTAATTATGCTTGAGTAAAATAAATTTAAGTTTAAAAAATTTCAATTTATTTTAAAGTTCTACATTGGTTGTGCAGCTCAAAATCCAATAAATCTCCTGATAAATAAATCAATAAATAAATAAAAAGTATATTATTATCTTAAGGGTAGGATTTTATAATGGATCTTACTAGTCCAATAAACCACGTGTATTTTTTATTTTTTTTTGTCTCCGAGGGTTTGAGCATAACTTGTCTTATTGAAGCAGATGGAATTGGGGAACAGTCCACAGTAAATCAAGAAGAAATTACACTCAATTGTGTCTGAAAATTGCAAGAATTGCATGTGCTCATGAAGAGAGCAACAATGGTTGGAGGACTACATGTACGATGTTTCTTCCTTCGAAGCTTCCTCTACCATTCTCGTAAATGTTGCTCAAGTCAAATTTTGTAGGAGTTACACTGGAATGATTTATGATGCACGCTAAGAGCCTCGATTTAGCTTTAGATACATTTCAAATCAAGATAGTACTGTTTAATATTGGATATTTTTTGAAGTATTTTTTATTTGAAAATATATTAAATAAATATTTTTAAGAAATATTTAATTATTTTTAATATCAATATATTAAAACTATACAAAATATAAAAAAATTAATTATTTTAAAATTGCCGCTGGACCAAAAAAAAAATAAATTGAGACAATATGTACTTCATTAATTCTGCTTGATCTAATCAAATTCCCTCTTCTTCATTTTCGAGTGTCGGTGTCAGGCTTCATAGTCTACACAACAGCTCCTTTTCTCTCTTGTAGCAAGAAAGCAGGCATTCCAATCACAATAAAGCAATTTTGTTTTAATAAAGATGGGGTGGGGCAGCATGTGGGATCCCGCCATAGCTAAAAAACTTCAAGGTATTGAAAGACTAACACATAAAAAAAAATCAAACACACTATTTTGTTAATTAGATATATTATATAGTCACTAATTTAGATTACAATAAAATTCTCTTGACATTAAATTTCTTGTTTAAAAATAATATATAAAAGATTGTAAAATATTTTTTTAAAAAAAAACAACTTGAAGAAGTTCACTAATTAAAGACCGTGAAGGTTAGGTGACAATTATCAATGGAAAGGCGGTTTATACACCTTTAATTAGTTTCGAATAATTCTCGTCGTCAATTTATTATTATTAGTATACAACGATGTCTTAACAGCATCAATTACACTGTAATGGTGATTGATAGCTATAGACTGATAGTATTATTGACATCTTACAAAACTCAAATTAGTTTCCAAACTATTACTCAATTCTCAACTCGATACTAAACAAAGACTTCTCTTAATCGTGTGTCCAAAGTTTCTCACACGTCTCGATAGAATCCCCTTCAACGTGTCCATCTAACGTGAGAATTCTCAAAATTTGAAGATGATTTTGACATTTTTTATTAAAAAAAAATCATAAATATCTTGGATTGTAATTCTATAACCTGATATAGATCATTTGTTAACTCATAATCTAGATCATGTAAAGTTTTTTTTTTTAAATTCACGTGATTGATTTAATTAGACTCAAAACCTATAGGAGACTTGGCCAATATTTTTGGTCAAAATATTGTTCTAATTAGTTTTTTTTTTAAATGATATAAAAACATTTTTTTGGACAAAGATTAAAAAATAATAATAATTAATTTGGATCTATCTACTAAACTGTGAATCAACCTATTTTACTTGTAGATCAAGCAGAGTTTCAAAACTATATTTTAGATGAGTGGCTGATTAGAGAATTTTGAATAAATGGGCACCTCAAGCAACAAAAACTTTTACTGAGACTTGGCAAAAAGTCGGGATGCTAATATGAGGTTAGGTCCGCATGCCTCACAAAAATTCTCAAAAGACTCAAACTACTCCATCAAAATAAAAAAAAAAATCGCATTAAATTTAAATTTAATTAGAAATGTAATCAATTACATAAGCATGGAACTACCTTGATAAATTCATGTTATATACGACAAAACTGCTTTGATTAACTCTAAGAATGTTTCTCAAACTCACAACACGTCATTGTTAACTTGGTTTATGGTTCATCAGCAAGAATAAAGAGAAAATGTTTCCTGTTCACCACCGATCTCCTTCTCTTAAGCACATTGCCTCCCACTTGTCTTAACAGGAGGCAAGAAAAGGTGTGCTAGCGGTTCTCTAACACGAAATTAATCTCAAAATTAACTTTGACTACCACATCTAATTTCCCATTGAAAACGAATTAATTAGTTGTTCCATGCGCCAACCTGAATATTTTTATGTTGATTTCTTATTTATTTTTATTTTGAATTGAATCCAACATTTAATCAAAATTATCCAACAAATTCGAGAAATTATTCGGCTCAACCATACGAGAAATATTCTTCCAATTTTAAGAAATCAGTAAGTTAATACCCTGGATCATCTAAGCTAGTTTGTTCGTCCCTACCAAAAACCCAAAATATGTACCTTAAAAAACAGGAATCCGAGGGTTGAAGGAGCAACCGACAATCCTGGTATAAAATGGAATGTAGGGGGCCGGGAGAGACGTGTCCTGATTTGTTTCAGAAAAGGAGGGATTACGTAAGAAGAAATGGAGAGAAGCTTCACAATTACTATTTATTTCTGCTTCTCAATCCTTTTAATAGCTAGGCTTTTGTGTACAAGAAACACATCCCCCACCCATATTTTCTTTTACGAGGGTCCATCAGCTTAATTATTGGTCTGACGTGGAAATACTCACATTTAAAAAAAAAGATTTGGAAAATTCCTTGTCGATGATTCTCTACGACATTTTCTATAGTGACCAAGTTTAACATTGTCTGATTGAAAATAAATAAATTACAGCCTCAAATTGTAGTTCTGTCCACTGTAATGACTGCTGTAAATTCATCAACTAAATACTGACAAAGGATTAATTAATTAGTAAATTATTTTACCAAAGCATGATGGAAAGGGATAGGACTCGTATATGTTAATTCAAGTGTTAATTTGTTCCCGTCTTGCCACTCCCTGTGTATATATATAAAGTAGTAACGGAAGAGAAAAACAAGAAGAAAAATTAATTAGTCTTACATCCTTGTGAAACATATATATATATATATATATTCTGGGGGTAAAGGCAGGTAGGGCATATAAGATCAAGTTGAAGGGGCTAGCTGGAGGCTCCACAAGCCACACTCTCAATGTGGTAGGTCACCATATGTCCTAACTTTTGACACATTATTATTGTGATTAGCCTCACCTTCCCAGAGCAAAAGGAGGGAAATCTGGGCTACCTGCCAAAAAGATAAGGCATAGTCGGTTTACCTCTAACATGTCACTCGTGAGGATGATCGTCACTGTAACCGAAACCCTAATCCAAACCACCCTTTAATTTTCTCATGTGGCTTTGACCTAATGTATGCATGATAATCATCCATGCACCACCGCGCCTCCACCTGAATTCATGAGTAATAAATCAATATCTTTATTAAAAAATATTGAATCAATAAAAAATTATAAATAATTTTTTTTTAAAATACAAATATATCTAATCAAATCCAGCTATGATTGGGCTTTACAATATGTCAAGCTCAAGGCATGTTAAGTTTAGATGTTAGGCCTGATACTAATCAAATCTAGTCATGATTGGGCTTGACAGTATGCCAAAACTCGTACATGTTGGGTTTGACGCTAACCAAATCTAATTATGATTGATTTTAGTAGTGTGTTGAGCCCTAGATGCATTAAATTTAGTCATTACTAATCTCAACCACAGCTGGGATTGATAGGAGCGTCGGACCCAGCCACATATTGGCCTGATAGTATGCTTAACCTCGACAAGTTGAGTTTGGTGCTGGTCAGACCTAAGAGATGATCGAGTCTAACACTATCAATTCTATATATTTTTATATAAAATTGTAGAGAAATTATTTATTAACAAATAAGTTTAATTAAATAAGTTTATACTCTATCAAGACCATTATATGTATTAAAGTTTGTCATAACCGGTTATGTCATCATATTCTAGTTAGATGAAATGAATGAAATATTTCTTATAATACAACTCAAAATATCATAAAAGTAAAATGACGCTTCAATTCCTCATTTTCATAAAAGAATAAAATTCATACATTATAAATACACCATGAAACCTTTAGAATGAAAGTTCATAATCTTCATTTTCTATTGCATATATATTTTTAGAGCATATCTTTTTAAAGTATTATTGTATTTTTTTTAAAAAAATATTTATTTAAGTATCAGAGAGTCCCTATCAAAATGGATCTTTTACATGTATTGACCATAAACAACTATTAAAGATAAAATATTCCTCTTCCACCCTTTATAAATACGAGTAATTCCATGTCATGAGAGAGAAAAAATTCAAAGCCAAAGTCTGAAAAAGAAAAACCAGTCATTCCCTTGTTTTCATTTTTCTTCTCTCCCTGTCAGCCTTTTGCCACTCTCTCCATCACTGCCACAACAACTTTCTCCACTGTGAATCCTAACAACCCCAGCTTATACACCCTCGCAAACATTAGCTCCTCCCTTAGCGATGGCCAGCGTGCACCGACATGAATAGTAACACCACCACAAACTTCTTCTTCTTTCTCCACACAACAACCCCTCAATAGTAGCAGTAATTGATTCTCCCTTCAACCCCCAATGTCAGCCACTAGCACCTTTATAAATCTCATGCCATAGTTGTAATCCTTGTACTTGGTGAATTTCTTTATCTAATTCCCTCATGTTTTTCCTCTACATGCAAACATGCAAATCGTGTTATATTGTTTATAATGCAACTTAGTTACGGGGCTGGGCTAATGACTAAGTTGAGTTAAGCTGAACTCATTTCAACCCAGTCTAACCCCTTTAAAATAACAAAGAAGGGTTTATTGGGTTGCTAGTTGGCCCAACCCGATTGAGTCCGGTTGGACTCATTTTGGCCCACCCCAGATACCTTAACTGGTCCAGCCTGATATAATAATAAAAAAAAACTAATGGCACATTTTAATACTTCATCTTCTAAGTATCAGATGCAAGCTATCAATTATTTTGATTAAAAAATAAATAAGATTATTAGGATGAATTGGTTAACTAATTATTTAACTTGTTATTCTTATTTCTAGACTGCTTGAATTTTTTATACTTCATCGATCAATAAATTTTAAATCCTCGCAGCACCATTTGATAGATGTACTAAATTGTAAACTTACAAGGAATATATATATATATATATATATATCCCTAGATTTATTTTGAATCGATGACACATGACCCATGTATCTAGATTTGTTGGCATCCCTGGTGACTGTTCTGTTATTTAAGATAATTATTGCAGGCAGGGATTTAGCCAAATAATTTCCAAAACCCTTGATTCTTGGCCACGATGCTCAACATTATCACGTGATTACAAATTGGAATTGTTAATTTATTAGCAAAATCAGTATTGTTATTGCTAATTAACACGTGGATGCACGGGCCGGCTATATTACACTACAGTCTTGGCAACGTACGAAATTGTTTTTATCTGGTGCATGTGGGACTTCTTTTAATTACCACAACTTTTGTATTAAAAGAGATTGAAAGAAGAAGAAGAAGAAGAAGTATTCTGGAAGAGGGTTGGGGGAAGGCAAAAGCACCTTCCATTGGCAGCGGCTTGTGATCTGACACGAGGCTCCAGGCTTTAAACATGCTCTCTTGTTGCTACAGGAAAAGCAAAGCAAAGCAAATCTATACAATCAGAACATATGCTACAATCTATTTGTTTAACAATCAAATCAATGAAAATAATTTCAATCCTTTTATCTCTTTTTCCTATTTTCTTAAGTGTTAGAGAGATTTTATTCTTAACAATTTTTTTTTTGGGGGGGCGTATTTGAATATTTCGGCATTCTAGCAATAATCATACCTATCATAACCAGGTTTGCAGTTGGTCAAAGCTATCTTTAAATTTGTAAATTTCTTTAAATTTATTTTAATATATATATATTTATATAACATATCTTGATAAGAAAAGGCTTACGCTGGTCTACGAGTACTGGGCATGCATGCTTACACCAAACTTCAAATTCACAATTTAACTAATAGTTTTTTGAGTTAATGAATTTAGGGTATGTTTAAAATAATAGTTTAAAGTGTTTTTTATTTAGAAATATATTAAAATATAATTTTTTATTTTTTTAAAAAATATTTTTAATATCAACACATTAAAATAATAAAAAATCATAAAAAAATAATTAAATTTTAAATAAAAAATTTAAAAAACACTGACATTCCCAAACAAGTTCTTAATACTCATCGCAGCTGCAACAGTCAGTGACCTTTAATTCACGCTTAAGTTTGTCGGTCTGCCCATGCTAAACATCGCTGGGAGGCTGTCAAAAGTCATATGAGTCCCTGGCAATATGATTAAAAGGCACGGCTGTCGCCTTAAACACCTTCGCTCAGTTTCGCACAAACAGTTTTTACAATAATAATAGTAATTTAATTTTTTTATATTTTTTAAAAATTTAATTTTTTTATATTTTATTTTAAATTAATAATTTTTTAGTATTTTCAAATGATTTTGATATACTGATATTAAAAATAATTTAAAAAAAATAAAAATATTATTTTAATATGATTTCAAGGAAGAAATAGTTGTAACTACGTTTAACATAATCACATACAGTCCTTTGAGATTTTAAATTTATTAATTTAACTACCTTGCTAAAATTGTTCAGGGCCATCAACCCCTACATTCCCACGTTTTAATTTCATTTTTGGTGATGGTGTGCCCAGGATTTCAATAAAGGAGCTAAATGATCAACATGAAAAATAGAGGGACCATGGCAGAAACAATGCTTACAAGGAAAAGAAAAGGCCAGATTTAGATGAAAGAAGGACTTGTTTTTCCTGAAGATTAGATTCGATATGCCTGTTCCAAGAACTAGGATTGCTTGAGCAGGGGGATGTCAAAAATACAAAACTATTAGGATAAATCTCAAAATAAGTTAAAGTTAAAAAAATAAAGTGAAATATGATATTTTTAGACATGCCAAATACAAATATATTTTTTTTAAGAAAAAGAAGGGTCAAGTTGAAAAATCTCAATAAAAACACACTTAATTCAAATAAAACAAGAAAAAAGGCCATTAATTAATCCCAATCTCATCAATTTAACATCTTATCCACTCTTGACCATGCAAAAACTTTGTCTTTTGAACAGTTTTTACTAGTTTAATTGCTTGGACTGACTTATCATAGCATGAAAGGGAACAAAAAAACTAAAACTCACAAGGAAGAGGACCCCTCATCCACCAAGGCAGGCAGCGGCCGCCTGTGGTCCATTTTAGACCGCGACCGCAGCACTACAAACCCTCATGGAGTGCCATCATGTGCGGAGTGATTAATGTTAGTAACTATCTATTTAGCTGGAAAAAATCCCTTTCCCATCCCCGTTGATTATGAAAATTAAGACTTGAACATGGGATTGTCGCCCCCCCCCNCCCCCCCCCCCCCCCAAAAAAAGTTTTGAGTGTCATTTTAGAATTTTGACGGTGATTGATTTTTTATTTTTTTTAATAAATACATTAAAATAATATTTTTAAAAATTATTTATGACTCTGAAAAAATACATTAAAACAATTCAAAAATACTATTTTGTAATGTTAATTTTATTTGAGTCACAATTAATTTTATTTGAGTCACAAGCTATACGTTTCATAAAAAAAGAAAAAAAATACCATTTTTGTATATTATTTCAGGCTACTTTATGTAAATATTTATAACATGCTAATAAAAAAGAGAAAAATATACGATGGTATACAAATAAATAATTCATGCAAATTTTAATTGACATTTAGCAAAACATAGTATACGTATAGTTCCCTATTGATCCATTGCGTTTGTTTTATTGAAATTCTTTTATTGAATATAAGAGGATTTGGGATCCCATTTATTGGAAAATATACAATGCTACAGAAATTAATAATTCATGATACTTTCCTTTTACTGTAATATCAGTTAATTAGCTTTTACACACTAAAAGATAATATTTGCTTTGATAGATTTTATAAATAGGTGCGTTCGGTTTTTTTTTTGGATTAAATATGAACATAAGGTAACAATAAGATGCTAAACCAGAAGCTTTATTATTTTTTTTATATATATAACATAGGATATTCAGGCTAATTTATGTATATTATAATTAATTTTTAGATTTATTAAATATTCTGTAAATTTGGTAAATAAATAAGACATTGCAGAAATAACACACGTACACATTAAAATTTAAACCTAAAATACAAAGATAAAAAAGTTCTTATCAGAATCCTTGGGTCATGAATTACTCTTTGCTGGTTACCACGTATGAAGGGCAAACTGCAATAGCTCTTTCTTTCTAAAATTTGCAAGCATAGTACCTGAGTGTTTGTTTTTACGTTGTAATTTTTAAAATGTTTTTATTTAAAAATTAATTTTTTATTTTTTTCAAATTATTTTGATATAATCATGTCAAAGCGCTGTGCGCTGCTACCTTGAGTTATTTCAATTAGAATAATAGATAATGATTTACTGAGATATATTTATTTTTGTATATTTTATGACACAAAACGTAATATATATTAGAATTATTTGGATGAAAGTAATTCAACTTGGGACTTGAACCCAGCATTGAGTTTTATTTATTTATTTGCTGGATTAATACATCATTGGCTCGAGTTTTGACCCTCCTCACGTGTGTACTTTTATACTTTCAGGTACGGGCAGTTAATAACTTAACCATGATGGGAACCTAAAACGGTGAAAGCTCTTCCACTTTCACCTGTTTACCCCTATATTGTAAATTTGTATACATCACTAACTCGTCACAAAAGTCAACCACAGCACTTCAATTCATTATTTTTTAATGTTCTGTTTTTTCTTTATTTGATAAAAAAATCTATAAATTGGAGATATTGATCATCTTTTACTACTGTATCTAACGATTATGCATCCGGTATTTTTTAAAATAAAACAGGTTTGAGTCATAATTAATGTATTATTATTATTATTATTATTAAATTAGGGAGAACTACTCCATTTCTTCTCTGGATTTCCGAGTCCCACAATAAAAAAAAAAAGAGGAGAAAATCTTGATGAGGCCGTTTCAGTAAAACAAACAATTCTCATTCTTGAAAGTGACAAGCATGTCCTTTCCATAAAATTCCATGGAGGGTATCCGTGTGCTGTAATTACGGCTCTACTCACACTTTGTAATTGGAACGGTAAAGTTTATAAATCGTTTTCGGGGCAGATCTTGCTAGGGCAAGAAGTAAATTTACTCCCAAACAGTACCAAAATTGACTATAAAATGACCACCTTTCTCTCTCCCTCTCTCGCAAAACCCCTTCTGCTTCTCCTCTCTCCCAGCTCTGCCTCACATCTGTTCTGCCCCTGCTTCACTAGATCAAAAGAAACAGAAGCATTGGATGGCACAGATTGTGAGAGTGGGGAGGCATTGAAAGAGTGAAAACTAAAGGTTTGTTGTTCTTTTCTCTTAAGGAGAGAAACAGAAGAAACAGGAATACTTGAACTGGGGTTTTATAGCATTTGACCAAATTTTCCTTGTAATCATAGCTCTGTTCCAAATATATATACAACCCTTATTTCTACCACATTGCTGAGAATCTTAAAAGCGATACAAGAAACAAATTTACTGTTTCTTTCTTGTTCTCATCTTGATTGTTCTTTCTGCCAATTTAGCGTATCCCCTGTTTTTCTCTGCTCTTTTGGGATAGAGAGAGACAGAGAGATGGCTGAAGTTTCACCGAAAGTCATGATACCTGAATCATTTCAGTTTCAGGTATCAAGTTCGGACATTGCAGGTCAGCTTACACTCATCTGGGAGCTAATCAAAGCACCGTTGATAGTTCCTTTGTTGACACTTGGGGTTTACATTTGCTTAGCCATGTCACTCATGCTCTTCATGGAGAGAGTTTACATGGGTATTGTCATAATCCTTGTTAAGCTCTTTTGGAAGAAACCAGACAAGCGTTACAAATGGGAGCCCATGCAAGATGATTTGGAATCTGGCAATCTTAACTTCCCTGTTGTTCTTGTTCAAATCCCAATGTTCAACGAAAGAGAGGTCTCTAGTTCCTTCTCCGTGTCCTCTGTTTACTTTATTTTCAGTCAGTTTGTTTTCTTCTTCATACTTTATTCCTGGGATTTTGAGAAAGGTCTTCGAAGTTTAGAGCTTTTCTTGCCTTTCGTCATATAATTATTGTGTGTTTTGGATAGGTTTACAAGCTTTCCATTGGTGCAGCCTCTAATCTTTCCTGGCCAGCAGATCGTCTTGTGATCCAAGTCCTGGATGATTCAACTGACCCTGCCATCAAGGTAGTAAAAAACAACAAAAATCACTTTAATCTGCCCCCAATGTAAATCTTTTATAATTCCTAGACGCCCCTTTTGTTCTTGATTGGTTTTGATCACATTCGTGTCATGCAAATCATTTTTGTTAAGCTTAGCAAATCGGTGTAGGCTCCAAATTTATCAATTCCGAGGAGGACTCTTAAATCTCTGATCTGGGTTTTGCTCATGCACTTAAATTTTTGGTCAATGAGTCACGTGTTGTCATCAATGCAGCAAATGGTGGAGCTAGAGTGTCAAAGATGGGCGAGCAAAGGCATAAACATAAGGTACCAAATCAGGGAGAACAGAACAGGCTACAAATCTGGTGCTTTAAAAGAAGGCCTAAAGAGAAGCTATGTTAAACACTGCGAATATGTTTGCATCTTTGATGCTGATTTCCAGCCTGAGCCTGACTACCTCCGGCGTGCCATTCCTTTCTTGATCCACAATCCTGACATTGCCCTCGTTCAAGGTCGCTGGAGATTTGGTAAGCTCGCTAAAAACTGCAAAAAGTTTTAAAAAATAAACACACCAAAACCCTAATTAAGCCAGTTGATTATTTATTTTCTTAAATTTCTAACGTTGTTTTTGCGAGTGTCGGTGGTCTTTATGTGTTATAGTTTAGTCTTTTTATGGTAGGAGACTGCTCCTGCTACTTCCTGCATGAGGGTGATGATGTGGGTTCACCCAACAATCACGGGATGGGGACCACTGTACCCTGACTCACTTGGCCACCTTGTTTTTTACAGTTGGGGGTCTACTGGCCGTCCATCACGCTGCCATGGAACCCACATAAACAAAAAAGAAAAGAAAAAATCTAACGGGTTCAGCGAGGCTTTCCCATCTTTAATTTTGTTTCCAAATTATGTTATTAATAATTCAATCAATAATAATAACTCAAAAAAAAAAAATACCAATGTCTTCTTTTTCAAATTGAAGTTGCTGAGATTAATAAAATTTGTTCCTGAAAATTGCTAATTGCCGTGGCATTTTAGTCATTTTAGAGCGTTCTTACGGGAACGCCCCACGGTGCACGGATCACATGGACAGCCCATGCTGTGGGGGCAAATTTGTCATTTAAAGTATCACTTAACCTTCTGTTCTTCTAGCGGCAGCTAGACCATTTTCTGGTCACGTGCGTTTTATCCTTCCGCAGTGAGTTCGTAGATGGGGTGGGACCCTCTCTTAAAGTGTTGCCGACACCTTCAGTTTTTGTATTTTATGGTAAATGAATAAAAAAAAGGAATATAATTTTTCTACTACAGTTAAAAAGAATAAATAAATCAAAGACCGGTACTGTGGATAGCCACTGACATTACTCATGTGAAGACAAAGAAGTAAACGGCTAGTCTAGTTTATTAATTTAATGTATAATAATTCGTTAATTTAATTACATGTTTAATGATTAATGATGATCCTAATGATTTTACTTTTGGGGGTGGTGAAATTTTTGCAGTGAATGCAGATGAGTGCTTGTTGACAAGAATGCAAGAAATGTCCTTGGACTATCATTTTACAGTGGAACAGGAAGTTGGGTCAGCTACTCATGCATTCTTTGGCTTCAATGGTAATTATTAAAATTTAATCTGCCTTATTTCCGTTTCGGAAAGCGTTTCCTGAATTTAGGTACTTTACCGCCATTTTCGTCATAAGTCATCTTCGGAGGTAAAATAATAAGAATTAAACAAGGTGAAAATGTTACATAAAATTTATAACATCTAATGTATTTTGTGATGTGACCAATGAAAAGATTTTTAATGTGACGATGAATGCCAATACAGGGACTGCCGGGGTATGGAGAATTGCGGCCATTAATGAGGCCGGTGGGTGGAAGGACAGAACTACAGTGGAGGACATGGATCTTGCAGTCCGAGCTAGTCTCAGGGGCTGGAAATTTCTCTACCTTGGTGACCTCCAAGTATGTAATTAACTATCCTTAAGTACGTTCGTAATACTGGTTTTAGAACAATTCATCTCAGGTTAATGATTTTATTTTTTTAAATAACGGTTGATTTTCTTGGCAGGTAAAAAGTGAGCTTCCAAGTACATTCAAAGCTTTCCGGTTCCAGCAGCACAGGTGGTCCTGTGGTCCTGCTAATCTGTTCAGGAAAATGGCTATGGAGATTGTTAGAAATAAGGTTTGGATCTTTTTATTCTTCAACTTTTGTTGCTAATTAGGATTAGTTTCAAATTAAAGTTAATATTTTGTGCTATACTCCTAATTACATTTATTTTTTGCGTATCTCAGAAAGTTAGGTTCTGGAAAAAGTTCTATGTGATCTACAGCTTTTTCTTCGTTCGCAAGATCATAGCTCACATGGTGACCTTCTCCTTCTACTGCGTCGTTCTTCCATTAACTATTTTGGTCCCTGAAGTCAAGGTTCCGATTTGGGGAGCTGTTTACATTCCTTCTGTCATTACCATTCTAAATTCAGTAGGAACTCCAAGGTATGGCCATTTTTTCAAAATTTTACTCACAGATTGAAAGTTTTCTTCCAAGAATCAAGACAGTACTAACGAATTGAACGCGCAGGTCAATTCACTTGTTGTTTTACTGGATCCTTTTCGAAAACGTTATGTCTTTGCACCGGACTAAGGCAACGTTCATCGGTCTGCTTGAAGCAGGGCGAGCCAATGAGTGGGTTGTCACTGAAAAACTAGGAAACACACTCCAGAAAGCAGCAGAGGCTAAGAAATCAAACCCCAAAGCACCCAGAAAATTCCGATTCAAATTTACGGACAGGTAATAATCCTTTACTTTTAATTCTACTGGCACAAAATATTTTCTCTGTCACGGATCATGATCGCAATACCTTCATAAAATGTAAGTTCGTCCTAGTTGTGCTCGCTATAGGTTTTTTATTCGCAGTCAAGGGATTTGTCGGACTATGAATGGTTGGCAAATACCAAACTAACAAATTCTAAGTATCATATAGAAATATTATTTAGCAAGATGACCAAATCCCACCATCCTAAAATACATTTTTGCTTGTTTTTTTGCCTTCTTTGTTGTAGTAGTTGAGAATATTTGCATTTTTATTAATTTATGTGGATTTGATGTTGGATTCAGTTAAATGAGATCAGGGGCCTCCACTATCAACTCTAGATTATTCAATAATTTTCCAGTGGACCTCTCTCTCTTTCTCTGTGTACATATATATTTGTCATCAGTAATGATGATCCAAGCTTGGAGTATATAGCAATAGCGTATGTTTTTATTCTTTTAACATGCCGTATGTTTTTCTTTTTTTGATTTTTTACAGGCTCAACACATTGGAACTGGGATTTTCAGCATTCCTTTTCTTGTGTGGATGCTATGACTTTGTTAATGGAAAGAACAACTACTTCATATACCTTTGGCTCCAAACAGTCACCTTCTTCATCACTGGAATTGGATACGTTGGTACCATTATTTAATAGCTCTTAGCAGCAGCAGCAGCAGCCGGAGTGACGCACAAAAACAGCAAAACCCTCTTTGTGCATGTCATGCTGCCATTTGTGTTTTTATTTTTTCTCCTCTACAACACAATATATAATTAAGTGGGGGATCTGTGAGCAACATTTGATTGCAATTCCTGCCATTTCAGCCCATTCAAGGAAACAAAAAAGGTCATTCAACATGATTGGCACAAAAGACATAGCCAATGCCTTCAGAAGAAGACTTAGTGTGAATCATTCTAGTGAAAGTAGAAAAATACCAAAAATAGAAGCTGTTATTGTGGAAACACACCATACAGATTCAAGGAGAGCAGCAGCAGAGACAGTATTAGGCAACAGGATTGTTATTTCAATTAAATAGATTGCTTGTAATTGTGAGATTTTGTTCCTTTTCCCCATTGTTCCTTCTGCTTAGTTTAAGAGAATAAGTTGAAGCAATGAAATGGTGTATTTGTTGTCACTTAATTTATTGTCTTCTTCCTCTGTCTAATTACATTTTTACTTAATATTTTGCTATTGAAGCCTGGAGGTTGAGAGTGGCAGTGGTCTGAGCACCTCCATCCCTTAAATATGGGCCCCAACAACAAAACAAAACCAGCAGTCTTGATGGAGACTGTTTGCAAGAATGTTAACGAGTCCCAGGCTCTAATTATTATTAAAAAAAAAAGAACTGTCGGTGAGATTTCCATTACAAGAAGAAAGACTTTGATTTTGCTTTCAAGGGGCATTAGTTATAAACCCTGGTTTAAAACCCGAGTTATGAAATTGGTCAGGTTAACTCCCATGTCGGTGGATCAACCTGACGTGATTATGAGCGCATGTTTAGCAACTTATGATGCTAAAAATATATATTATTTTTAAAAAAATAAAAAATATATATATATTATTTTAATATATTTTTAAATAAAAAATAATTTAAAAAATAATGTAGCTGCAATCGAGAACCTATTCTTGCAATAATTGTATGCGTACTCACGTTCTGGCCTCAGCACTTTTTAGGAGTCCTAAATCCAAGTGCCTGGCAATCCATTAACGTTCTTTGTTTTCCTGTAGATGTAGACAATAGAATGGGACTTTCTCATGGATATATTTTTTTTTAATTTACATGTGGTCTGGGTTAACTTATACGCATCACGAATAATCTACACGGCTCACTGAATATCCTGCAAGCTCAATAAACAGGTAAGATACCGTGAAAGTGACAAACATATATGGTAAAGTTCGAACCCATGTGTTGAGAAAGGGAACAAGCCCCTTCCACTTGGACTAGAACCTCACTTGCCTTTCTTATGGATACTTCTCATGCCTGGTGCCAGACATTTGTTCCCCGCGACAAGAATTATCTCTCACAGTCCATCCAATCTAGAGCCATGTTTTTTACCTCTTGCTTTTATGTGAAATTGTTTTGCTGTGTTACCCTGTCGTCATTTACAAGGTTAATTTTGTTTCAAGGAATCACCTTTCAATGATTAGCCTTAAAAGATGCTTCATGCTGCTTTCTTTCTTCTACTAGAAGTGTCAATATTATCTGTGCTCAAGCCTTTTGCACTTGAATCAATGAAAGGATAGGAAGCACAATAATAATAGCCTGCAGTTGTAATATACACCATTTAACAGCTCCATTCTGATCAGAAACCGGAGATTTATAATTTAACAACCGTAACTGCAGACAATATAAAAATGAATTATAAGAGTAATGATAATCACCATCTTAGAAAACTAGAACTCTTAGTCATTGATTATGGAAACTTCCAAAGCAAGCTGTTTTGAAAGCCTTTTAGTGAGAAAACAATGTGCTCAGATCATCACTCCCATCCCCACATCACTCTTTTCTTTATGTTCTTTTATGATCTTGGGGTGAAAGTATTTAAATATACAGCAGAACTCAACTCTGAGAACCCTAAATCTTAAGCCTTCTACAACTAGATTAATGCCTCATAACTGGCTATATTCTGCCCCTTTTTTTGGCCCTATGTTGAATGGAATATACCAAACCTTGTTCATTAAAGAAAGATCATGGTGTGGTTAGACTAATTAGAGTAATGCCTCGTCTGCTACATTCTCACAATTATTTGACAGCGTATGACCGATTCTTGTACATCAATAAATGGTCATGGTGAGGCAAGAGTAACTAATGCCAACCACTGAATTGAGCAACGGTGCCATTAAAACTCCTCCTATCATAACATTGCAGAACTTGTCCCTACCACCAAAACCAAAGGGAAAAAAAATACCCACACGCGAAAACAGAACACAAGGCACGTGCTGTATATAATGTGTGTCAGAAACCTTTTTTTCCTGAAAAATAACAGCCAATCTTTATTGGGTTATCTTTCTTTCCAATTATTGTGCGAGAGAATCCGATATTTGATTGAGAAAAGTGGTGTCTGCCCTCATGTTGCCACTCATCAAACATTAACACCCAAGGCATGCAAGGTCCCCTAATTAGCTAATGAGGTGCCCTTTTCAATTGTTAGAATAACAACGAAGAGTTTTGAAGCAATGACTTAAATCTCTGTATGACAGTTGTACATTCAAGGAAATCAAGCCATGGGGTAACCAGGGAATGAATGATTGCCCCAAAGGGTTGTCAGAAATAGCATCAGCTCTCCAGGAAATGGAAGGAAATTGTATCAGCAAAGGGAACGACTCAAAGCTGTAGTCTTTTCTATGATAGGATTAGTTTCCAAAGAACCATTTTAATTGTTGAGTTTTAGAGCTTATTTTGAATGTTCACCTAGGAGAGTATGGATAATCTAATTCATCTTTTTTTTTAAAAGGAATCAAAGCATGCTAGATTGCATGAGTGTTCCAATCTCAGCGAGATTTCCTCTACATGGCACGTGCTCTGTGCCCTTTCAAAATATATAGCATTAGCCATTAGACAACACGGATCTTTCACCATTGTAACAAGTTATAATAAATTAAGACAATTTGTCTAAATTCTACGGTTATTCTTCAATCAAATCAAAACAATTTATTATACTAACGTTGTTAAGGATCTGACAACAACTCTCACATGTGTCCTCCAATCAATCACCCAAAGATTTAAGATATTATAAACCGGTAAGTTGAAATGTCATCTCACTTGGTTGCCGTTCTGTGCTAAAGCCCTTTTGGAATTAGCACTCCCTTGGTCTTACCATCTCTCCAATGACAACGTGACTTGTCAATTCTAGCATTGATGCATCGGGTTCCCTTACTCTTGCTGCCCTTAACGTGGGAGACCTTAGTCCCCCCATTTTTCTGGTACATGGGGTCAGTTCTTTATAGGCCAATATATTCTCAAGCATCTTGTTTATATTCTCCACCCAATGTAACTGTATGTATGAGAAATCATTTTCTTGTTTACCCACCACCTATCTTGCTGCTGCTGCTGCTTCATTTTTTATCCAAATTGCTTCAGCTTTCAAGTCCAGTTGTCGGTGGCGGTGAATGATCCTAAGCTGTGGAGAGCTTTTAGAAGACAGGAGAGGTCTCTCTCCAGTTATGTAACCCCACAGAGGGACTGCACTGAAGTACCCGAAAAATCCGTAAAGGTCCATATCTAATACGTACTGCATAGAAGGCCCATTATTGTCTCGTTTAGACGATGCAGGACGAAGTAAATAGAGCTCCATTGGGTTGCCAGAAATATGTGTGACTTGTTGGAGAACCCAACAGACAGGGAGAACAGCCCAACTCCACCAATGTATCAAATCTTTTCATTGCCATCATACACATGAACACACAATATTTTAATGCGAAAATGATTCCAAGACAGGGCCAGTTCACTTGTCTTGCTGGGTTCTTCATGTGAATTTGATGTTTTGAACAGAACTAAGGCCACATTTATTGATTTTGGCGATAGAAGGTAGATTATTATTATTATTATTATTATTATTATTATTATTATTATTATTATTATTATTATTATTATTATTATTATTATCATCATCATTATTTCAAGAAATATAAATATAAGATTTGGTTTGGATATGACTCTTTCAAGATCCGAGTGATGGGTTAGCGGGTCAATTTAGCAACATCGTTTAAGGTTTTATACCTATAATAGCGAATGCTTTTCGTGCCTTGCTTTGTTGCAATCATTTTCCCACGAGACATGGATTATGTCTCAAAATCCATCCAATCTGGAGCCATTCATTAATCTCTAGCTTAACATTTCCATTATTTCTTTGCGTGATACTTTGTCATTTGCAAGGCTAATTTTGTTTTAAGGAATAACGTGTCAAATGATTAAGACTTAATAAAAGCTCCATGCTGGTTTCTTCTGCGCAAAGCATCGATTTTATCCGTGCCTAACCCTTTTGCACTTGAATCAGTAAAACGGAGGGGGACAAAATTAGGCTGCTACAGATCAACAATATGGACAGAATATGAAGCTGAATCACCCAAAACACGTCTAATTTCAAACAAAATATAAATGAGTTTTGAGAGCAACAATTTTCTCAATCAAACAATGGACTCATTAGAAATAATTACCATCTTGGCCTTGTATGAAATGGAGTGTACCAGATTTTGTTCATTTAAAGACTAATGTCTTCATTAGACTCTTTTCTAGATTAGTTTTCGAATTACATATGACAATACTGAATGGCTCATCTGCCATGTTCTCACAATTATTTGATACAGCATGAAATATTACTAAACCTTGTGCATTAATTAATAATGGTCGTGGTAAGGCAAGACTGCCTAATGCCGAGCACTGAATTGAATAACTGAGTCATTAAAACTGCCGTTATCAGGACAACGGAGAAGCTGTCCCCACCAGCACCAAAGGGCAAAAAAGACACACAACAACACAAGGTGGACTGTCTGATAGCATAAATGCGACGATGAACTCTTTTCTGAAAAATAACAGCCAATCTTTACTGTGTTGGTTTAGTTTATCTTTCAAATTATTTAGGGGAAGAGTCCAATATTCGATTGAGACAAGTATAGGCTATCCTTCTGTTGGCACTACGCAAACATGAACACCCCCAATTGCCCTAATGAAGTGCCCTTTTCTATCTGTACAGCGACAACGAAAAGCTTGGGGTGGGGTAGCACAAGTCCTGGCATGGCAGCTGTCTACTCGTGGAAAAGTAAACCTTAGGGCAACTAGTGATTTTATGAGGCCTTATTTACCCAGCCAGGAAGGGTAGCAACTAATGAAGTGCACCAAACAGCTCAAATGCACAATTACATGGCCACAACAGAAGACCAATCTGTCCAAGAATCTCTTTATCAACTGTCAGTTGATCCTGATTGAACGTGTTGCACGTTAGCTACTTTATTCTTTCAAAATTTTATTCATTTGAACAGATTATATAGTTATTAAAATCGACATGATGCGATGGATTCACTAGTAAAACCGTGATTTAGAACAAGTTTTAAATTGAATTAAAAAAAAATATACTAACCATTAAAACTTAATCAGATTGAATTTTTAATGACTTAATTAACTCAATCAAATCTAAGATTATTTTTTAAATAACAAAATTACACTGTTTTGACTAAGATAATTCACCTGATGCTCGTGGATGGACAAATGACTCGACATCCCATACCCTTTCTGGAAATAAGTTCTCAAATCATATCTAGTAACTATCAACTATACGACTCTCTTCCGGTTAGATATGTGAATTTAGATTTAGATCTGATTCAACTTGTTAAGGTACATGAGCAGGATGAATTGAACTTGGAAGCCTTCACATCATGCCAAGTCTGACCCCGTGGGCCTCGAATTAGTAAGAAACCACACTCCCAACTCTTTTAACGCAGCTTGGGCTTTAAAGAGCCGGATTCTTTATTAAAAGAAAACGGCGAGTACTTGAATGGTTCGTCTTCATAAAATAATCGTATTACAATAATGTTCATTAAGAACACGTCTTTCATGAAGCGTTTGTAGTCCAACGGTTAGGATAATTGCCTTCCAAACAATAGACCCGGGTTCGACTCCCGGCAGACGCATTATATTTTATTTTATTCAAAATACAGGTAAATGAGTGAAAAAAAACAATCAATAATGTCAACTGCTGGCTGTGGGGTTCGAACCCACGCGTGCTTATGCACAGAAGATCTTAAGTCTTCCCCCTTAACCACTCGGGCAAACCAGCTCGTTGAACAAATGTTCGTACATATGTATATGAAACTTCTAAACTTTCAACGAAGTAACATTTCTCCTTTAACAGAGAAATAGGAGAGCGCAAACAAAATTGGCGTCTCTGAATCCAATAAGGAGAAAGCACAGGGGGAGAGAGTTTCTTTGGCTTATCAATGGCAGCCTCGATATTTGGAACAGAGAAATACAGGGTGAACTCCGTTTCACTTCAAGAGCCTAGCTTGTAGACACGTTGACCGATGCTCTCGTCTCCACACCAAACCAAGCATCAGCCGTGCTCTTCTCTTATCAAACATGTACCGGCGTCGTGATATGATCACTCCTGGCGTTGATGCACTGGGTAACACCATGGATCCTCGCAAAATCTAGCAATACTTCGAGGTAATTATGACTCTAATTTTATTTATTTATTTTACAGTTGAGTTTCAAGTAATTAATTTAATTCAAAAAAATTCAACTGTAATCAATTACAGGATCTTTATGAGGAGCTAAGCAAATACGGAGAAATTAGAGCTTGAATGTCTGTGACAATCTTGCTGAGCATATGGTGACAATTAGTATTCCATAGTTATTTTACGTGTCTGCATAGGTGGGTAATGTCTATGTTCGGTTTAGAGAGCAAGAGCGCGCTTCCAATGCACTTAAGGATTTGACAGTGAGATTTTTTCCTGGTCAGATTTTTTATGCCCATTTTTTAGTTTTTTTGTACATGGCAATGCCTGGGGGTTTTTTTGGTTTTGTTCTTTTTATATATTTAATCTGAATGTGGATGACTGCAGGGCGTCTGATTATTGCGGGTTTCTCCCCGGTGACAGACTCCTGTGAAGCTACCTGTAGGCAATATGAGGAGAACGTATGTAATCCTGGTGGGTATTGCAAGAAAAAGAAATGGCAGTTAATTTATTCGTTTATCTGTCTGAGTCCTCTCGTGGCATGGGATTGTTTTGTGTTGGTTTTTATTTTCTTATTTTCGTTGATGTTAGGGAGTTGAGACGTTAATTGCTTGGGGCATGCAGCCATGAAGACCTATAGGCATGTAGCCATGAAGAGTGTTCGCATGGTGGGCGAGGTTCTAGTCGAAGATATGATGATCGGGAGGAGTATCATGAAAGTCGGAGCAGGAGGCATAGGAGTATAAGCCCTGGACATTGGAGAGGACAGAGAAGGCGTAAACGAAGCCAAGTTTGGGAACGTAGTGAGGAGAGGCAAGCTAAAATTGCACAATGGAACCAGGTAAGGGAACAGCATGAAAATGCTGCTAATATGATAAAACGTTGACAATGGTAACAAGTACAATAAGCAAATGATCATGAATATCAGCAGCAGATACCACTGCAGTAGGAGAATTTGGATACTGATCTACTTTTGATGTCTGGTTCGTTTTCTCTCTAATCTAATCATTTTCATTTTCCAGTTGCTCAGTTAGGATGTTCATTTTCAGCGAATATCGTATTTAATTTGGATACTGATCTACTTTTGATGTCTGGTTCGTTTTCTCTCTAATCTAATCATTTTCATTTTCCAGTTGCTCAGTTAGGATGTTCATTTTCAGCGAATATCGTATTTTTAGTGTTGCATGTATGACAGTTGGGGACTCTGACCAAAGCACATCAGGCTAGTGCAACATCAAATTTCACAGTTCTAAATTGGGTTTTGCTTCTTAAACTCTCTATGGTTTTTTTTTTTTTAATTGAGAAATAAATATAGGTCTCAACATTTTAATAAGTTTTGCAGATTCAGGTATCCTGCTTCTTCGAGACACAATTATTTTAACTGCAGCTTACCATGAAATTTGTGTACCGGTTGTTGGGTGCAGTGTCAGAGGATCTGTCAGACTACAGTTCAAAATCATCCAGAAGCAGATTGATTGTTCATAAGGTCATTTAGCATTTCTAGCGCTGCGTCTTGTTGCAGGTTAGGAGTCGCAGTTACGTTCATCTGTCTTGTTGGGGCCGCTGTACTTGCCTGCTCTGACCATGTTGTTGTTAGACGTTCGATATTTTGACACTTGTAGTTTGTGCAAGATTTGGAAAAACGAAATCCATTCTAGCAAGTTTAAAATTTTAATTTGTGTGGATATTGCTGTTCATTGTTTGCTATGTCAAAAAGATGCCGATCACCTAAAATTACAACTTACTTGATGCCTAGACGCTTTTGCTTGAAGTTGCTGTCTGGTGGGTTAAGATAGCCATAGTAAATAAATTAAGATTTCAATTAATTTTCAAGTTAAAATGTGCAATATGTTTCTTATAATATCTCATCAATACCTTTGAAAACGCCCACGGGTATATTTACAACGTTTCTCTAAAACAAGCTAAAAAACATTAACATCTACGGCGAAACCACTGAAACTTGCTCTTATCAGTCCGGGATGAGTTGAGGAGATAATGATCCAGGCACTAGAGTTTAATTTCCTCAATATCAGGAAGTCACCTGATCGAGGAAAGATGTGAACGCAGAAATCGAAAAGGTAACAATCCATATCCCATTTGGAAGAACCAACAGGACGGATCATAATAAAGATTCAAACGATCATTTGCCCAAATTTGGGAAGTAATTATGCACTTATAGAGCCCCTGAACACTTGCAGGCTAGTTAAAGACCTAGGTTAACACTACCAACCTGAAAGCACTGGCTTGTTAAAGAGCTAGGTTTACACTTCCAACCTGAAAGCCAGTTATCAATGAACTTCTAAACAATGATCCACCAATATGAGGGCCTCAACAATCATAATTTTTAGATCAAGATTAAACCACTTGCAGCTAATAACATGAATTCCTGAAATGATTTTTCAGCCATGCTAAACAATATAGTAATGATCACATCACAAACGCTTCATAACTTAAAACATAATGCATAAAAAATATTTGTTCAAATGTAGATTTCTAACAAAATTGCCAAATGAGTTACGTGCATAAACCTCTCATATAACTACTAAAACCCTATAGCATGGTTCTTTCAATGAGATACAGTCTATAAGTTAGTAGTCGTTTCACTTGGCACCATGCTTGGCTTGTGAGTGAGACTTCAAAGCACCATCAGTGCCAAATGCCCTGAGCAAGAAATACAAGCAGTCAGTCACCCAACCAAATCACTTAGGGATAGGGAACTGCCGGGAATTTTTTTCTAAAATGTTGCGTATGTACATACCTGTCACAGGATTTGCAAGAGAAATTGCCGCCAGATTTTGGGGACTTGGAGCTGTTGCCATTGGCTGCAGCTTTTCCCTTCGCAGGATGAGGAGTAACTTGCCCGGCCTTCTTAGCATCTTGATCAAGCCACAGAAATACAACGAGTTAGAATGAAGAAAATCATAAGCAATACATGTACTTCAGATGAGTTGATAGAAGCAAGAAAAAATTGTCCAAGTAAAAAGAATATAAAACAGAGGGAAAAAACAGATAAAGGAACGTATGCCATCTCAGAAACTTAAGAGAACCTGACACAACAAGAAAAAGGAGACTATACTTGATAGATAGAAATCTGTGCATTGGATACAAGAAGTTTCCACATCAGACTACCCAAAGGACGTACTCAGGGAATATTTAATGGAAAAATATAGCCAAATTTAGGAAAAATTGTAGAATTAAGAGTTCAGAGTAAAGCATTAAAGCAAACATAAAACTCTATCACCATAATAACGCATCTCAAAAAACAAATAAGATACATTCAGCTTGAAAAAAGGCCCAGAAGATCTGTAACAAAACAGTCATCAAAGAATATTAAAAAAAATACCTGTCTTTTGAGGGGTAGCTGTTTTTGCCTTCTTTGAGGACACTGGTGTCTTTGTTGCAGAATCATTAGCCCTCTTCTTGCTGGTTTCAGCCTTCAAAGCATAAAATAAATTAAAAACACACTAAGAAACCATCTCATTTAATTCCAAAATGACAATCAACAGAATATTGATACCTTCTTCGGAGTCTCTTCATCTTCACTATCAGATTCATCATCTGAATCTTCATCAAGAGACATACCCTGCAGCACAAAAATTGATCAATTTCAGAGGCCAGAATGCAGGAAAACAAATGGGAAAAGAAAAAGCACAACATATCATATTACACATTTTATTCCATAAAAACTTGGTTACTTGATCAAATTTAAAAAGCCAAAGAATTCCTTCCAGAATTAAAATATGTAATACTTTAGTGTATGATCCCAGTCAACATCTTTGTTTTGTGCTATACACACATCCCTGATGTGATTGCATTCTAAAAATAAAATGCGTATCTATGTTAGTTTCTTCTTATGGGAAAAAGTAACTAGGTTAATGTCATCTAGTTACAAGATACCTCATCAGAATCACCATCCTCGTCAGAATCATCCTCATCATCATCTATGCTTGGCTCTACAAGAGTAGCCTTTGGTTTTTCAGGCTTGGCAGCTTTATCCTTAGCTGTAGCAGCTTTCATAATATCAGCTTTCGCAAATTCAAAATCCTCTTCATCACCAGAAAAATCTGTATGCATTGAGAAACTCAGAAAAATTTGAAAAACAAAGCTAGAAAATGGCATATTGTAAGTATGTGTAGGGACTCACCAGAAGCATCATCATCAGGAATAACTTGGTAGCCACAGAAGAAAACACTCCCATTTTTCCAGTTGTGAGAGAGCTCAAACTCTTTCTCAAAAACTAAATCAAAAGACAACTGAGGAATGTTGTCCGGAGAAAGAGTCCCCAACACAAGCTTCTTTTCATCGAATTTAACAAAAAGGGGAACAGATTCATTTCCTTTCTTTGACTCGCCAAGGGCTGCCTGAGGAACAAAAGTCGATACAAACATTTTGTTAGACAAAAAAACCAAAGTCAAATTAATTTCAGCAGTAGTTGAATACTTCAATTAATATACACCTAACCTGAGAAAGATGGATCATGCAGAAGTCTTTGGGTTCCACTTTAAGGGGCTCACCAGCCTTGACTTCAACACCTAGTGAAATAAAGAGAGTTATGTAACATTAGTAAATGGAAACGATACCAATCCTAGACATCATTACACAACAAGAAATAGGTAATAGAAACAAAACATCCTAGAAATGTGGCTGTTTGCATCAACCATACCACAAAACACACAGAAAAATAAAACCCGCTTGCATAAGATGCTATTACTTGGCTAGTAATTATCATTGTTCATCAAAACACACCATTAAAACAATCAGAGACAATCCAACACAAAATAAATCACATAACCGAAAACAAAAACAGTGAAAATAGCAGGAATAAAACTATTACCATAAATACTAGTTCTAAAAAGCAAGCAATACTATTATCTCTCCACTTCATTTTCCAATTCCTTCATAAATGGGCATCTTTATTCCTTTGTTTCGTTCTATAAGCATGTACACATACCTTACATAAATACATTATAAAACCGATGTAAAAATAAAAAAACCACTACAAACTAAAAAGGAACAAAAAAGCACGAAACCAAAATAAAAACCAAACAGAAAATCAAAACTTAAACTCAAAAAACGAAAAAACCCAACACGCCCCATAAAAACTAATCCCACACAGTGTATTTCATAAAACAACCTACAGAGAAACAAAAGAGCAGCTCTGAACAGCATAGAGAAACGCAGAAAGAAAATGAACAAACAATCGTTAACATAACACAACAAAAGGGATGGCCCTATTTAGAATAAAAAACAGGAAAAAAGATTATAAAAAAATGTATCCTAAAACAAGAAGTGCAAGAAGCTGCACACCCCAGAACTCCATCGACGACATGGCTGACGACAGATAAGAGAGCTTAAAGGGTTTTGAGGTTTCAAGTGGAGAGAAAAAATTCGTGGAAGTTCTGAGAGTGAGGGAGGCGGAAACGGGGAAGGGTTTAAAGGGTTTTTATAAGCAACTTGCAGCGAGGTAGGAGATAGGGTTTTTCAAGAGAAAATGGCCCCCCAGAAAAAGTGCGTGTCAGCTGTCATTATTATCAGGTTTGTCAGCTTTGGGCCATTAATCATGCCCGTTAGTTGCCTGTTTGGGGCCAATCTCATAGGCCTAACTGGGCCAGCTATTAACTGATTCCGTTCTAATTAACTTTCGGCCCTTGTTGGAAACGACATCGTTTAACGTTGATTAATTATTGTCCAAACCTCCTCGTCCTCCTCCAATTTTCTCAGCAGCAGCCGTGGAGAACTCGGGTTATTACTCTCTCTCCGTCTCGCGATTTAGTTTTTGTTGCTTCATTAGTGAATTGAATCGAAGGTGATGAATAATTTTTATTCCACTTCTTCAATATTTTTTATTTATTTATGTATTAGCTGAGTAAAATGGAAATTTGTGATCTGGAAACCCTAAAATTGAGCAGAGGGATCTTGAAAAGGTAAAAGAGATGGAGTCTACACCACGAAGAAGTGGAGGAGGCGTGTTCGAAAGTATCTACAAGTTGATTATGCGCCGTAACTCCATCTACGTTACCTTCGTCATCGCCGGCGCTTTTGCCGGTGAGAGGGTAAGAATTTTTTATTTTATTTTTAGTAAGATTGTTTTATGTTTTATTGTGTATAAAATTGAAGAATCAGTAGAATTAGTGGCTTACTTCGGAAACAGTGCCCTAACTTATTCGAGCATTTGAATTTTAATCAATTTTTTAAAAGAATTAATTTTTGTAAGAATTTGGAAATAGCAAGCTATAAAAAATATTATTAGAAATCTGTTTCTCGTGATCAAAGGAAACAATGATCTAGAAACCAAAAATTGTTGAAGAAACTTGCTAAGTGGAAAGCTTTTTTTCGCTCTTTCCATGTAGAGCTCACATTTTGCATAGATATCACTTGCATTATTGAAATGAGAATATAAATGAGCTTCTGTTTGCTTGAGAACTTTTCTACGGTTTGATCAGGAAATGATGATATGTGAGACAATGGCAAATGAATCTATAAATGTATAATTGGATTAGATTTTGCTTAAGAAACACAGACATATTTTCTAAGCAATCTGATGGAGTGGGAAATCTTTTTCGTGTTTTGAATCTGAAAGGGGCTAGTCTACTTGAATTGCACTTATTGATGCATTTAAAAAATTTCTATGGTAGTTCAACTATGTGAATGCCTAGCTGAATTTGCTGAATGCTATGGCAGTTCAATTATGCTTTATCACTACAAAAATCTGACTTATATTTTGCAGTTGTTTTTAATAATATGTGGTATCTTATCCCGGTTAATCCATGTTGATGCATGCAGGCAGTGGATTATGGTGTTCGTAAACTATGGGAGTACAACAATGTTGGGGTATTACATCTGCTATAACATCCTTAACTATTTGTTTAGTTTGCATGCATTACACAAATGGTGTTGTTTCTTTACCTTTCTGGTGACAGCAACTGGTCCTATCTACTTATTATTTGATAATATCGAATGTCAAGTCATTTCATAGATATCTACATAGATACAGAATTTCATATTTCTTTCTTTAGCCAAGGAGGTGTCTCTTGCAGTCATTAGTTATGATGGGGTGTGGCTGACTCTTGGTTTGAGCTTCCGACTGTTAGAACTAGGCCACATTCATTTCCTTGTGAATTAGTTAGGAAGTGTTGAAAATTTGGAAATGATGCCCCTGTCAAGTCTTGAAACTTATGCAACAGATTTGTAGAGAAATTGTAAGTTCCAGCTGCTTCGGCACTACTGGCTGATATTTTTCTCTGAGTTGTATGATTTGTGGTTATAAAATTGGCCCAAATCTCCTGATTATACTAAAAAGATTTCTGGCTATACTGCTAGGCCTTCTTCAGTTAAGTAGTGACAGTTGTCACTTCCTTTGTCTACTTGAGTCTCAGAACCTCAGAGCTGTAACTGCTCTTGATTAATGAATTAGTTGCTCTCCATTTGAACCTATGAAGAGCCAAACTCAAACTGTTGCTTAATTTAGGTCGGTGGTAAACTTGAATTTCATGAATGTGCTTGGTTTATTCCTTGAATGCCCCTGATATGTTTCATTTTACTGCAGAAACGTTATGAAGATATTCCAGTTTTGGGGCAAAGGCCAACAGAAGAATGAGCTTTTGAGTTCTTCTAGCCATTTTGAGGATTCAGAGCAAGCGCTTGTGCTGTAGTAAGCAATTTTAATTTTTGCAATAAATATAATTTGTTTGAATGCACGATTATTGTATTCAACAATGTTTCCTCCAGTGCACTCTGGGATTGTTGACTGGGTATAAATTATGGAGGCTACAATGATTTGACAGGGAACATGTTTTCATTAAGTCTGTTTCAATTTCTTGTCAAGCCATGTTCTGGTTTTTGCTATATACAATGAATGTGTGGTGAACTGGATCGTTCTGCAAGCCTAGAAAGTAGAAACTTCAAAAGCTTGAGGACATGTGAATAATACTGCTAAAAAGATGCGGAAACATGCACTAGACAATCACAAAGCTGCCATAAAGAAATGATGATGCTCCAATTTTTTGACAAAATGTTTAAGACCAGGTAATCACAGGTAGTTACCGAGTTAACAGCTGTTGTAAATAAACAGCAACTGTTGCCTGAGATGCAAAAGACAAATTATCCAGACGGATAAAAGCTACATGAATTGATGGTGATTCCTCATAAAGTATTTGTCGTGTTCCCTTCTTCAAGATTCGCCTTGAGTGTTTGCTGTTGATGTCGTTCTGTAATTCCTTTTGCAGACAAGAATGACTCCTTTGATCCATTACAAGATCCGGTATCTAGTTTCAAGCATCAAAACAAGTTAATCCTCTTCTGCTTGTGTTTGCTTGTAGCAGCAACCCTTCAGTCTCGAGCAATCATAACACTATCATTCGATGGGTTTGGTGCAAAAACAATTGCAAACGAAAAAAAAAATGAATTTCACACGAAGTTGGGTGTGAATAATTTCTTCTCCTCCCGCTACTCGATGTTCTGTGATATTTGAACTTCACAGGTCTGGAGGAACCTCTCTAATAAGCTGTTGAAGAAGAAATCAATTCATAGGATATCATGGAATACAAAGCAACAGGCATAAGATTTTTCCCGAGTGTCGGGAGAAAATCTGTGTTTTCAATGCATGGTTGAAATTCAGGACCTCTGAGAAATATTGAAAACCCAATTGGACTCACGAGTCTTTTGCTGATCCAGAAGTCCTGCACACTCGACCAATTTATTAGAAAGCAACTCAAGGTTCGTCATCATCCATGATTGAAATTTGAAAACAGGAAAAAAAAAAGGTTGAAATGTTGAAAAAAAGAAATCTGTAAGGTTGAAAAAAAAGGGCAGCACAAATTGCACCACAATAAAAATATGATTTTCGGTGTTGTCTTGGCGAACCACAAGTTGCTCGATACCCATCCACAGGGAAGCATAACCCGCATGAAAGCACGTGTTTCTTCTTTCCTTTGAACATAAAGTGAACCAGTTACAGAGGTATTTTTGATGTGTTCCGCGTGCAACTATGATTAGAAAAAGAGTAGTTTGATGATGTAGCGCCTCTACATACCAATAGTGTGTGTGTGTGTGTATACTTAAAAAAAAAAAAAACAAAGAGAGAAATTGATATCCAAATTGATTCATGTTGATTTAATCTGATAATATTATTTTAATTTTTTCTGCTATTTGACTGCTCCACGCTGAATTTAGTAAGAAAATGATTACTGTAAGATACAAAGAATAATTATCACAAAAAAAAAAAGATTGTAGTGTGGTTTATATTTGTAAGGATAATGGACCATCCAGCAATGACCGCAACAACCGCGTGTTAACTAAATATAAAATAATTTTTATGAAATCTTAAAAAGCACAATTTAATTACTAAATTTTAAATTTATTTTTTTAAAAAAAATTAGTTTAAGTTTTATAAATTTTAGAATCAATAAAAACTTATTTGATTTTTTATTTTAAAATCTTAAAAATTAATTAAAATGTATATAAATTAGTTAGGATATCTATAATAATAATAATAATAATAATTTTTAGGGGGTGCATATTTTAACACGGTGATTTCTTGAATTTGTTCTGTTCGATTGGACTGAAAATTAACCTGTCATGATATTGATCTGATCTTGGAAAAAAGTTCAAGAACTTTTACTTGATGACGAAAGCCATTGGCAAGGCCCCGTTAGCTTAAGCTAATGCCAGTCCATTTCTAGGCAGCTTCCTTTGTCAATTTGTGGGGCAAGCCTGTAGGATGGTTGGAGTTTCCAGTTATTGAGTAGTCAGAGTCAAAATTATTGCAGCGGCCTAGTTGGAAGGTTGTCCTAATTATTAAAAAAAAAATTAAAACATTATTTTATTTATTTTAGAAATTAAAATGAATCGAGATGTAACTGAATTATCCACCGAGGCGTGTGACGAGCTGAGCTCTCTCCATTTTCGATGTTTTTCGTTGCATTAGGGCCGGCTGCAAAAGATAGGTGGAAGGCTTTCACGCACACTTATGCGGGTGAAAACTAGTTGCATGCTATTGGGATTGTGGCATCAATTTATGCATTGATTGTTGTTAAATTTCTTCAAAAGAATATATTCTATCTAATATATTAAAAAATAATAACTAATTTTATTTTAACTATAATCATTAGACTTAGCTCGAATGCTGACTTGAAAAAAAAAATGAAATCACTAAATCAATTCGTTTGTTAACATGCTAGTCTTGGTCATTTATTTTTTTAATAACATTATTTCATTTAAAAAAAATCTTGAAATTAACGTGTACGACGTGGTCATCAAAAACTCGCCTAGAGTAACTGAATCTTAATATATTAATTTTATTTCCTGTTAACTTCAAATAGGATTCAATTCAGGCTGTATCAAGTTAGCTATTATTTTAATAACATGCCGTGCTCGCTAAATATTTACAGGAGGATCCATCCAAATAGAAGTAAAATGTTTAAAGTATCTAATAGGACAACAGGGTCAAATGTTTTGTTTGCCCTCGTCACATAAAATTTCATATATCGTTATCATATAATATATCCATAAACTTCACATTTCGAATGCTAAAGAGGTGTTTATTGATAAGGAAATGATCGATTCCGACTAAATCTTGTCTCGTCTCATCTCTTTTCCTTGCATGTTACAAATTGAAATCATAGAAACATGGTGGATCATGATTTCTTAGGTTTCCTCTCATTGTAATCATAAATGAAGAAAAGAGAATGCTAAACTACAAGCTCAGGATCTTGGTAATTTCCATAAAATCATCATCATCAGCATAATAATAACGATTAAAAAAAATAAACAAGAAAATGTACAAACCTACATTCACTTCTCCATTGATTCAAAGCAACAAAAACATAGAGAGATGAAAATTTATAGGTAAACAATCCACCGCTGCACATTTCTACTCCACCACTGCGTTCAAGAATCTCTTATCTTACTATGCACGCCTATCACCCCCGCGGTGCCTTACCTGTTCATTGGGCTTGCAGATGTTCAGTGAGCCGTGTGGATTAGTCGTGGTGCGCATAAGCTGACCCGGACATCACACGTCAAAAAAAAAATCTCTTTCTCTAATTTGACCCAACAAATATACCTAAGAGTACCCCCCCCCAAACCCAACAAATATACCTAAGAGTCTAGTACCTAATTACCNNCCCCCCCCCCCCCCAAAACCCATTTTTACACCCACGATTTGCATTAAAAAAGACCATCAATAATAGCAATTCTGACAACTAATTAGCCAGCAGGCATCATCTGGTGGTTAATTAATCACAGCAGGAAATCCATGAATTTGAGCCAAGGATGAAACCCCCCTTTAGCAGCCTCCTCTTTAACTTCTTTTGAGCATGACGGACACGACGTCGTTGTCAATCCTCCACTACGACTACAGCTTGCGCCGTCCATCCCCGATTTTTTTGGACACAGAAAGAAGTTTCTTGAACCCAACGCCATTAGTTTCTCATCCCTATCCAGACCTGCCAAGAAAAAACATTTTCAAAGGTTTCCATCAGTCTCCGCCCTACACGTGTCCACCTCTCAAAATAAACAGAGCTCAAAGCGTGATTTGTTGATGATTAATCTTACTTTCTAAACTAAACTGCGAGTAATGGAGGTCGAATCTGGAGGAGTCATTGGCAATGATCGAACGGCGGCCTTCCTTCATGTACTGCTGGATAGCTGCGGCGATTAGTTCGCCGACCGTGGATTCAAGAGACATCAAAACCTGCACCGCACCAACGCTTCCTTGGACAGTCACGTTGAGTAAAACCTTCGTTAACTTCGGCCTCACATCCGGCACCGTAGCAGGCAAATTGTTCCCGGCCAGCAAGTCCGGGAGTGTCTTCGGCCTTCGAATCCTCGCCTCCGTCATTTCCGCCGTTACCTTCCCGTGAAACGACAACGCTTTTTCATTTAACCTATTTTTCCTGTTTCTTTCCAGTTCCTGTCCTCCTCCTCTCCGGTAACCCTTTGTTGGTGTTGGAGGCATAATTGTAAGCGACAGTAAGGGTATTACACGAAAAAATAAAAATACAATAAAAGATCTCTTTCCCTCCAGTTACTCTATTTCACCGGTTACCTCAAACGGCGGTAGCGAAGGAAACGCGGGCGAGGGAAACCGAGAGCAGGAGAGGAGCGCTGGCTCTCAGGTTTCCGGTAGCTGTTTACTATCATAACCTGTAATGTAAGACGGTGAATAGAAGGAAACCAAGGGGCAATTGAGAAGCGAATTATAGGAGATGGACATTCCGGGCTGAAAAGCCTTGCCAGCGCTTGCGTATTTATATGGGGAGGACGGTAAGAAACTAACACGTATTTTCTTTTCAATTATCTGCTATAACCGGTTGCAGAGAGAAAGCGGACGGTTCAGGTTTAACTTAATCGATCAACGGTCAGAGAGGAGTGTTGTTGACTGCTAATTGCCGGTAGTTAAGGACGTGTGTCGCGCGTGTGTTAATTTTTGAAATTGTTACTGATGCGTGTTAAACGTGTGGGGATGGTGCACAACTTAACTGTTGGTCTTTGCGATTTGTGGTTGACACGTGGATGGTGATTCGTGCGGTGGTTTTGTTGCGGATTCTGTGTGGTGGTCTGAGAAATGGTGAGATGCCAGATAGAGAACGGCTGTTGCGTGTGGTCGTATGTTTCCCACGTGTGGATATTACTAGTGGTGAGTCAGAGTAAGATTAGAGTTGGCTGCACAGTTAGGCACTGCCTCGAAGTGTCGAGATCAAAATCACAGAAACAGCGTTGAAATCCTCTATTTTACAAAGGAGCAACCTTAATTTAGCTTCCTAAGGCATTGCTTTATTATCATTTGAGTCCAAAATATTTTGGTTTTATCAATTTTACTCCAAATAGAATGAAAATTGAACAATGCCACGTCTCCATCTAACCACTAGTTAAATACTTCATTCGACTTGTATTAAATTATAAGTTCTAGTGTACTTGAAAAGTCGTTTTTACCATCAAATTATAGTAATTTTCACCACCTCACTGGCTCATATAAAATGAAGATCTACAATTATTTGGTGATACAATTATTTATTATAATATATTGAATTCTTTTAGTATTTTTAATAAAAAACCACTTTAGCGAACACGTGTAAATAGACAGATATTTAACCATTAATAACAATGAATGGATTTAAGGGTAATATCCTTTATTGTTCATTATATTTGAGGTGAAATAGATAAAAACATAAAACTGAAATGACAATACAACAATACATAGGAGCTAGCATGATGTGTTTTTTCTCTCCCAAATAATAAATCGACGTCGTCGAGGTAAATGCGGTGGAGTGTGGTACCAGTCGGCACCCCCGAGACACGTGTCAAACATCGTGGGGGTCATAACTGGTCCCGCAACCACGTGGTGGGATTGGGCGACGAGAAATTCCAGCACGCGTATGTTGGAACGTGTAAGTAGACTATTGGTTGGATAACCCCACGTAACCTCCCGGATTGGACCGACGCTGATTTCAATTGGCTTGTTTTCCTGTCATTAACATCAACCATATGAGATTGTGCAGTTTGTCCTGGCATCAATTATTATGTTAATTGCGTTGAAAATCAGACGGGATTGTTTACTACTAAGAGGAGGAAGCCGTCCGCGTTTTGCAGATGACAACTTAGCTGTGAAGGAAAAAAAGGGACCGAAATTGAATGAAAGTTGTGTGTTATTTTTTAAATTATTTTTAATTGAAAAATATACTCAAATAATATTTTTTATTTTTAAAAATTATTTTTATATTAAAAAATTTTTAAAATTAAAAATTAATTTTAAATAAAAAAATAAATTTTAGAAAAATATAATTTCAACAGTTATCATTTGCATATTTCTTTTGGCAGTAAAAAAATTGTGTTTTTCTTTAATATTATGACATATTTGCACTAGTTTATATGTTATTCAAAAATAAATTACTCTTCGAGCAATTTTAAAACCATATATTCTATATTGACGTGGTATGTGTTAATATATTGTATTAATAATTGCCCAGTGATTTAAACCTAAAAAACTAAGGATATGAACTAATCTCCTTGATTGTTAGGAGAATTTATTGAGATTAGTAGAACGTTTGCGCATGTTTGGTGTGTCAGGCCACCTTTATTAACCAAATTAAAGTACATCTTGTCAGAAAGGAATCATACTGTTACTTTTTTATAATATTATTAAATCACGATACATCATATTAATTTCATATATTTTTTCCTTAGAAATAAATCACTGATAATATCCAAATCACGTTTTAAGGGAGCTTTTGTCTTAATTATTTATGAGTGGGATTGCCCATGTGAGGTTCTTTGGATTTGGAAAAGAATATATAAGGCAGTATCCTTTGAATGCTAATCTTATCAGAAGATTCTTTTTCAAGAAAAATTCAATCCCGTGCATGATGTTTTTCAAAAAATGATTTTGGAGGCCTTTTTACGCAACTTGCATTACTTTTATCTTTGTTGTTTAGTTATTATTTTTTGGGAGAAGTTCGATACTTTCTGTACATGACTAGGAAGGGTCAAAGAGGTACGTACCCAGGATTGCATTGTGTATACATAATCAATCGTATGACTTCTTGGTGACTCGTGGGCGAGAATATAAAAGATTTGAAAGATGAAAAGCAACGTAAGAGGAAGAATAGCTAGGCCAAGAAATTTGTGATATTTTCATTGAATATCGATTAACAAGCGAAAGAAGACTCTACTGCATGCGAGGATAAGAACGAGCTATATACATCTGGTTATGGGATTGCGTCTGGCCTCAAAGAACTGAATTTTCCGTGCTTGTCGAGTTGCTAGCTACTAATTCAGCTTGGTTATATCTTCCATAATAGTTCTTGAAACCCAGCTCGAAATTTAATTTAATTTAATTTAATTCAAAGTTTAAATTGCAAGTTGATAGCTCGAATCAATCTAATTTTTTTTAAAAGCTTTTTAAGTGACTCGGCCTGAGTAATAGTTGAGTAAAAAATTACTATCACATAAGTTTTTTTTTTTATTTCTATTTTTGCACATATAATATTACAATGATAGAAGCAGCTGCGTTTTGATTTAAGTTACGAGGTTTATTAGCATCCATATATATATATATATATATATATATATATAATACATATGTTGTTGTCATGAAGCCAATCAAGCTCTCTAAGGAACATTATATTATATTAAACTAGAGCATCAAACTCATTTCTTGTTGTTTGAGAGATACTCCCATTAATCTATTAAAGCAGACCGCCTCATCATTTGAGATATTCCAAGTTTCCAGCAACCTACTTGGTTTTCTTAGTACAAGAAAAGGAAGTTAGAGGAAAACAGCTCCAACGTTTTGGTCTTGACAACGGGTTGGATTCACTTTGACTGAGCCTTATCACCTAAGAGTTAAATGTTTAGACCGATACTCTGTCTTCTTTCCCTCTTCTTTTGGCTATCATTGTAATAAATCTTTTCACCATAAAAACAAATCTATTTATCAGATTAGAAAATAATATAAATCATATCTTGAAATTTTATTTAATAATTTAAGCTTTTAAATAAAATAATTTTTTGATATGGTATCAGAAACTAAATAGTCTCAAGTTGAAATCTCACCATCTCTATTTATTTAATAAAAATTAAGTACAAGGTAATGTGGACCTGTACAAGTTTTAAGCCAAAAAAATTTTCACTGAAAGGGATATATTAGAAAATAATATAAATTATATCTTAAGACCTCACAACTTAATTTTTTAGATGAGATGGTTCTTTGACATGTTAAACGGAAATGTTTTTTCTGAAATCCAATTGTTTCAAGAATTTCATCTTAAAAAAAATATAACCCATAATTATTAGATTAATTTATGGATTATATGGAAGTAAATTTTAATTAATCATTTTTCTTAAAACAATACTATTTTTTTTAGATTAGTGGAAATGACATAGCCGGATTTGAAACGGGTGTGTTTAGATCAATCTAAAATCTTACTCCGGTCATGAATATTTTGAAATAACATGTCAGGTTGGATTTAGTTTACTTATAACTACATATGATTGATTATCGGGTTGATGAGCTATGTATACGCAGTCTTGTCTCTGCCTTAAACCCAAATCATACACTGGAGTGGATTAGAAAGAGCTCAAGTTAATATGCCGATATGTGTCTTTTTCATGTCACAGGTAAACAGTAATTTTAGAGAATGCTTATAGCTCGGATAAGGTTGGATTGAAGTCAGAATCTCATAGATTTTTTATTCTAATGATTCCACGCATTAATATTTTGCGAGCTCAATCCATATAGATATAATTGGTTCTAACAGGTCTTTACGTGCAATTTTAAGCCCCATTGTGTGGAGGCCAATGAAGCATAAAGATTGGGATAAAATCAAACAAGATAGCCTCGAGGAAAAGAAAGATTGAGATTTGGAGTATCTTGCCTTGATATTTAATTCATGTCTTGCCTTTGCCTTAATCTTTAATTCAAGCAATTAATCCTGAGATTTCTTTCTTTTCTTTCAAGTATCAACAACAAGAATTACATCTATGTGTTTATTTAATAGTTAAGTTATTTTTTAATTGATATGTTTTTTTTAATTAATATGAATGTCCACATCTACTTACTTACGTGTAATTTAATTAATTTTTTAAATCTTAAAATTAATAATGATATAAGTTTTTAGTGGTTATTATATTAATATTCAAATTTAAAATTATAAAAAATAAATTTTTAATCTCAAACTCTTACTATTAGACTACTTGAAGTGGATGGTTTCGTTTTTTATGTAAATCAGTAAGAGTTATTTCATGATTGGATTCTAAACAAATTATTTACATTTAAATTAGTATATTTATGATTATTTCTTCCACACAATTAGCACACTCGTGTACACATCTAACTTTTCGAATGAACAATTATACTTTATATAAAATTAATCCAAGCTATTGACATTAATAGCATCAAAGCATGCTAAACTCTACCGTTGTGTTTGAGAATAGTATTTTAATAATTTTTTTAAAATAAATTTTTATACTTTCAAAACCATTTATACATGAAAATATATCATTTATATCTCCAGTAGTTCAATCTTTTTATACATATCTAGAAAGTATCCAAATACTATTTAGAATACATCACACAAAACATTACCAATTCCACTAAACTTCTCCATGTCATTCGTAATTATTTTAAATTTATTCATGCTTTTGTCACATGGCTTTATTATCTATAATTTATGGTCTTCAAATCATATTTGATTGCGCTTACATTGACGGCTCTCCCACCCCAAAGGAACACTTAACTTGGTGTATATTCTTCTTCTTATTATTATTACTTGGGAAATAGTTTCTCCAGTATTATTATTATTATTGGCAATATTCCCAGGCTGGCATCTTAGTTTTGGGGGTAAACAAAGGCCACACATTTGTTGAGACTAGAAAGGATAGATAGGAGAACAAAGGTCTAATTTCACGTCTTCTTACAAGATCTTTTTTTTTTAATTTATATGTATGTTTAGACCAGTTTGTATATATAATAACTAATTTTATAATTCATTAAATATCTTGTAAACCCAACAAACATATAAAACATAATAAAAATAACAAGCATATATAATAAAACTTAAATCCAATTATATATATATATAAAAAAAAAAACAAGTTCTTTTTACTGCTAAACTAACACCTCAAATGCCAGATCATTCTTGATTATGGGCATAAAGGGTTGAAGGTAGGTACAAGAACTCGCAAACAGCAGGTCCACAAGACAGGAAATTCTAATATTTGAGTCCCAATAGTACGTAGCTCCATTAGAAAGGGTTCGATTTCAATAAATCTAGAAACAAACAAACAAACAAGTGGATAATAATTGGCGATCACAAAAGATTTCAATAGCTAATAATTTCTTATTATTTAGACACAGATATGTAATAAAAGGGTGGGGTGGGGATTATATGTCCTCATTTCCCATACTGAAAATGAAAACCTTGAAGTTTCCTTCTTCCTACGTAGTTATCCTTGAGACCAGTTGCATGATCACCAGCACCTGAGTTTTGCCTCAGCATGGATGAGAAGTTCTTTAGAATCCTAGGCTTCAAGGTGAACATGGTTCTGATAAATTCATAGGTGGGTTTTGGATGCTTCAACTAGTCAACAGCGCAGCTGCCATCCAGACCGTGACACCATAGTATTGCACAAGGGATTAAGATGGCCAAATTGAATTCAATCAATTTGAGTCAAGGTCACTATAATTAGGCTTTGGTCCCCCCTTTAAGAGTAGTCTTGTAGCGAACAATTTGCCAATTTGGCAGGACGTGCAAAATTGAATCATGGTCCCAGAGAATACTGCCTCATGCTTGACAAATACTTGGTCTATATTTTATTTGTAAAAGGAAAAAAAAAACGCAAGAAAAGTGTTAGTGAATTTCCATTGGTTGCATGTGATAATAAACAAAATTTAAAAAAATAAAATAAGGAAATTCAGAACCTTGTTGGGGTAGATATTTATTATAATAAAGAGCTTAAAAATAAGAAATTTGGAGAAAAGTAATATAGGATAGAGGGACTAAGACAAGGATATATATATATATATAGAGAGAGAGAGAGAACAGTATTAAAATGAATTTCTGCTCTTTCAAAATTAAATATACATGAGACATATAATCTCTACCTCTGTCTCATATATGTCAAGACAACCAAAATATAAGATACAATAGTTTATAGTATTTTAAAATTTAAAGACCTATGTCAACTGAATATTAGAAGAAGAAAAATCTATGTCAATTGATACTTGCTCTGCCCATCATTCTTTTCCCTGTAGGGGAACTCAACTCTACACTCACGGACGGATAACTGAAGTTTTGTTCAAATATTTTAAATATTTTTCTATGACAAAATATACACATAATTTCTTTTTTTATTATTATTATTTTTTATTGTGTCAGATGCTGTAGAGTTAGCTCCAGTAGTTAGAAAGGGTAAAACTCTTGTGAGCCATTGTCTTAAAATTGATTCGAATGAGGTTTATTTAAACAATGTTAAAAGATAGACGTGATCAAATTCAAGTACTTTGAGGAGTTAATTTATAATCTAGCTAACTCAACATGTCAATTCATAATACAGGCCATATTAAATTTAGATAAAATTGGGTTATATCAAATCTTAGAATTTAATTTTTATATTTTATCCAAACAATATTTTGGAATGAGTCTGAATTGATTGATTGACCTAGAGATTGGCCATTTGAGATACATGGCCTTCACCACCAATCATCACCAAAGACGAAAAACCCATTTGATCACACCGAATGGTTCTCGTAGGCAATTATTTTTTTTTTTATTTACGTGTGATGTCCGGGTCAGCTTACGCGCACCACGACTAATCCACACGGCTCACTGAACATCCTGCAAGCCCAGTGAACAGGTAAGGCACCGTGGGGATGACAGGCGTGTATGGTGAGGTTCGAACCCCTGATGCAGAGGAAGGGGACAAGCCCCTTCCACCGCTAGGCTAGAACGTCACTTGCTCTCGTAGGCAATTATTGAACTACATGGTGCAGCCATGTCCACCCCGCTAGTATATATGTTGCATGGATATTACAAATGGCCGCAGCAGTCACAGATGGGAATTAGTGATGGTTGAATGTGAGCCATGACCTGTCCAGATGAGGATACAATGCCACAATCAAACTAGAAATAAACAACCCCAAGATAACGATTACTCAATTCGAATCCCACAGATTCCATAAGGCCCTTTAAAGATAGAGCACCCTCTGTCTTGCCACTATCTGGCAGACAGGCACTCTAGAGATTTCAGTAATTGCTGATATTCCGTCTGTCTCTATAGGCAGCCGCTGCTGACTTGAGGCAGCTTTCAAAATTCTGTTGAAGATAAGTGGGGGCGGGAATAATCAATCTACTTCTAGTGGTTGGATCCTACAGCTAAAAAACGAAAGGTAAAGACACACCAGCCCATTTTGACAGCATCACCTCCATCTTGGGGCTCGACAACTGATACTAATAAGAAACGTTTTTTGAAGCATTACTTACCAATACTTGCATCGAAAGAACACTCGTTAAAGAAGCCGTGGGGTTTCACAGCAGCCACGGAAATCCAAAAGCAGGCACGGTTACATGGCCAGAAACATCCAAACTTCCAGGTTCCAACAATTTGCATTCTCATATGTTCCATCACCTTATCCGAAGGAAACCAAAATACAGAGTACATAGACATTTTTCCAAAAAATTGAAATGTGGTCTCTACAAAATTGGCCATCTTGCAATATCATGAAATTCCTATCAAATTTAAGAGAGGAAAGGCTCATACTTACTTGTATTAGTATATGATTCTAAATAATACAATTGTGTGTGCAATGACAATATGGTGTCTGAATCTCTCTCTGGTGCTGCATGCAACCAAGGATGCCTCTGTTTTCGTGGCTTTTTTAGATTTTCTCTGGGGTTCACAGAAGCTGAAGGATGGGATAGAATTCGTGACAAGGAATGTAACCGAGACATCTTTCCAATGGAATGGTTTGTAGCTTGAATCCTCTGATCTGCACAGCTTTCAGCTCTCAACCTTCCCTTCTGGCCGAGGACTGGGGGGAAACTGACTGAATTAACCATTCCAGAGAGGTCATTAGGGCTCTCCACACAAAGGGAAGGAGTTGCCTTCTGCGGCAATCTTTTCTTCCATGTTAAAAACGATTGTTGTAGCCTAGAGGGAACCTGCAAACCAGCCGAATGAGAAAATCAAGTCAAGCCAGTGGAAAAGGTATAGGAAACGGTCAACAGATCACAAGGGGGAGATACAAAAATAAGTCTTCACAAAGAAAAGAACATCCATATAACTGCATGCAAGTCCATCTAAAACACAAGTCATCTCTTGATGGGAGAATAAAACTAAGCATCCACAGAAATGAACATCAAACCACTCTAGCCTAAACCAAACAGCTTGCATTGTCCAACTAAAATACATCTCCCAAAGGAAACCAATCGATATTCCAGAAGTTGATGAACGGCAAATCTCATAACCCATTTACCAAGGGGTGGCAAACGAGATGGATAGATGAACAGGGAGGAAAAGATCACTTTTTTCAGTTGCATAGATATACTCCCCAGGAAGGAAAGAAGGATCAATCCTACCTTTCAAGCTTACATTTTTCAATCCATCTGATTTGGATGAATTGATAAATCATAGGCGCTTCTTTTTCTTTTTTCTAACCCTTGACTAATTTATTCCAAACAAACAGACAAATGGTGTTCAAGATTCAACAAATACTTTGTGACTGTTATGCATAGGAAAGTGAAAGAAAATCATGGTTTGGATATTTAGAGGAGGGTGTGATGCATCAAGACTAGTCAGGTAACTTGAAAAAAAAGAAAGAAATCAACGGCATTGCAGATATTTTCCTTCTAAGGAAATGTAAAGCCTCAGAAAGCAGACATTCGTCAAACCTCGCATATTACAGCTTCTTTTCTTCTAAACGTTGGAGGGTATTCAGATTGACTGCTAACCACATGGAAAAGAATTCACGGAGTTTTGAACTTACTGTTGAAAGAAGACTACAGGAAGCAAATGACAGTGATGATGCAGAAAATGGAGCTCCTGCAGGTCTGTTTCCTTTCTTGTCATTCTTTGTTGGGTCGTCATCTTGGGTCACAGAACCAAAACTTGATGGTGTAACATCCTCTTCCTCCTCCTCCTCCTCCTCCTCCTCCTCCTCTTCCTCTTCATCTTCATCTTTAGCTAGAGGTTTCTCCTCCTGTTGGGGTGACACAAAGGTACTTTCTCCCCCCTGCAAACCAATTTCAACCTCCTCTTCCTCCTCTTTTTCTCTCATCTTCAGCTCCTCATCCAAGTCTTCCATGGTCTCCTCTAAACACAATTCAGCCTCTATCAACTCAAGTTCCTTTTCATACAGCTGTATTTTAATCTCGCTAGCTTTCTTCTTCTCTTCTGTCCATTTCTCTAGTTTACCACGCACCAGCTTGCACACATTATCAGCTCTTTTTAGAAGTCGCTGCCATATGTTTTCCTTCTTTATCACCTCCTCTTTTCCATAAAACTCGTCAAAACCAAGAGGCAGGAACTGAACTTTATCAGGATCAAAATCTTCCCCATCTTTCAGAGCTGGCTGCCAAAATAACCGAACCCCATGTTCCTCATCCTCAACCCAATCAATTATTCGTCCAGTTGGTGTGTGTAAGATGACAGGATTTTCAGTATATATGCGCCTGGATGGATCTTCAGGATCAGGTTCCGGTTCCTTGTCAAGAACAATGAATTCGGGAGTCTCCTCTGTCCAGACGAATGTAAAAATGTAAGCACCAAACAAAAAGGGGGGAAAAAAAAAGCAGCATTGGGACTGAACCAGGAAAACACTAGCAACTAGCCTAAAAACAAGTTAATTGGACTATCTTCATTTACTGGTTGTGGCTCCATAAAAGCATGCTAAATGCCTGGATCAAGAAAGAACAAAATGAGGGCACAAGACAATTTATCTTGGCATCAAAAGGTGAGACATTTTAATATTATTTTCATTTGCAAATTAATGTTGTGTTTGTTTTGAAGAGAAGGACATAAACAAGAAGAAGAAAACTCTTAATGACCTGATGAAAAGGCATGCATCATGAAGTTGCACACCTATCCATACAACTAGCCACAAGCAAAATTTCTCGCAAGGACTAGAGAGAGAGAGAGAGATGATACCATTCTCCCACCAGTATGAAAGCTCAGCAGGCATAGGCAATCTCAGTGGAGCTTTATAAAAGGAATTTAACCACATCTCTCTTTCTTGATCTACGTCATTTACATATCTTTTCCAATAATCAGGTACCTGCCAAACAAGCACATTTGTTCTCATCCTCTCCATGGCCTAAAAATAAGTCTAAAAGTAGGTTAACAAAGTAACTTACTTCATAGAACTGGTTGATGAAGCCTGGCGCCATCCATACATCTTCTTCCTCATAGAAATAGGGATGTTGAGGATCACTATATGGACCAAATGCTTCCCTAACCACTGTGAGCAAACATAATACCAAAAGAAGAATAAATGAGAGATAACATAATCAATACATTATGGAAGAATTCCGCAATAGAAAATTGGATCTGCAAATGTGCAAGTTAGCAGTTATAAATCTAGTGACAGTTGCGATTAGAGGCATTAATTGTCATGATTCAGTGAGGGGAAACATGGATGTCTAAAAGATGAACAAAAGCTTGAGCATTCAAGCAAGCAGGCTGAAACCCGGTGCTATATCCTGCATTCCCAATTCCCATGCTTCAACATGTATGATGTTACGATGCTTAGTTTGAATGGTTGAATCCTGTCTCCAAAGAACATTTTACCAGCCACATCTAACAAGAAGACTTTGTATCCATGACGATAATATTTTTGAGAGATATGACAGCATATACCTTGGTCAGCCATCATATGTGCATCTCTAAATCAATAACCAAGGTTGTGTTGTCTGTCAATTTGTAGAGTATAATCTACGTGATTACACAACATGGATATTATATTTCATCAGTTACTGATTATCACCACATAACAAAAAAGTCAAACCCTGACTTTCCAGCCCCAGTCGATGCATTACTTTGTAACTCAATTGCTACTATTCCGTAACTCTATTGCTACTCTCCATTAAAAGCAATATTTGGAGTAAAAAAGACATACTTCCATCTGGTTTATTGACAAACATCCTAGCCTTTGCAGCAGCTACTTCAGCTATTCCTGCGTGCACCTGTAAGACCTTTTTGTAAGAGAAATATCCTAGAAAAGTTTAACCTTTAAAAGAAAGAGATAACATACAGCAGAAATGTCTTCATCACAATCAGTAGCATCCTCTACAAACTCTCCAAAGTAGAACCTACCCTGTATGTACACCAAAAATAGGGGGTCACTCTTTTATGAAACTAAAATGGAAAAAACAAAAAAGCTGTTATCCAGTTATGGTCCTGCCACAGTTGAGTGCTGGGAAGGAAGGTTTGGAGACAGTATATCCTTCAACATATATGCATGAAATAATTGCTTTCAAGACTCCATCTGCAGCTTTGTGCTTACACCCATGGCTTCCACCCAGGCAACAAGTGACCAAGCAATAGTTACTTTGACACTTTACCAGGAATGGAAATTTTACTGAAATATTAAGAGTTGTAAAACACAAAAAAAAAAAAGAGCAGACCAATTACACACATCAAATTTATTGGTTGTGCATATCTGTTTTCATGACATTTCTATCACCACGGTGCATACTTTCAAGCTAATGGATTTGATTTAATTTCAAGTCTTAAATAATCATTTCCAACATTGCCACTTGTTACTTGAAATATCAACTCTCTTATGATATGGAGCACTAACAGAGAAAAATTGGATTCCGATATTATTCCAAGTTTGTGTTGACCCTTCAACAGATTAGCATTAAAGTTACATACATGCCAAGCTCTGAAATATGGTTTTAATATTTCATGAACCTACAAACATGGTGCGCTCGTTGACTTCATAGACACCGCAACCATGCATCCTGCCATGCTTCCATTCACCAGCATAACGGTACCGACCTTTCTCCCTGACATAGAAACACTATCAACATTAATTAATTATCACATGAAACATGCATTCACCAAAATAAAAATTCATGTCTTCTATGAGAAAAAAAACAAAAGATCCATACAATGCAGTAGCATTTCTTTATCTTTAGAAAAGATAATTGTATAGATAAAGATCGTTCATACTAACACCAATAAAAACAAACAAGCATATCACTTAGCATCAAAAGGATGGTTATTTGATGATCATCTATTACTCCATTGTCTAGTTGCTTATCAGATTTTCTCCATCTTTTCAGTTTTTTGGGGGTCATTGGATTATAGGGCCATCACTTCTAGCAGTTTGGAGAGCAGAATCCTTGACTCATTGCCTTGGATTGGATCCTTGTAAGATGGGAGGTATGCCCGAGGAGTTAGTCAACACATGCTCCGATGCTGTCATTGTGACCTTGAAATTCAACTTTGGTTTTGTTCACCTCCTTGGGATTTTATGGGTCATGGCAATGGTACCCCAAACACCAAATGTGTGTAAGCAAAATGGAAATAGAGAAGCATCTTCACCTTAAAACAGCAGGCCTGTTTACAATTTCCTGCTCTTACGAAGACTAAGTGGGCAGCAGCTTCTAACTACATTTTAAAGGATAACTTTGAAAGGATGCAACACACGTGATCTCAAGTTCAAACCAAAGTAGCATGCCCAACTCATTGACCCTCAGATAAAGGGAAGAAACCAGGCACTTAGGCAAGCAATGGGATTGATATTAAGATAGGTTGAAGATTTGAAAAACATAAAAAGTTTAGGTAAAAGATGTGAACCAATCTAACAATAACAGAAAACAAAAATAACTCACAGCTGATTACAAAGAACTTACGGTTTTTCCCCAAATTGTCTAATCCACTCATCATTCTCGTAAAAAGGTATTTCATACTGCCCTCCAGCCAGACGCATGCTATCTTCAATATCCATCTCCAGCCATTTCCTGTCCTCTGGGGACATAAAATCTCTAGATATAATTCTTCCCTCAGCACGCATCTTTTCTTCAAGCCTGAAAAGATGGTCATAACCAGCTCAAGTTATTTATTCTGTTTGGAAAAAGATCACATCTTAACCATACTATGATTATGAGAGAAATGGATTGTGAACATACTTGGAACCTGGTATGGGTTCCATATCAGGTATATCAACTTCTACCACTCCGTGCCCTTCCATGTTGTTCCGGAGCCACTCACCTTCATACCTACAGTAAGGGAATAACATAAAAGTCTGAGTAGAAGGCGCATTGCTAATAGGCCAAGCAAATTCTTGATGATGGATAGATAAATAGAGCTTTAAAGTGTTTCTATCCTGGTTTCAAAATTATGGAGCCTAATACACATCAAAATCTAGACATACAGGGGCTGTGAAACTGGCAAGCTCTGTAACAGCATATGAAAAACTGACTGTTTGGTAAGCTTGGAGTTTTTCTGACTTTACTATGAAGAAAAAAGAAAAAGCAGGGGGGTGCTGAAAAAACATGTATTTTCATTACTAAATTGCATCCAAGGAACCTAGATACAGTCTTTGCACATCATGAAGGGGTTTCTTCAGCTATGGAGAAGCTTCCTATATACATCTACCATACAACATTATTTCCTCTTTTTTCCAAGGTTGCTAAATCACAATGATCATTCAAAGACTAGGATGAAGTCAAATAATTATCTGCCACATGTTCCTTTTTCTTTCCTTTGTTTTTCGTAACTCCAAGTTCTTAGTTTCTAAAAAAGTACTTTTAATGCAGGCATAAATCTCAGACACTCACACGCTAGTTTAAATTATATTGGATATTTGATAAAAACATGCGCTAGAGAACTATAATCGCAGTGCATCAGCACTTCTATTTTCTTGATGACAGTGTACATCAAATTGTGTCACTTTTCTGTTAACTTTCCAATGGATAAATATAAGTGCAAGTGCAACTTTTAAGATAGACAGAGTGCAAACCTGACAAGCCCCTGTTCAGCAACATAAACACCCTTGCCATGTGCCAAGTCATCCCAAACAGTGCCTTCATACCTTTACAAATCCAAAACACGATATAAAAAGTTGGTGAAAAGAATTCTCGTGTGATGAACTAGGATGGAGAGATCATAGAAAGGATCAAATATACATCCAGACCAGACTGTACATGAGCAATTAAAAGCATATTTTATCAACCTCATAAATTATAACTGTGATAAATAAAGTCCAGTCCATTAGTCACACCCACACCCTAAGCTACTAGACAAATAAATGAAGAGTTAAAAATCAAAAAACAAACTGAATCATCTGATAATCACCCATTGAAATCATCTCAAAACTAAGGGAATTTTTGTGGTGTGTAATTTCATTGCAAGCTAGCAAGCATACCATGGTTTAATCACCTTTAACAGCTTAAATTGAATGAAGAATTATAAACCACACGTAACAAAGCAGTACACGAAACAACATACTCCGTTTTCTTTGCACCGAAAATAATCAACAGGAATTGAACATAGACTCACGAAAGCCCATCCAAAAAACTGGAATAATAGTGAATCCAATTCCTCTAAGAACACCAACGCAGATTTTAACGCATTTATACAAAAATAACAAGATCAAATCCCACCATAAACTAAGCAAAAATCACCAACCATTCATCCAATTGCTCTCAATATCACCAACGCAGCTATAACCACAAAGCAAATTATCAAAAATGAACAAAAACCTATGTAACGAAACACAACCAAAAAAACAAAAAGCACAGCAACGAGCAAGCTTCACAAGCACTTACGAGCTACCATCTTCGAAAATGTAGCTAACCCAAGTCAAGAACTCCTCAATCCTATCCAGTTCTTCAATAACAGCTTTCGGATTCGAGATATCATAATGATTATCAGGAATCACCGGATAAGGCCTCCTATAAGGCACGTAAAAAGGTGCAATAGGCGGGTCTCTCCCTTCTTCTTTCATCTTCCTAACAATATCCCAATCCTCCTCATCCGCCCACACTGGGTCCCACCCTGGTTTCGTAGATTCCCATGGAGGGTCAGCCCACAGCTCCTTCAAATCCTCTTCCCTCCAATTCTCTCTGTCCCTTGGAAAATCAAACAAATCCTCGTAAAAAACATAGTTTCTGTCTTCTTCTTCTTTCATCCTCTTCATCCTTTTGCTCTCCAAGACCTCCGCGAACCGCGCAATGTTTTTCTCCGGTGTGTTTTCCGATTCTGGGATTTCATCTCCCGGTCTGGTGTAGGTGACAACGCCGTCCTCTTGGTTGGTGGATGATTGAGTGTAGTCGTAGTCGTAATCATAGTCGGAGTCGGAGTCTGAGTACGAGGAAAAAAGGTCGTTGTCTTTGTTGGTATCAGCATTAGGGTCTTCTTGTGGGTTCGGGTCGGGTGAGTCGGTGGTTTGGTCTGCTGAGTTATCGCCGGCCATGTTTGGAGGATAAGAAGGAAATGAGCGAGGAGGGAAGCGTGAGAAATGGATAGGTGTTTTTAAGTGGGAAGGGTTTTGAGGATTTTTGTCCGTTACTACTGGCCTTTTTTATTTTTATTTTTTTCAGTCTTACAGTCTTTTTTCTTTTAGATTAAGGTGGGTGTTCAGGTCAGCTTTCGCGTACCACGACTAATCTCACGGGTCCTGAAGTTAACAATCATGTAAGTCTTCAGTAGCCATCATATGAGCAACCAAGGACTCGAACCTGAGACCACAGAGGGAACAAACCCCTTGGTCTCAAGTCCTTATCACTTGGCCACCACCTAGATAGTTGTCTTACAGTCTTTTTTAACACGAAAGAGAGTTATTTTTTACTTTTCTTGTTGGTAAAACTACCTTTTGTTTTCGAATTCGATGGATTGGTGATAAAAATGGGTAAAATGTTGATAAATAAAACGGTTGATGTGATTTCATCCTGTTTTCTTAAAACTAATTTTTAAAAATTAATATCATATTTTTATTTACAAAAATAGTATATTTCATGGATTTTTAAATAAATATTTATATTTTATAAACTTCTGTGTAATACATATTTTTTTATTATCTTTGTTATTTCATTAAAAAAATGTATTTGATTAAGAATCAAATACAAGGATTTTTTAAAATATAATTTTTTTATTTAATTATTGTTTTTCCTTTATTTTAGTTTAGAAATTTTATTTTTATTTTTATCTTTTTATTTAGTATTGTTATGCTTTTTTGGTTTCATATTTATGTTTTTTTATTTATAAGATTTTTTATTTGACTCAATGGCGAGACCGATCCAAATAAAATAAAAGATTAGATTGAGCAAAATCTCGATTGACCCGTGACCTGGATAATCCAACAAAACCTAATAAAGAACTTTTTTTTTCAAATATTTTTTTCTTCCAGCTAGAAACCCCTCTTTTTTTATATTTTTTTGTTGGTTATTAACACTTTTAAAATTTTATTATATAAATACTAGAATAATTTTTTATTTACTCTAGATTCAGAAGAAACAAAATATTTTTTCAATGTGAAATTTGAAATCTTTTAGTATATATGCTATATGTTTATAAAAAAAAATTATGTTTTTTCAGTGTGGAATAAAAAACATTTATGGTTTAACACTTCATCTTAAAAAAATATATATTATTTTTTCGATGTGAAATAGAAAATTTTTTTAAAATAATTTTTTAAACTTCATTGTTTATAACATGTATAATCTATATTTATATAGATTATTTTTTATTTTTATATGAAATATTAAAATTTTAAATATTTTTTTTTTAAAATTGGGTCAATTCAAGTTAACCCCAAGTCAATCCATGTAACCCGAGACCTGATTTCTTAACTAAATTAATCATTGAATAAAGTTTAATAACCATATTTTAATGATTTTTTTATTAGGTGAGACTTTAATAAATAAAAAATAAATATTCTTTGTATTTCAAATAAGTGATTTTGGTCCCTGAGAAATCTCATTATCTTTTATCCCTGGCCATGTTAGTTGATATTACATCTCATTATTTTTTTATGTTATTTATTGTTACATTTTTGGTTTGATATTTTTAGTGTTTTATTAGTAAAAAAAATTATGTTTTGTTGTAATAATTTTTTTAGCATTAATGAATAAAACATATTTTAGGTGTCGAATAAAAATGATTTTGATCCTTAAAGGTTTTGGCTTCTGACAAATTTCATTACCTTTTACTTATTGATACGTTAATTAATATCAAATCTGAATAATTTTTAGCGATTAGCTACTATAAGCTATTATTGAAAATGAGATCCTTGATAAGATGCCTCACACGTATATAATAAAAATCTACCAAGAGGTGTTCTGCGTATAAAAGGATTATTGAGATTCCGGGGGAGAAAATTCTGCTTAAAAAACACTATAATAGACACCTTCATGATGGATGAAAGGTTTTTTATCATAAAAGTTCCACGTCACAAACAATTTGATTTCGATAACGAGTTTTTTTCAATTAAGGGAGATTGATGTAGATTTTTTAAAAAAATAATAATAATAATTTTTTTATTTCTTCTTTATCCGTCAACGAATTTTTTTTTATTGTTCTTGTTTTCATATTCAATATTATTAGATTACTTCATATTCAATATTTTATTACACTACTAAACCCTTACACAGCTAAGTTTACTCACTTATATCCCTAACACCAGCACCCAGGCCAAGAAATCTAGATTCCTAAAATGATACACAGGTATTTTCTATGTTACTTCTCTGTCTAGCTTGCTTTTCAACCTTGTTGTTATATATATATATAACGAGATTTGGATATCTGCAAGGGCAAGGCCACAAATTCTCCCTGGGGGCTGTTGTAGTTGTTATATTCCTCGGTTCAACAGGAAAACATGGATCTAGACTACTAGTCATGGAAAGAAAGACAATGCATCAAAAGAGAGTGGGATCAGAGAGTGCAGCAGCAGCAAGAGGGGTGGGATCGATAAGCATGTTTATGTCTGTTATCAAGTTGGGTAATTCATTGAGTTGTGATATGGTGATGAGATTTTATAAAAGTATTTATAATTTAAATTAAACCTGATAGATATTAATTTAGACCATTTAAATAGTAGGTTTTTTAAGATACTTAACTAATAAAATACGAATATTATCAAACACTGTTCAAAATCTAAGCCAAGTAAAATTTGATGTGCACAAGTAAAATTAGATATCTGTATCACGCACGCATATATAATATTTATATTCTTTTAAATAATATAATATAATATCACTTTTTTAATCGAGGTTAAACTATAGATAATATTTTAAAAAATATATTCAAATAAAAACTCAAAACTGGATAAATAAAACAAAAATATTTACATTTTGTATTTGATAATTACGAGTCAAATATAAATATCGATTCGTGCATGCCGATTCTCATTATACTGACTTCCCTAGAAGACTATATCCAGGTCCAAATCTGTATCCAAGCGGTGGCTTTCTCCTATATCTCATCCTTCTTTGCAACTTCCTGTGATGGATCGGGTGGTCGACACGAACAGATTCATTGCCAGCAGGCAGCATGGGACCTTCTTTATCAGTATCGACGTTCTGGTTCTGCTCAGAATCGGATTCCTATGTGTCTCCATGTAACATTCAAACACCATCCTGGATTCACATCGCCAAATCTCTCCCTTGAATTCCTGGCACGCCAACTACAACAATACCCCTCCTCAGCACAAAGCATTGGCTTGCATTTTCCCCTCGAACAATCACAGCGTTTGATCCAAACGATAATCCTCACCTGTGCCGGTTGATCGACCTGCCCAGAGGCAGTGTTGGTCCCGTTCCCGGATGTGTTGCGAAAGCCTCTGCTATATCCATGTAGAATTCTATAATCAATGTCTGCGTTTCTGGGGTACTCAGGGGCTATATATGATGCTGGAGAGCGGTGTTTAAGGTGCGAGAGTACTCCGTTTAAAGATATGACAACGAACATAGAATCCAGACCTCAAAACACCTCTCTCTAGATTTGTTTCTCGAATTCTCTTCCTCTTTTTCCCTTGTATTTTTTTCTCGTCTTTCAACCAAATTAAGCAACCACTCTGCGGATTTAAAGCTGACAACAAGTACTCCAGCTTGGTTGGATTGAACTTGGATGAAAAGGATGTTTCATTTTTTTCTTCATTTACGAATTGGTCCCCAAAACTTTAGAACCTTTTTTTTTTCATTTTGAACTCTAACCAACTTGGTATTATTATCTAACTCTTGAATTCAGTTACATGCATACAACATTATATTCAGTGAATTTAAAAGCAACATCAATAACTACTAAAAATATATTTTAATTTAAAATAAATATTTAAGATGAGATTTTTTAATAATCATTGAAATGATAATATATTTAATTGATCTAAGTCAAACTTGTATCAATTTGTATATTAAATCATAAGATCATGATAATCTTATAGAAAAAAATTAAAACAAATTATAAAACTTAATTTATAATAAACTCAATATTAAATGATGAAATTAAAAAAATTAATTAATTTTTTTTTAGTTAATTTATGTTAATTTATCAAACTCACGATTCGAGTCATGAGACTATAATAACTAAATTGAAACAAATTATAAATCTCAATTCTCAATCAATTTAATATTGAAATATAAAATTAAAAAAAAAACTATAAAAAAACATAAAAACAACTCAGACCAATCATAGTTAACTAGCCAAATTTGTTACCGAAGTCATACTATAAGAAAAATTTTATAAAAAACATATAAAAATAAATTATAAGGTTTAATTTTTAATTAACCTATTATTAAATGAATAAATTGAAAAATAAAAATTCAACTTAATAAAATTAATCTGTTAAATTTGAGGCTTAGGTTATAAGTATGATATAATCTTATAAAATTTCCAATAAATTTAATAATATTCAATGATAAAATTATAATTATAAAAAATATTATTTAAATGAATTATTACACCTGAGGAGGGGCACATGAAACCTCATTCTTTAGTTTTTTTCAAATATTAATTGTCAATGTCAAATATAGAGAGAGAGAGCATGTTGTCTTGAAAGTTGGTACAAGTCTCTTTTATGGAGATTTGAACCTACCTGCTCCACTCTACTCCACTGCGACTTCACCCCCTGAGCTCCTGGAGAAAAGGCCCGGGCTGTAAAAACCAGGTATCTGAGGCCCCCCATGCATGCAATCTTTAACAAGGAAATGGATGCCTTGAATCAGAAGCCTTTATTTCTTTCAAGGACTGGGAGTGTTCAAATTATTTACATGCAGGGTCTTTGACAAGGAAGATCGGTGAGAGCGAGACTGTAATATGACATTTGTTTCCATTTTTTGTCTTATTACTGCCAGCCCACAATGTCATTCTGGGCCTACAAATAACAGCCAAGTGACAGTAACATAATTCTCCCCTTTCCGTGCCCCCTCTTTGACTGCCCTTTATCTTGTTGGACTCGGTATTGTTTGTTTCAGTCTCGTCAACCAAGAAAGTATTATTGGCCTAACTCATCATTTAGAGTATGTGCGTGTCAAAAACTAACACGATAATGTATGGAGTAAACTGTGCGTATGGCGACATATCTACCCACTTAGCATCGTAATGACTTCTATTAGTGTTTTTTAAGTTATTTTTATCTCAAAAGACATTAAATCAAAGTTACTTTAGATGTTTTTTAAAAGGTTTGATATGCCAATATCAAAAGTAAAAAAATTATAAAATAAATATTTGTAATTAAAAAAAATCTTAGAAATCATCATCAATCAACTTACAAAACACACATGTACAGGGTCTCCCTAGCATCACAGAAATGAGGGTCACGAGGAGCTCGATAAGACCATTTGACCTTTTCTCCATGTTGAAGACATTAATCTATTATAGTTGTAGGATTCATTGCATTCTTTATGTACCAAACAAGGAAGCATATTTTTTTAATGCGCCAACTTAAACGCATGACTTTGGAGGTCCATTTGAATAGTTAACAGTGGGCCTCGAATCAGATACTGGTATAGTTCTTTATTTTTGCAAGGAAGATTGCAATCGCTGATCAGGTTTGAATTCAATGGACAGCCCACTTTTCGGCAGAGGGGAAACACGATTGGACTTGGGCGAGCCTTTCGCTTTCTGCCTTGCGACACGAGTTGAGAAAATTGCAGCTCGGAAAGTTGTTCGATAAATTCAAGAACGGTGTGAAAGGAAAGAGGACAAGAAAGGGTCGGAAAAAACAACTAAAAAAAAAAATGGGAACAAAGTTTGAAGCAAAAAAAATAACAAAGCAAAAGCCAGCTTGTTGCTCCACCCCCCTCTCCCTGCTTCCACCCCACACCCTACTTAAATCCCGTCCGAGTTGTGGATCAAAAGGTCAACTCATGGATCGACGAATTAACTTGGGTTTATTGGCTTTTTTTTTTACCGATTCAAACAGAAAACTGGCTTGAACCTGGTCCAAGCCAGGCACGAATTCAGTGAATCACTGGTTTGACCAAGGACAACTTTCTTTGCGATCAGCTATAGATTCATCCACGCTCCAGGTAGCCATAGATAAAACACATTACCAAAGACAACCTTCTTTATAAGCTTCAACTACATGGACAAGCAAGTATACAATGGCTATGTCTAAGAATCGATATAATATTGATCAGCAATTAAACAAAGCATTAAATCTATAACTACAATGACCATCAACACTTTATATACCGATGATAAAACACGTGTATTCACCTGCTACCAATGATAAACTAAACCAAAAAAATTAAGAGCTAGAAACAAGAAATCAAAACCCATCACTGCTCCCACATTCGACAAGCAATGCTTCCTCTATCACATTATCTTACAGGTGTTTTTCGCTTCTGCTGCCATTTCGCAGAAACCTACCATTCCCACGACAACAACAACAACAACAACAGTTATTACCAAACAGGTAAAAAAAGATTTGCACATTTACTTTCACGTGTTGTTATAATAATATTCTTTCCTTTTGTCTTCGTTTCTACCTTGACTTCCGTTTCTTTGAAACCACCGTGGCTGCCGTGGTTTCCGCCTTTTGTGGTTTTGGCAGCCGCTTCCACGGCTCTAGAAGAACCGAGCTGTCTCTGTACCTATGAGGCAGCACGTGACTTCTCCTTCTTTTGGATCTTATAACAGGTGATGATGTGTTATCCTCGTACAAATCCACCAACAAACTACACTTGCGACTCCTTTTTGTCTCCTCTTGTTTATCTGAATCAGATTCTTTATCTTCGGAATTACCCGAAACCATCTCTGCAGCTTCGTTAAGAAGATCCGAACAATGTTTGTTGGTTTCGTTCTTTTCTCCGTGGCATGGCTCCACTACTTTGACTGGTACTTTCCTCGTTTCCTCTTCTTTGACCTTAGCCATCTCTTGATCATCACTGATTACTTCGATTTTGCTTTTGATTTCATTGGCTAGGTGTTTGAAATCCGTGGTCTTTGAAATATCTATGGTTGTCTCATCGACCACCTGAGATTCTTCACCAGTTGGTTGAATTGTAGGAGAATCTCTGCCAAACTGGTCCCCAACCACCTTAAGACAACATTCTCCTTCTGATGAACTCTTGTCAGCCGTAAAAACCTCCGTGGACGAATCATTCTTTAAACCCTTTTCAGCAAAACTACTAGCACTTAACAAAGACGACGACTCTGGTGATTTATTTTCATGATCATTAGCTTCTGACCAAGCAGGACTCAAACCCAAGTTCAAATCAATGCCAGTACCTCTATTCTCTTCGAATCCAAGAATTTCACCATTCAAAGATGCTTCTTTGGAAATTTCTTGAGGTGGGTATGAAGTAATAATGTGTAAAATCTTTTGGAGACACGTTTGAGACTTGGACAATCCACGGCGAGTAGTAGTATTGATCATAAAGCAAGAAGAATCACGTACCTGATTGGGATGGTTCAAGAATTGATTCGAAGCCATTGTTGGGACGAGAAGAAAGCAAACCCCTTTTGCTGCTTATTGATTATTCCCCTTTCAGCTCTCACTTGCTCGACCGTTCTTCTTCTTTGCATGCCATTCAAGATCGCAGGAGATAGAGAGAAAAACAAGACGAAAACTCTGTGGAGAGAAAGAGAGAGGAACGACAAGGCAAGCAAGGCAAACTTGGGTCTAGTTTTTGGTCTTCATGTTGATTTTTCTGTTTTTTATGACCTGCGTCTCCTGCCTTTTCCTTGGAGTTGTTGTGTTGAGTGCTGATTGGCCAGTTGGTGACGTGGCATTTCATTGCCATCTCATCGTATACGTGGTGTAATCTAATTCGATAATGATTCTTGGACGTAGCTAAAGTAACCGGTGGAGTGTGACCAATTTTGTTTTTATATTTTTCGGAGTCGCCTTGGTTGCGTTCTTGGACGTTTCTCGTGGAGATGTAGAATAATGGCGTCCTTTTTCTTGCAGATTGTTTGGCGTGATTCTTTTCTGGATACTTTGTATTAATATTTTTTATTAATCTTAAAATGGACAGGGCGTGACTCGATGCTAACTCTGCGTGATGCTACTGGTTCTTGAATTGAGTACCCATACTTTGTGAAGGTTTCTATTCGAGTCCTTTTAGTTTTTATTTGTTACACGTGGAGTGTCCATGGGTTCTTTGGGCAACCCTGGATATGATCCAGGACTACTTGCACTTTAGCAGGTTTATTGGGGGAACTCTACTATTCTATTGTGAATGGTCTGTATTTCTTGGTTTCAGCATATCCTGTAATCTGTCCTTTTAAGGGGGGAAAAAAAAAAAACATTGTGCCTATGGTCTGGTCTGAGAGATTTGAAATGTTATGGTTCAAAGTTTTTTTTGGTTCGGGGATGTATTAAATTATATTTATTTATTTTTTAAAAAATATTTTTTATATCAACACATTAAAACAATTTTAAAATATAAAAAAAATTAAATAAAAAATTTAAATTTTAAAATATATAATTTGAACTGTATTTTCAAATATTGTGTTATAAGTTAGTCAAATGCATTATTTCATGACGATTTCCTTGTCTTGTCATGTACCAAGTTTAAATATTGTTTTTGTAATGATGTACAGAGCAAATTTCTATAAAACTTGAGATTTTTCCGCACAAAATTTTTCTAAAATAAATTTCAAAGTGTATTAATATATTAATATTAAAAATAATTTTTTCAAAATATATTTTTAAATAAAAAATACTTTAAACAATAACAACTTTCACATACCCTAACAAGCTTTGAAAGTTGAGGAAGGATAATCTAGTTGGTGATCAGAAGACTCTTGCAAAGCAAGTCTGTTGTTTGGTGTGATGGATCCTCTTATGATCAAGTTGGTAAGAATATAGAAGCAAATATTATCTTAAAAGCTGTATGTAAAGAAAGATAATAAATGTTAAAGTCTTTCTGTGAGTTAATTGAATTTAACTCTTTACTTGTGATTTATTAATATTTATATATCCATGAATCATGTACGAACTGGAGGATAGAAGTGACGTAAAATAAAAGCCCTTGATGATAAGTAGTTACATTCTTGATCGTGAGATGATATCATCAGGTGGGTCATGTTTGGGGTAGAGTCACCCGGGTCCAATTGTGGTGAATGGGTCATGTTAACACTAAAAGCGGCTCTCTCTCACAAATCATTTAGATTATAGTAATTTTTTAAAATTAATTTTATTATTTAACTTTTACCATGCGCAATTGACTTATTTGAAGCTAAAATTAACACACAATTACATGTTCATTTTAGAAAAAAAAAATGCAAGACAGAACTTAAATGAAAATCATGAATTGTGGCTTTGCAAGCTGTGAAGCACCTGGTATATTTTTGCTAGTCAATTTAATTTTAGAAAATTACATGGTGATGCAAAACTTCATTGTTTTTTGGTTTTTTTTCACAGGAGAAAAAAAAAAGTTATTGAGTTTCAACAAAGAGAGGAAAATCTCTTCAGTTAAAATTAAAATTAAAATTGGTGTCAATGATTTTTGGTGGATCATGAAAATTTTGTAATGGTTATTTTAAATTTTAATATAACTTAAAAACACAAACTTAGATTAATGATGGAATATTTTTTCCCTTCAACTTTGTGGTGTAGATTTTTTAGATTTGTTAGGTTGACATGTTGATTTTTTAATGTTTTATGAAAATTTAAAAGATTTCTTGTGATGTGGACGAGTTGAAAAACAAGGTTTTCAAGATAAAAAAAAACTAGTGATTTAATTTTTTGGCACCATGATGATAGAAAAAACCTGGGCTAATGTATATCAGGTTGTTTGTCTATTATTGTTATTGTTATTATTCAAGAGGAAATATGTTGTTTGCTCCTTCAAATAAATTTAAAAAATAAAAAATAACAACAACATGTTCAAGTATGCTAGCGTGAACTTTTCCTTTATTAATAATTTTTTTAATTGATGTTTGTTTTTAAAATATCTTTGAAGTTTGTTTTCTCAATCAACGAGAACCCTCCCATGATATTTTTTTAGATTATTTAGTTTTTTTTAAATAGTAATTTATTTTTTATTATACCAAGTGTCTTTGATTTTTTTACGAGGCTAAAATCATTCACATGTTTACACACACACGTAATATTGTTTTTATTTTATTTTATTCAATAAATTTTACATGTTTGATGATTTTTATTAAAATATAATTTTAACAAATAAACTTATCAAACACATAAAAAAAAATTATTGTTATTGCGCTTTTAAATATATTGATATATATATATATATTTTTTATTCATGACCAGGTTTTTTTTTTCAATAAATTATCTCAACCTCGTAATTTATGATGCTAGATAAATATATAATTTAATATATATCTCATGTTTATTTCATAGATTTTCTTGTATCAACCTAGTTTTGTTTAAGATAAAATATTTTTGTTGTTATTTTTTTATCTTGTTATGAAATCAATCAAAATCTAACTTGAATGTCAGTTTTTTATTTTGAATGTGATCTTGAATGGCTAGACTAATAATCTGGGTAATTTTTTATTTTGCATCATTCAATAGTGTCATATATGATTTATTTATTTTTACTTTGAAGTTAGTTCCTTTCTTTTATTTTGTATAATCATAATAAAAGTTACGAACTTTTAATTACTCATAATATTCCAATAAGTTAGATTGTGTTCTTGCTTCTTTTTTTTTTCCAGAGAGAATTATCTTACCATTTTTAAGCAAATTACTGCATCTTTTGGATGTCTATAAGCAAATTATAGTTTGATTAAAAATATTTTTATCTATTTATTTCGTTTTTAATCTTTCTTAAAAAGATTCAATTGAAATATTTATTTTAAAAAATATATATTCTATTGAAATATGTGCAATGAAAAAATAATCAGAGACATAACAAAAAGGCTAGTTTCTCTGAGAACAAATCATCCGACAATATATACTTTATAAAGTTTGCTGAAGTAGGAAGGGCAAAGGAAAATATCGACATCGTCAAACTTCAAAGGAAGAGTCTCGGGCTCGGCCAAATATTACTTTAACCAAAAAGTAAGAGTGCAGGACTCAAGTATAAATTCTGATAACCTGGAGGTACCAAAATTATGATAATCCAATTCGTCGTGTGCGGACTGTGTATGCCTTGCTCTGTCCGCAATGGAAAGGGTCCATTTCAATGCGTGCACGCCACCAGCACAATTTCTTTCTTTTATTGGAGGAAATCTCCTGGCATTTTATAAAAGAAGTGCATGCACTCTGTTGCAGGGTCAAAAACATTGCTGCGGTAACTAAGAAAACCCTAAACTCTGATACCAAGGTTAATCAATGGTCTTGGTAATGGTGCTTTTCCTTTTGGTTTCGAAAATTACCACACAAAGCTTGCTTTAGTTAAATACCCTATTGATTTCAATAGGTGTGCTGTCTGCCAGTCTAGCTCCAGTACTGTGGGTGTGAGGAGATTAGATATACATATACTTACCTGGGTAGCATCAACCATCTGAGAGGTTTTTTACTAGGAGAGAACAGTGAAATAACAATGATGTCGGGAGAAGTTTGTCGGGGCAATGAGAAAATATTCTATTTATATAATTTTTCCAGGGGAGTAAGATTACTCTCTGTAATAGAAGATGATCATGCAAATTGACAGAAAAAAGGAAGGATTTTTGTTAGCCGTCTTTAAAAATTAACTTAGCGCAGCGCGCAGGGATACATTATCTTTATTCTCTTTAAAATATTCATCACCTTCCGATCCCTTCGACTAAAATCTGTGAATAAACAGCCGTAACGAATGAAAAAAAGGGGTGAAAATATGAATGGAGAATCCCAGGACCTTCGTCACAACATGACATGAATTGTAATCCTAATTGTACAAGGACTTGACACTAGACAAGGGAGTCACAGCGATAAAAATATATCTTGTAGGATTAAGAATCTTCTGTTTGTTAAAACTAAGCTATACTTCTTCTAAATATATATATATATATATGTGTGTGTGCGCTTGCGCTTGCGCTTGCTTTCAACTATATATTTTTTAGAGTGTTAATTACATGTTTTTGTGAGTTAATGTGTGATATATGAGGATCGAGTATAACTGGAGTGTGGGTTTGAGAGTTTTCTAGCTAAAGCCATGTTGATCTCGACTATTACTTGTTATGTATGCATTGTCGAATAACACAAAATCATTGAGTTGTGTGATGCTTGTTTTTTGGTGATGTTCTCTGTATTGGTGTGCTGAAACTTCACCAATCTTAAACGCGACTTGAAATGTATTTTTCAGGCTAGCTGCAACTTGTTGAGCCTTCCAAACAATCGCATTTTTTTATACAGCTGGTGAAATTTGATTTTTACAAGGATGATGACTTCAAAGGGTTGGTTCAGGTGATAATACTTCAATCTTCGCATCATTATTTTGGTTTTGAATCTAAAAGAAAGAATTTATTATCATGATTATAACTTATTTGTCCAAAATATGACCAGAAAATATTTAATTTCAACTGGTGCAAATGCCAGACAATAGTTATACATTATTATTATTACTAGATATTTAACTCGTTTGCCACGTGATAAATATTTTTTTTCTGAACAAATTTTTTTTTACATAGGCTTTTTTTACATGTTTTTGCAATTAAAAAAAATTAAATGAAAATTAAAAAATTTATGCATACATATAATCAAATAAATAAAAAATTATGTGCATTAATAAATGATAACTAAAAGTAAAACTATAAAAATTAAAAAATAAATATAAATAAAAATATTTAATCTCATAGGACAGGAAATTTATTCAATTATATTTGTTAAATTTATTTATTAAAATAATTTTTTTATTCAATCAAAATGATCATAAAAATAAACACACACACTTTAAATTAATTAAACTAAATAAAAGAGAGAGAAAAACTATGTGAGGCTTTATAAATTAAAAATATTATCTAAAAATGCATTTTTTATTTTAAAAAATAAAGTTCATTTATATAAGTAAAAAAAATCATAGCTGAATCATAAAAACCTTTTAAAAAATTAAACGTATAACTAATTTTTTTTATTTAAAATAAAATTTCTAAATACAATTAAAAAGGGGTATTGATATAAATATAAATAAAAAATATTTTAAAAAAAATATATAAAAACAACATTAATTTGTTAAACAAAAGAAAAGAAAAGGTAAATTGTTGTTGGGATTGTGCTATGTCAGTAGGCCTCTGTACGGGCCTAACCCATGTATTTAAGCTCCAGGCCTGCGTGACTAGGCTGTAATATATATATATTGAAAAGTATGTGTGGTAATAAACTAGAAAATAAGATACTAACAATAATTAAAAGTAAAATAAGAAAATCAAATGTGTCAATAAAAAAAATATTTATCAGAGTTGTGTTTACTGAATTTATTTATTAAAATTATTTTTTTATTTAATTAAATGATATTAAAAGTAGATAAAATATTAAATTGATTAAATAAAATAAAAATAAATTAAATTTTGATAAATCAAATTAAGTTTTTATTTAAATAAATGCACTTAAGGTTCAATATTCTCTTTCCCTTAAATTTATATTTAACTTTACAAAAAAAAAGTAAAAATGACTCAAACTTACAGGTTTATGACCCATGACTGGGCCACTAAAATGAAGAGCCCAGGAGCGTTAGAGAGTCTAGGTTGGTTTTTATTGTTTTTAAGTAGTGAATAACATATTGCATGCTTTTAGCTTTTTTTTTAAAAAATAAATAAGTAACACATTGCTTGTTAAGGTAAATGATGTGTCATCTATAAACTCAAATTTCAAACACAATTTTGATGGTTGGAGAATAGGGCAACTTGTCTTTTACTTAAAAAACTCAATTTTCTATTTATTTCAACTCAAAACACCTATCAACATTTTCATAATACCTAAAAATCATTTCATCAACTCTAAATACTAAAAAAATAATCAAAAAACTCGAAATCAAACAAATTTGATTTTGACTTTCCTGGCTCAGATTTGGTTTTTTATGTAATATCAAGCCTCTAAACAATAACCATGAAATTTCTCTCATCGTGGATATTAAAAAAACCTATTTTGGTTGCTAGAAATGGAATTAATGGGGAGCTTCTCTCACCTTGCTAAAATACAATAACTTTTTCTTTTTTTTTTCTAACCAGGGATTGAAAATAATATAAATAAATCTGTGTGTGAAAATTAATTTTTTAAAAAATTAAAGGGAATTAAATTGTATATATTATGTTATTTTTAAAGATTAAGAATCTATATAGATTTTATGTAACCTTTGTCATGCCACCCATACTCGGTGCTTGTCTCAGTTTGGTCCATCTTCCTGTAATTTCATTATTAGTCATCGGCTAGGTCTTTCCAGCTATTCAATACTTTCAACAACTGCCACTGCAGCATCTCGCCGGCCCAAAGCCCTCTTCAACGAAGCTTTTTACATCACGAGTATATTTATTTTTATATTTTATTAACGTTGTAAAAACTAATTTGATGCTGCAAAGAAAGATTGTTCTTCTGATGTGTGGCTGAACAGTTCACCTGATAGCAAAAAAACAACTTAGTGCCTAAAATAATTTGATTATGCTGATTAACGTTGTACTCGGTTATTTGTTATATGATATTTGGGATCCCCCCCCCCCCNCCCCCCTTCTAACTCAGCCACTAAATAAATAATTGGTTTATTTATTAAGAATAATTTCTATGAATTATTGAATTTGAAAATCTATCAATATAGAATTTCTCTTTACCATTCAAACTGTAACCTTAAAACTTCATAAACTCTACTATTTTTTTTTCCCCCGTAATACATCATGTTATTTTTAGTTTCAGAAGACCATTGCTAGTTGAACACATTGTCATCAGAATGTTGCTCTTATATATTCCCTCCTTTTCTTTTTCTTTTTTATCCTGGCAGGTAGACCTAGAGATGTTTCCTCAATTATTGGCGTTTGTGACGAGAGGTGAACAATCCAGTCCTTTTATTGGATTTTTCTCTCTTCATAATGGTACTTTGCTGTCAATAAGATTGCTCTATATCTATGAAGTCTGTCTTTGAAGCACGAAGACATTTATGAAGGTCCCAGCTAAGGAAACAAACAGAAGATGATGAATTATGGGTGCGGTGGGTCTAACGAAATATATATAAAGGTTGAGGTAGACAACTTTTACTGGAAGTTTAACTTTTGAATCACATGAGATCTTCTTCCTCCTTGCCATTGCTTATTGGCAAATGGAGAATTGATGACCACATGAGTCACCAGAAGGCCCATTATACTAACACAAAATGTATGATGATTACATTGAAGAACTCGGATCGTGGGGAGGTAGGAAATTGCTGTCTCGATCATCTTGAGTCATGCAGGCGTCGATGAGAGTATAATGTTTGTATTCCTTTCTTATCTGTTTCAAAATCAGTCACATCCTTGTCTTGTTTTCTTCGCAAGTTGGCTGAGATTAGAAGACATTTGAAATCATTAAAGATCTTGCTGTAAACATAAATAGCAAGTGAATCTCATCTTTGAGAAGAACCATCTTATTATAAGTTCTTGAAGAGAACATAAAATCAGTGGAATAGTTAGCTGAAAAGAAACTTTGGATAGGAGGCAGGCAATGGATAAGTTTGACCATCCCACTCGACGTAAAGCTGTCGTGTTGGGATTTAGGCATCTACTTAGTAGCTTGTTTGGCACAGAAGAACTCTTTCGATATCAGAGTTTGCTGAATTGACTAGGAATTAACAACACAATGTCTTGCGCAAAATTGTGATAGTCTGGTTAGTTTATCTACATTTTCAATCTGCAACAAAATGCAGTCGTCTTATTCTTAAAGGACTTAACTTATAAAACTCGGCAGGGCTTAACTCAATTTGAAACCGGATAAAGGCCAATTTTCAAATTAAGCTGAACAAAATATAGATTCTGTAAAACTCAGTAAACCGGTTAAAGTTTTAGTAACTCTGTTCATCTAATCAAACTTGGCTGAGATCTTCATCAATTTTATTTTTTAAATAAAATAAAATAATGATATTTAAATACAAATAATTAATCCGTGACTTAATAATTCATTCTCTTTTCCAAGTCATCCTCAAATCAAATTGCACAACAATGCTTTACTCATGCCTTTCAAATTAATAATTGCTGCCTAGTCACCGTTATAGTTCCTGGATCCAAACATCTGCACATGGTGATTGTCATCTATGATTGGCTACTTTCTGGTAACGTGTGTCGGTGCTTTTCCACATCCATGATTCCAATACTAAGGACGATATTTGCATGCCTCCTTGTGTATATATTATATGTATGATTTTACATATCTTTGTCATGAAAAAAGTGGAGTTCACCGTGTTGCTTATGGTTTGCTAACAATGTTGCTCTCACTTATCTACCATTATCAGTCGATTCATTTTCTCGCCAGTGATAAAAGTTATGCATAGTACTTATATCAAAGACATGAATCTTGGCCAAGGATACATGCCGGAATTTGCGAAATTTTGGTCATTTATGCTGTTGATAGTCAGGGTTAGCTATCTTGCCATGGATTGGCAGCATCTTGAGGCATGCAGTGTGGACAAGGCGAGCTTTATGGACCCAAAGAGCTTCACTGAATGAGAGGCAGTGGGATATGACATATCCACTAGTGAATGGATCCAAGTTCTTTTTCTTCACATTATTGCAAACTTTTATTCTATTACACTACCATTATCGACGGAGGAATTAGAGAAATATCTAAGGTGGTGCACCATCAGGGAACTGGACCCTTCATCCAATCCTTGCACGGTAAGTCATTTGTCAAATATCACTAAAAGTAGAAAACTATCATCCCAATGTTGAGCTAACAGTTAGGTTAATTTGTAAAATCTCCAGTTCAAAACTTGATTTAGAATGGGTTTGCAGTTAAATTAAAAAAGATATGGTTCTTAGAGTGTTAGATGTTGGGAACTTGGGATTTGCATACAGGAATAACATTGATGTTAAACTGTCCAAATTCAACTTGAATGCAAGAGCATGTACGCTGTGGAGTTAATTAAGATGGTGCCATAAGCCGTAAATGCAGTTGAAATCTGTCTCTAAATTCACTGAGCTTAACTTTCCAACCGTCTATTAAATTGCTTTAATTCCTAATCTCAAATTCACCTAACAAGATTTCAATGTTTCGGCAGTACAGCTCATCTTATGCAGGTCTGGAGCTATTTTGGTCTAGCAATCTGGCTATTCCACTTTCCTTTACTGAAATTTTAATGCCCCCCTTTTCCCCTTTCACTCTTTCTCCCCATCTCTCCGGTGAAACTAGGACTATATAAGTTCTAGAAGTACTTAGAAATCATAGAATTAACTCTGTAAATTCATCACCGAAGAGATAGAAATGGGCTTCATCTGCGCTTACTTGTGCAGTTACATTATCAAGTACACAGAAATCATACACCAACATATGTAGACTCATCATTACAAAGGATGATATACGTACGTAGAATTGAACATAGCTGCACTTAGGTAGGGGTAAAGTCACATTTTCAGAGAGAAGAAACCCGGGAACCATTCTTGTAGCTTTTTAACGCGATTGCCATTTTGAGAAGAATATTATAGCTAGTTTATATATATTATATAGGAATCTAGACCTAAGTTGGACGAAGAAAAACAAGGCACTTCAATTTCTAAAATTGAAGTGTCACGGCTTGTGATGCTGGGTGTAGATGTAGTCCAAGTGAGCCTCTGCAACTATCCTTCTCGTTAAGCACTCCTCGTCTCCGCCATCACATAGCTCTAAACCCGTCAGCTGCTGAAAAATTAACAAAAACAAGAAAAACTTGTATAAGCTGCTGAAAATTTATGACCAATTGTTAAAGTAGAGAGAAAACAAGTGCATGCTTACATTCATTAACTCACTCTCCTCCGTCCCTTCACTGGTGATTCCATCTAGGTTTACCTCCTCTTGCCCTGCAAAACAAGCAAAACTTCAGTTTCTGAAAATACAAACTCTTATCAGTTCTCAACAAAGAAGTGGTGGTAGAGGAGGAGGAGGAGAACTATACCTTGTTTGCTTAACAGGAAACGAGCAGATAACTTTGAGGAATAGACAAGGACAAGAAGGATGAGCAGAAGAGCTTTGTAATTCAAGCCTAGCTTCATGGTTTTAGCCTTTTAGGTTCTGTTCCAAACACACAAGCAGAGAGTTCAAACTTTAAAGAGATGGGATTTGGGAGGTGGGTGATAGAAGAGGAGGATATATATAAATACGTGTGTGTGTGTGTGTGTAAAAATACAGGCAGAGGAAGCAACAGCGCTGTAAGAAGAGAGGGTTACACGAAGAAAATCCCTAAAGAAGACCGTTGCATTACGTCATCACCTTGTGGGACCAACCTTCCATAATAAACTGCACTCCGTGCTTGTGTGCTAACACCATTATTGGGATTAAATAGAAGAAAAGCTTTGGTCACTGTCTGCCATGGGCATAGGGGTCCTGCGAAAGCCCTAAAGACTCCAAGAATCAATTAATTTGTGGTTGACAGTCTCCAAAAGTCAACCTTAGGACATGAATGCAGCTGTTGCCCATCATGACATGTTTTGCCTTTCACAAGCCAATGGCACGTAGCAGGGTTTTCTTTGCTTGGTCTTTAACCATGAATAAATATCGTGTAAAAGCAAAGTAAAAGCATTTCCATGCATGCTTTAAACCCATTACTGAAATTGCTCCCACATGTAGAGCAACTAGAATAATGGCAACGCCAACTATGGCTTCAGTGGCAGATTCTTCCTTTTCTATTACCATTGACTCCTATGGATTTGTACCAAACTCTTTTTTCATGTGCAAGATTGTTTTGGACTAAATTTTGAGCTTATCGATGCGCTCCCATCTCTTTGGTGCGAGTCATGCAAGATTTTGATTTTGAATTTTTTTTTTTTATACAGACCTTGATAATTGATCAACTCTCAACTGTCTCTCAAAACTAGACTCCAATTAAATTTTTACATCAAACCAAATACTAACAAATTTAATTAAGTATTTCCGCATCTAGATTTGATTATGAATTCCATTCATTTTTTTTAATATTAAAAAACACAAGGTTTTGAGCTATGAAATTCTAACAAAAGAAATCAATTAAGAAAACTAAATCATTTGAGAATGAAATTGATAATAAAATATTATTTGAGGATAAAATTGATACTTTAATTGCAGGGTATATTTCATAGTGACCATTGACAATTACATGGATGGCATCCATGCATCTTAAAGTAATATTTTTATTTATCTTGGTGGAATGCCACTGTATTTTTGGTTTTGCCAATAGTGATTTGCTTAGTGACGAGTATTTTAAAACTTATTATGGATATGCTTCTCTTTTTGAAGATTTGAATCTTTCATTTGTTCCCAAAAGAGTAAGAAAATTCTACAAGGAACAATGTGTTGGGTATGCCAAAGCAATACGTGAAGGCTTAAATTTACTGAAACATGTAATTCTCTTGAGAATTGAGCTGGGGTATTGAAGGTTTGTGTCTGCTAGTCTCAGACAACTCTGAATAGAAAATTTTGATGTGGCGTGAGAACGCTTAATTTAGACTAGTTTCATGTAATATTAGTAGTAGAATATCTATGTGATATATAGTGGCATTGGATAATGCTACCGTGTTCTTTTTATATATATATTTTTAAATTATCTGTCAACGATGTGCATGTTCAATTTATTTAGATCTGCGCTTTCTTTTTTTTTCTTTTTCTTTTATTTTTAAATGAGAGATAAGCGATAATACTTTGGCAAATCTTCCTTTTTCCTGAAAGTGGCAGTTCATATGCCCCTCCCGTGTCAATGGTTGCATTAACAATATCATGCTGTTTGAAAAGAATTAAAAAAGCCATTTTATCCAAGGTTATTAAACCCTCCTTGGACTAGGTATGGGATAGGCCAGACTAAATTAATTTAGATGAATTAAAACAACGTATTTTTTTTAAAAAAAAATACTAAAATAAACTTAAATTTTGACAAAATTGATCGAGATATGAATTTATTTATCAAGTAACCCAAATTTAATTGGATTTATCTTTCATTTATTTTTTAATCTAGGGTTTTGTATCATGCAGGTTTTATATTTACCTGCCAAGCCGGGTATAAAAGCCTGATTCCATCATTATATTAACATTAGTTTATAATATTTTTTTATAAACAATAAGATGTAATTACATTTTCATGAACCCAACAGAAAAGAAAAGAAAAACAGCACGAAGAATCTTCTAATTTCATTAACAAATGCACATTAAACTGATTAAATAATCTTCAGGGATGAAATGTCACGAGAAACAGTCTCTGATTGCAGACACTAGAACATCTGGTTGTCAATTTCGTGGGAATTCCATGATTAAATTATTTTCTCATTTCTTTTTGATGATGAAAAAATCATGTCCCCGTTGTTTGGTGCTATTCAGATGGATTGTGTGCAAACACACATTCAATTCAACATAATTATTAGTTGAAATAGGATCGATAAACCTGGTTTATGATCTCCAAGAAGAAGAAAGTAAGGATTCTTGTACATCATGGAAGGTGGGTTTTAGACTGCAGTCTTATAGATTCTGACCTCAACTCTCGAAGAACGACCCACCATTACAAGATGGGAGGCTGCTTGCTTGCTTTTTCTGCCCTTTCTTTTTGATAAATAATTGCATGTTTGGGTGGCGGGTTTCAATGCAGCGTCAACATCTCATGAAAAAGCAAGGCATATATGATTGGCATTTTAAAAAGGGCAATTAAATTTGTGCTCATCTCTCTCGGTTCCAATCAATCAGCCAAACCTCTCTTGTCAACACATTTATTAAAATCATGCCGGCTTGATAGATAAACCAGTGCTCTAGATAAAATTTGATCAAGATTTTTTTAATAAAAATTTTAAAAAATATTAGTTCAGTATTATAATAAAATTAAAATAATTTTTAAAAAAATTAACCTAAATTAATTTTTTTTTATTTTTAAAATTATATTTAGATATTTAAAAAAAATATTTGGCTTTATAAAACATCAGATTTATATATTTTTTTAGTATTTGGTAGTAATTTTAATATATTCATATTAAAAAAATATTCTAATATATATTTTGAAAAAAACACATCATTAACGGGCGAACGGGTTTGATAACTTTGCACATAAAATAAAAAAAGAAAGGAGCACCATACAATTCATCGGGAATAGCAAAGATAAAGTTATTTGTTCTTGCATCCATTTTGGCTGTTTGCACTTTGCACTGCAGAGGGCCCCAAGTCTTTCTTGACTTGCAGTCCGCAGTTCATCTCTTACCATGTAAAAAGCCATCAAGATTCTGCTAACGATGCGGTTTCTCCTTACACTTTGGAGCTGGGGTAAACTGGGCTTTTAATTAAATTTTAATTTTTTTAAATATTTTTATATCAAATAATTTTTTTTTAAATATATTATTTAATATATTTTTAAATAAAAAATATTTTAAAAAACAACATCTCACTAAATAGTTATACCATCTGAACAGATTTCATGGGCCGTGTTAATTTAATCGGACCTTTTCCTTTAATCAAAATTAAGGGTTTCGGTTACCTGTTTAACAGGTTGCAGCTTGCAGGCCAGCATCTCCTTTAACCAAGAGTATCGTCTTTATCCCTTGTTTTTTTTTAAAAAAAATATGTGCCGACGGTAATTCCTTTTCTTTATTGAATTCAAAGAAAGGTCTCGATATAATTAAACTAGCAGGCTCAAAAAAACATGGTTATCCTCCTACTTGACTAGGTATTTAATCTTAATTAAAATTTAAATTATTAGATCATTGTTGTCTTATAAATTATTAGATCATGGTTATCCTCCTACTTATCTTATAAATTTATCATGATTATTTAAATCAATTATTTTTATTTTTTTATTTTAAATTGATTAAACTAATCGAGCCACGAGTTAATTTGTTTTATCGTTCAAATTTGGTTAAATTAATATTAAAATTTATTTAAATTAAAAAATTAATATAAATCAAGCTTAAAATCTTGAGCATAACAACTAAATCCACTAAACTAGGCTTGATATTTATATTAAAAAAACAATTAAGAAAACATAAATGGCATGGCTGGTGGGTAAGAAAAAATTATCATCCTACTAATCAAAAGATATATAAGATTCAATTATCTAGGTGGTGTTTAAATAGTAAAAATTTAGGGTTTAAAAGTTTATTCCACTTATAGTTTCAAGTTTAAGTTTTTAATTATTCATACGAGAATTATTAAAAATTTATGTAGTTATTAATTTTAAAATTCGTGAGATTAATTATCATACATCAAAGCTATTCGAATATCTAAGTTAATCACAGAAAAAGAAATATGAACCCATTTGAATTCATGAGATTGGCGTTAAATGACACCAATAGCATGATTCAAACCCTAAATCTGCCTTGTTCCTTGCTTAAAATGAAGGGGTGGGAAGTATTAGCATCAACAGCTTGTTACGAAATGGGTAAAAGAGAACACATGGGGGAAATCAAGGAAAAAACCGATAGATTAAACTTGGTATTGAGTGATCAGCAGCTCTTTCATCAAAAAGGAGCATGCAAAGGCCTTGCTTTTCTCCATTTACGTACCTTTCCCTTTGCTTTATACCTTTGTCAGAACCACCCGATGCTACAGGGAACAAGTCCAATGCAATCCAAGTGCTTTTTTAGCATATAATGGCCTGTTGAATACATACATATACGCCTTCTGGTTTTCTCCTAAAATATGAAGATCTATCTATTTCGTGACTTCTCCAATAAACACGCAACCTCCTTTTGCTTCTACGCGTGAAAGCTGAGAAGGTAAATGGGAGATTTGGATATTCAACCAGACAAAAAAAATCACCATGACCATGGTATACGATAGTACAAGAACGAAACATGCTTAGAATGTATCATTTATCTAGCCTAAAGTTCCATCACCTGCATGTTGATTTCCTCGAATAAATTATGTGACATGTTTTACGTCAAAATTGCAGTTCTGTCACGCATGGTGGCCTGGTCTCATCATCGAATGTGCTGCTAGTGACCCCAGCCATTAATAAAAGTCCTCGTCTAGTCGTTGCCTGTGTATGTTAATCTTTCTATTAATCTGTAGACAATTGCGTTGTCAAATCCAGCAAGGGGTGCCCTGGAAAATGATAGCATTAGTCGGCAATGTCAAATCCCATCGTCATCAGTATCATCATCATGTAAATATTCCTAAATCCAGAGGTTTAGAATCTTCTTTTATTACGTAAAATCAAGCAAAATCCCTTCAATATATGATTCCTGTGCAAAGATGTTCCTCTATTAAGAGCTAGTTTTATTTTATTTTATTAATTAATGGTTGGTTTTTAAAGTATTTTTATTTAGAAATATATTACTTTTTTATTAAAAAATCACTATTTAAAAATCAACAAAATGATAAAGATAGAGATATTTATCTGCAGCAGATTTGTTGGGCCTGTCATAATCGTTGTTTACAGATAGATTATCATCCATATCTACCACTTTCAAATCAGTAAATCAAATCAAGACGAAACTGTAGTGAAAAAATACATCGAGAAAGCTCTCTGGAGCAACCAAATCAATGGTCTAATCACCTTCACCATGCATTTCAATGCCCTCTTTGTCAATATCCGCACTAAGATTTCCCAGCAAGAAGAGAGTCATTTTGTGATGGCTTTCGTTACCGATATATCAACGAAGCCATGATAAAATAGTGCATGGTTAATGTTTTGAAAGAGTAAAAATAGAGATATCTGGGGTTGATATTCACTGTATTTATTGTTTTTAAAATTTAAAAATTATTGAAAAAATATATCTATTTCTTCTTCCTCAAACACTAACCAATCATATTATTTATTTCTTTTGAATGTGCTTAGGATTTGAACAATATGAAACATCTCCCTCCTTTTCTACTGGGCAGCAAGATATTGTGGTAAAAACAATTAGAGGGTGAATGCCAGGTAGCAAGCATTCCCATTTGGCTACCTAGAAAACTCTATAATTTAAATAAAAAATATCTCAATAGCTATTTACTTAAAATAACTCTGGGTTTTCTCATGAGAGAAAAACAGAAAAAAGAGTTTTATCGGTTTATGGCTTCCATTGTGCACGGCTACATGATTCTGTGAGTCGTCGACACAGGCCCAAAAGACCTGGAGGCCACGGATAAGTGGCAGTGTAAACCGTAAAGTTAAGTATTTGAGACTGCTGTAGACTAATAAAAATTATTAACAGTGAATCCTGATTGATCATCAATGGAATTTTTTTAACGAGAAATGTATAGACAAAATCATCAACTCATTTAATTAAAAAAAATAAAAAACAAAAGGATGAAAATCACCAAATTACTTCAAACAATCATGGCTGCACGTTCAGTGCTGTTTTTTCTTTTTCTTAATCGCAACAGATGATTCCATCTGTTTTTCACAGGCCAATACAAGGTTCCAATAGCAACAAAATAAATAAATGAATGAATGAATGAAAGTGCATTGCATTCATAAATGGAAGCATTACAAAAAAGAAAATCAAAACATTCAACAAAATGATCTCCAATATTTATCACCTAAAATTTTCTATTTGTTTTATTGGCATCATCACAGGCTAATAAACATAGCCTGCTTCGGAGGTGGTGGAGAGAAAGGAGAGCTTCCTGAGGGGAACTGGTGATCGCGCTCTTGGTTTTCAAGCCGGGTAGTAAAGTTCATGGGCTCCTGTTTTGAGGGCCGGATAGTGGTCTGGTTGCTATGTTGACAATCAAAGACGGCGGTCAAGAAATGGCACCATGACCGGCTCTTTTTTCTTTTCTTTTTTTTTTTATGGAAAGGATCACTTTTAAATATAAATGTTTTTTTTTAAATATTTTTTATTTATAAATATATTAAAATAATATTTTAAATTTTTTTGAAATACAATTTTGACATAACAAATTAAAATGTAAAAAAAAACAACTAATTTGAAGATAAAAAAAAACTTCAAAAAAATTTAAATGTATGATTGAATCACAATGTGACATATTGTCCACCTTAAAAGTGCAATTTGTGTTTCCATGGCTGTTGAGGGTGTCTCAGGCCGAGAAGAGAGAAGAGGGGTAAGGTGTTGACTAAGGGTTACAGATATAATTATTAAACATGGTTCTGGGTTGACTCAATTAAAAAGTTTAATTTTGGTTTATAAGGGTTAACCTGAATCAATAAAAAAATTTAAAAAATATATTTTAAAATTTAATATTTTATATAAAAAAGTTAAAAAACAATACATATAGATAAAAGATATATATATATGTCATAAATAATAAAATTTGAAATTTAAAATTTTAAAAATTTTATATGTTATAAAGTTAAAATTTATTATGTATTTGAAAGATATTATCTTTTCTTTTTAATTTAAAATATTCAAAACTAATTTTTTTTATTTCACATTAAAAAATATAATTTTTTTTGTTAACATAAAGTGTATATATACTAACAAACTTTCAATTTCACATTAAAAAAAATAAATTAATGTTTTTTAATAAACTTTAATACAAAGTTGTAATGATAAAAAAATAATAATAACAAACGTGTGCATGATATTGACCAGCTTCGAAAGTTAAGTTTAAGTAATACATTATTTGGCACAAATAATTTTAATTTTTAAAGAAGATCGTTGTCTCCACTATCACTTTTAGGGGCCTGGCTCTCCTCTAGTCTTGGCACCCTCAAGTTTTCTCAAGTCTTTATCTTAATTTTTGATTAAATGGTTATTATTAAATTACTGTTTTTCTCAGTGATCAACTCAAACATAGAAACCAATTTTGTTTTCCTCAACTAAAAGGCACTTTGTGTTTCATCAACTCGAACACGATTTGAAGAAGCCATCGGTGTTAGCTCAGCTTTAATGATCAAAGACCCACCCAGCACTTGATCCCTATAAGAAATAGAAATATTTAGAGAGAGAAAATGAGCAAAATATTTCGAAGTGTGAACAGCAGAATTAAATATTGTGATACGAAGTTGACAAGATATGTTGTTCAACAATAAGAAGTTGACTATACAAAAACAACTTCATATGGAGTCGGGAAGCTGTCTTGAAAAACAAAGAAAATTCGGAGAGAGAGAGTCTGTCTAATTTCTCAAAGTCCTCGAGCTTTAGCTCTACAACAACCATCAAAAGCTGGTGAAAGCTTTGTCGTCAAGGCACCAAGGGTGACTTTGAATGGTATTTGCTTGTTAAGTACCTAGCTGGAATCTTTAGTCTTGTCTTTATTTGGTGGACATTTTCCACATTCCTATTAAATTCCTCATAAATTAATCTTTAACATATATATTCTTTAGACCTGAAAGAAGTTCTTAATTTACAAGTTCAAGTCATATACGGGGTGGAGCTGCATACAAGATAAGGGAGGCAATTGCCCCCCTTGCTTTAAAGAAAAATCATAATTAATTGTACTTAATGGTTTAAGATTTTGAGTTTTACCCCTTTTTCATACATAAACATTTGCTCCATGTAGTTTTTGAGAATTTTCTATTATTCCATGATATATCTATAAAAGAGTGATTTGTTTGAATAATTGTATGAGATCATCATTTAAATGAACTATTTTTTATTTTAATATTCAATTTCGATGTGATAATTTTCTTTAAATCCAGTACTACACAATAAAGAAATACTATCTCTTAAAATAGTATTTTTATCTTTGCCCCCTTTTCTATGAATCCAAGCTCCGTCGGTGCCATATCATGTATCATAGTATAGCTAGGAACGGTGAGCGCATCTCAACCTTCGATGAATTATGAAATGATCTTGCTAGATTAACTCAATAAATACTCTGTGAATTTATTTATGTGGCCCCGATTATTGAAGGTTTTGCTCGGATTAGAAAATCCATAAATAATCACAACTAATTTTCACCATTTATATATAAAATCACGTCACATTAATTGAATAGACATGATGTATGCAAGCAGAGAACCATGGGAAGAATCAAAGGGAAAACAGCTGTGCAATGTGCACCACTGATTTACTATAATAGATTAGGCAGCAGGGAAGGTTTGGTGGAGTGAGTATATACATGAGGCCCCTGGTCAAGCACAGGCCAAAATTTGAATCCCAATTAATAATTATGGCTAAGTATATAAATGGAAATTCAGCCTGACAAAATATTTTTTATTTGGTGCCCGACTGGTCCCCTACAACCTGTTTCTGCACATATGATATTTATAAATATGTTAATGTATAGCCATAAGAAGAAATTCCATCACCCCCCTCGTCGTCTTCGTCGTCGTCATCAGAAGAAGAAGAACAAGAAAAACAAGAAATCACAGCATCATAAATTCTATTTTTTTAGATGAATTATGTATCAGTTTCTCATCCTTCTCTTATAATATATAATTTACTTTTGAGTCGAGGCAATGATCAGGATATCCAATGGCAGCGTTGTAATCCTCTTTTAATCTCAAATTCTTTTGCCGTGATATGGATTTTTTTTTTCTGTTTAAAGTATAGACAGTGATTATAAAACCTGGCGTTACCTGTGACCCGATTCAGCAGACGGATTATGAGTTGGATGGTTGAATTTGAAATGATTTTTATATAAAAAATTAAAATGAATTTATTTTTAAAAAATAAAGATAAATAAATTGGGTCTCGTCCCAAATATGTTAACCAGATGAATTTCTATTTGGTTCGATACAAAGTCTATGTTAGATCCCTAGTTTAATAACATTAAAATAAACTCTGATCTAGGCCGGTTTGCAATTATATTAATTTTTGCGGTAATGATTTTTTAAAAATAAATATTAAAAAAATATTCTTAGCTATGAATAAAAAGTAGATCATTTTTGCTTTTTCAATATTAATATTTAAAACACAATTATATATAGAATATAATGTAAAGAACACAAACTATTTAGCTAACAAAATACCTTTTCCCTTGTGGTTAAAAAAATACAGAAACTACAATAATATCATACAATCTCTTAATAAACTGTGCAGACTACAGTTCATTCGGTAATTTTCTGAGGGCGACATTGGTAGCCTGTTATCCTAGAGTGCTTATAAGAGGTTATTATTAATTTATCATATTAAATCCTCTTCTAGTCAGGCCTTATGTATACTGGCACAACTCTCTAGGCTCTGGAAATATTCGCATGAAACTTCTTTCTTGATGCAGAGAGAAAATAATTGTATATATAATATTAAAAAATAATATAAATTATATTAGAAATTTTATTTAATAATTTAAATTATTGGATTGAATTGGTTTTTTAACATGATATCAAAATCTTAATAATTAAATAGTTATGAAATTTAATTTTATTATTTTTTATTTATTTGATAAAATTTAAATATAAATAACATTACTTATATAATAAATTAAAATACCTTGATTAAATTCAAGAATTACATTTATGTGATTAACGAGCTATGATATATAAGAAATGCATTGTCACTGCACATGATACGGCAGATGAACGTGTTGTATTTATCAAGTTTTTTTTCTATTTCTCTTATTTTACAACTAAAAAAAATTTCTATCGAATAATTTCACTTATTGAGATCTAACACACTTTTATAACTTAATCAAAAGATAAATTGTTTATACTTAAACTAAATGCTTGATAAATAAAAAAAATTCATGCGGCGGTTGATAAATTGTTTTTATAAATTGTTTATCAACAATTGCTGATAAATTGTTAACAAGTAAACGCTTGAAATAGAGAAACTCGAGAAAAGAAGTAACAATTGAAAGGCTATTTTCTCCATGTCTAACGAATCATGCGGAGGCTTATGCAATTAATACCTTGGTTTTCTAAAACAAAATCAAGGAAAATAACATCCTAACCTACATCGTTAAATCTGACCTGGTTGTCGAGTAATTTTGGTGATTTTTTGATTCTGAGCTTTCAATACAGATGAGAGTTCTAAATTAAACTAAATAAAAATTAATTTGATATAATTTAATAAATTAACTCGTGATTCTTAAAACCCTATTTAATTTCAAAAAATTAAAACATTATACTTTTAAATTTTTATTAAAAAAGGTTTTCAAACAATAATATTTTAAATTAATTTCAATTAACTAATTTCATTCGTGACCCGGATTTTAAACAGACCAGGATTAATAACTTCGATCCTGAATAACCTTTTAAACAAGCGGAATAAGGGCAGAACAGTAATGGACTAGATGAGGTGTATAGATTTGGTTTCATTAATAATATAAAAGAAACAAAGTCCACGCACTCAAAATGCGAGTGGGCATTCCGTTCGAATTAACGACAAGAATTAGGAAATTGAAATGAAAAAAAAAAAAAACAGAGAAAAAAATTTGATAGGAAACCGACATGCGTCAGCGAAAGGTGAGAGATGCGTCACTAAAAAGAAGAGAAAGGAGAGCGTAGTTGCTTTCCACCACCCGCAAGCACATCCTCACCTACCACCACACGCACGCAAACACTCCTCCCTCCCTCGTCACGCACCCTACCAAACCCTTTCTAATTATTTTAATCTTTTTTCATTATATACTTAATCTCCATTTCCCACCAGTGTTTAATCAATAAGCATCCCATTTTTAACATAGTTAATACATCTTTCGAGGGTCGGTTCAGGTCACGTTTTAGAAAATCAATTCATAGTTGGATATTGCTAACCTTCTCATAATCGAGTTTAATTTGTTTTAAAAATAATATTATTTTAATTAATCTAAATTAACCTACTAAATTTATGATTTAAATCAGAAATTTTTTAATAATTTATTTTTTTATAAAATTATACAGCACAACATACACTCTGTACAACACATCGTGAATAGTATGTGTTTTAATACACAAGGCTGACTTTATTAAATTTAATTACTTTTATTTTATTTTTATTTTTATCTTTTAATGAAAAAAAACTAAAAAAAATCCCTGAAATCATTATGTCTTTAATGATTTTTGGAATCATATTTTCATCAACTTATTTGATCATGTCCCTTTGGATTTTTTAAAATGAAAAACAGACGCCTTTTCGGATGTCAGACGTTTAAGGAAGCCCATTTTAATTATTGCTGGAGCATTGATTCTGAAAATATTACTCTATTTACTAGGTTGCTCATTAGTGTCCATGCACCGAGATTGGTCGTCAGCAACCTATATATATATATATATATATATATGATGTAAACACATAGCTAATCAAGCCACCTGTCTTAAATATTTTTGTTGAAATAGAAGTAAATTTAAGATATTTCTAGTTTACCTATATTCTCATGGAAATAAAGGTAATCTTGAAGAAAATTGGCATGAGCTCTTCGAAATCTAATTCTAAGAAAAATAATACTAATATATTAACTACAACCCTTATTTTTTTTATTTATTTACATGGGTGTCCGGGCTAGTTTGCACGCACCACGACTAATCCCCACGGCCCACTGAATACCCTGCAAACCCAGTAAGCATGTAAGGCACTGCGGGGGTGACAGGCGTGCATGCTAGGATTCGAACCCAGATACAGTAAAAGAAGACAAGCCCGTTCCACCGCTAAACCAAGAGCCTTGTGCAACTACAACCCTTATCTTGAATTGTTTGGTTGGTGTAAAGGCAAGGGGGAGAAGAGGAAGTGATACGTTTTGACAGCGTTACTGGCTACCATTAATCAAGGCTTGGAAATCAAACTCTTTGGTTGGTGAGCAAAGGGCAAGTAATCAATCAAGCCAATAGAGAATCAAACCCAGAAGGAGCTGCTCGTCTGCAAATTCACTAGTTTGCTGATGAATTTAAACACTCCCTGTTTTCCCTAGGTTTATTAAATCCATCTGGTGCCATTACTAACTAGGTTATAGGTTGTACGTGTTAATCTAAAATAATATTACTTTAATTTTTTAAAAATAAAATAGAGTTGTTTTTTATATAAAAAATAAAATAAAATTTTAATTAAATCAAGTCAGCTACTTCGACACGAACACCTCCTATCTAATCCAGTTCAAAATGGGTTAAATATAGATTGGTTGTACTTACTCTTGAACAAATACCGGTTAAGTTGTTAATGCTAAACGAGATAATTAATCAGTTTTTTTAAGCTTAGACAACCGTGCAAGAAACTAGAGACGATATTAATTATAAGACAATCTCATAGTGATCTTTTAAAAATAAAAAATTAAGAGTGATACTAGGACACTTTAATCTTTTTTCAAAGTTTTGCTTAATAATTTAGGTTACGTATATTTTTAAAAAAATTATTTTTATATTTTTTTATATTTAATTATCATTAAAAAAATTAGTTAATAAAAAATACTTTCTAATAAAAAAAATTTGATTTGATTTTTAATAAAGTATTTTCCAGTAAGATGAAAACGGAAAATACTTTTGAAAAATTATGAAAAATTTAAAAATATTATATTATTTACTAATTATATGAAATCTGGTTATCAAATTTTTAATTGTTATATATATATATATATTATTTTGAATATTTATTATTGAATTTTATCTCTTAAAATTTAATTTTTATATGAACTTTAATTCTATTTTTATAATTGTTATTTTTTTTTCTTATTTTTTTATTGAGATTTTTTATCTATCATATTTGATCCTTATTTTCTTGATTGTTGCTTATTTTATTTGGAATAATTTATGAAATGTTAATATTATTATTTTAATTTTTTCATCTTTTATTTTTTAGATTTAATCTCAGTTATTTTTATTATTATTTATTTTATTTGATATAATTTATAAAATTATATATTTTTTAATTTCATTCTTATTCAACTTTTTAATTTGTAAGATTTATTTTTTATTATTTAAATAAACTTAAGAAAAATAAAATATTCATAAATTATTTTTCAGTTTATTTTTCATAACATAATTAAATACTAGAAAATATTTTCCAACTTATTTTTTATTACACTACCAAACATCATAAAATAATTTATTTAAAAAAAAAATATTTTCTAAAAAAACTACTAAGCAAACAGAATCTTAATTTACATGCCATTCACTAAACGGGACCTAATTTGCAGTCATAAATATAATGAAAAGATTGTGATTGCGAATTAATTGATCACCATATATAACACCAGTTCCAAGATACCACGTTATTCAATAAAGAAATTTTAGTAAAAAATTAAATTAACTACTCAAAAATTTATTCTCTTTGTTTTTTAAGCATTCAATACAAAGCATGCATGTGCAAGTTCAATTCACTAAGAAGATCAGTAAACTTAAATATTAATTATCGAGATTTTTTATTCAAAGCATGTCCAAGTTTTTTATTTTCAGCTTTTTAATCCACCACTATATTTAAATTAAATAATTTTTTAGAATTACACATACCAAAGAAGCTACGTGTACATGTGGTTTGGTTCAATTCTACATGGCAGAAACTCTTTTCAAGTAGCTTAAGAAAGATTTCTCCAGGGCATCTGGTTTTCATGCATTAATTTTTGGGATTCTAGTTATAATTTTAAAGCCCATTTTGGACGGGTCGAAGGACTGCAGCATTAAATTTCATAAGTGTTTATTAGCGTGGTTAAAGCATCTTTTACAAAGAAAAATTGATTTTTTTTAGATTTTTTAAGTTATTTTAATGGGTTTATAAATATTTTTTAATATATTTTTAAATAAAACACCCTCTTAATAGATGAAAATATATAATATTTATTTTTACTAATAAAAGCAATCAGCTTGATGTAATTTCTTTATGAGTGTTTTTGATCTCCTAAATAATTAATATTTTCGAAAGATCATCTAGCAAGTCACTTAAAAAATCTTTCAATTAACATAATTTTGCGACGGCACAAGCATTTTGCTGGTCAAACTTCGAAATTACAATCCGTGTGAGAATATTCGATCAAGCTGCATCAAAATTTTCCTGCAGCAGAAGTGGATTAGACTATCCCCGAGAAATTCAGCGTCAAATACTCGCTCTTATCCAGTTGTTTTCTGCTGTATCTGACAAAAAAAAAAAAAACGTGTATAATTGATGTTTTATGTATCTCATTGACAAATAAAATCAAATAATTGTCTCTTCCTTCATTGGTTTTAATTACTGGGATTATTTATATTCACCCCGATTCGATAGAAGCTGAGGATAAATTGAATTGCCTCTTTTGCTATTGGTAGATATTATTAATTTAGATATGAATCAAAGACATGTGATGCTGGCCGCCAATATTCAATTAATCTTGTGCTTGTACATGTAGAAATGATAATATAACTCCAACCATGGATAATGAATTTGAATGAATGATTTTTTTAATACTTATTTTACTCTATAGATAATAAATAATAGATAAATATTATTGATTCAAAATATTATTTAAATTTTAAAACTCAAGCCTATTTTAAGCATGTAGAGTGCACGTCAAGCACTCCAGTGAACTCAGGTTTGGTAGGACACTTGAGCCTAACATGCTTGTATCTAAATAATATATTTGGATTGTTTTTTCATTTTTAATAAGCTCGAACTCAAAACTTGCCATGAATTTTTTTGGTCATTTAGTGTTTTGTATTAATAAAATATATATTATTTTGATTATAATATAACTCAAAATATTACAAGAATAAAATTATATTTTAATTTATCATCTTTATTAAATGAAAAGATTCAAGAGCAATAAATACATCATTAAATTATTTAAGTTAAAGTTTTATGGTCATTTTATCCATGACATTTTTCAACCCATATATTTTTAAAATATATCTTTTTATAATATTATTGTATTTTCTCTTCCTATAATTCTACTGCTTTACCATTAGAAAGTCATTATGTTTGTAAAAAAAAATGCTATGAGTACTAATTACCTGTCACATGACTTACCATGTATTATACAATTATCAATCATCTTTATTTACCATACATCACTTGCTATAACCATAATTATTATCTATCACTTGCTATAACCATAATTATTATCTACTTAGCTCACTAAATATCATATGTTATTTTCATAATTATGAGTCATGTAACTTATCCAGCACCATCTATTGCTATCATAAACACCCTTCATCTTAACTTATCATGCACTACATGCTACCAGTTAATAATTATTTGGATTTTTTATATCAAGTTATTAAATACCTTGACTATAAAAAATTAAATAAATTATTTAAATTAAAAAATTAAATAGTTATAACAAATGTTAATCTTATTTTTAAGTATTTTTAATTTTAGAATTCATCAATATACACACACACATTATTTTATATTAATATGGATACACAAGCCTATTTATTAATTTTATAAATTTTAAAATTAATAACTATAAAAACATCGATTATCTCAAAATTTACTAGGCTTGATAACCTCTACGGAAAAAAACTGGAACCTAATTACAGGGAGTTTTTGCTCAGCACATGGTAATTCCATTCCATCGGTGAAGCAGGTTTGGGTCCCTCTATTTTTAGTGTAAAATAATTAATAAAGATTATACTCGCTGTAGAGCTTAAAAACCTATAAACCTTCAAATATTTTTTTATTTATTTATAAAAAAGCTTAAGGTTTACAGTCAATCTATTAATGTCAAAATCTTAGAAGAGCAATTGATGTAGAGCACAGTGCAACTAGTAGCCCGTAAGGCATTTGATTTTTTTGAATTAAAAACATGAGCAAATGTTTTGTTCAATTCGTGATTCACGAGATAAACACACCTCACGGCGACGATTTGACATGAATTTGTGGGATGCATGGTTAGCGTGACTTGTAACATTTTCGTGACATCGACAGGTGCTTTCTTCACTTGTTTTTATCTTAATTAACAAAAAAAAGAGTGTAATTTAGATTAAAGACATCCCAGGCAGTAACGGGAGTGGCGATTTCTAGATCAAGCAAGTTTCTTTTAATTATTATAGGCCTGCCAGATTAGGAGTATCTCAAAAAAACTTTGCATGGCTGAACAAAGATTTGCCCCCCTCGCTTCAAACTGACTCACCAAAAATAAATCGAACATTCCTGCAAAGGCAATTGCCATGCAAGGTGTGGATAAATAAAAACGTAACTAAGCGGAGTTATTAAACAATTTAGATAATTAAATACATCAATTTAGTAATTCATCGATTCAATACTTAACTCGAACATGATTTTTTTAAATTAGTTTGGAGATTAACCGGTTAGAACCAGTCAATTTAATTAATTCAGTTAAATTCAAATGATTTAACTCTCTCTATATTTTTTTTTAATTTCTTATCTAAAACAATGCTGTTTGATTTTAAAATAAACCATGCCCGTGATAATGGGAGTGAAGCATAAACTGTCCTAATACAGGACTAGCTTTCAATCCAAATTAGCGGTCTCGTTTAAGTTAAATGTATATCTTCTCAAAATGTCAGCATTTTCCGTGGCCGGGCGATCGAAGGCATGATGGCAAGTGTATTTGCTTAACAAATGCGCATCTGGATTGCCGGTCGCCGTATTTAAAAAAGCTTGAAGCGTTTACACGGTCTATCCTTGCTTGATCTGTGCTCCATTACTCTCTAGCTTGATTAATGTTTTAAAAACCAGACTAATACCTGCTAATAATTTATTGTAATTTCACAAATTATCTTTAGAATCTCAAGTCCAGGAGTGTCCCCAGGCAATAATAAATGTAGTTTAAATTCGAAGAAAGAAGGCATTAGTAATATAATTGGAGAAGTAGGCTAGGAAACAAATATAACAATCATCTCAACTCTTCCTAATTACCCCACCACTCTTCATTTTGAGTGTCATTACATTTTTGGTAAACAATATCATTAAATGATCACATAACACCCAGGTAACTACTAAAGGCTTGGAATGGACAGGCAAGATGTCTATTTAATATTAGAAAGATTCGGTCTGAAAAAATATCCATCTTACTTAACTAGTCCCATGTCATTTTGGTTATAATAGGAAAAACCAAGCAAAATATATTGCTCGGTGAGGGTTTCCTTCTTTATTTTGTGATTTACTACAAAAAAAAAAAATACATATTGACGCATAGCGTAACTGACATGAAAAATATAAATATTTCTTTTAAAGAAAAGAAAGAGACTTGGTTTAAAAGGATTTGGGAGTGTGCAATTGAAGTTTCATGGAATTTTAAATTATTTTTTATATAATTTTAACATGTTGATATTGGAAAAAAAATTATTTTAATATATTTTCAAAACTAATTTAAAAAATTACCACTATTACGGTACCGGACATCGGACATCCCACAATAACAGCGTGTTTCAGTTAAACAAAGCATTATAAATATTGCCCGTTAGATTACCAGTTCGAATCTCTGTGACAGCAGCTACATGGGATGGGGTGTGTCCGCGCTGTCCACTTTCCCTACTGCCAGAGATCAACCACCTACATTTTGGAAGGGCATGCCCGCGCTGCTTTCGAAGATTAATATTCAAATACTACGTGACAAACCCTGCCCAGTCGCAGTATCGGAGTCTTTTAAAAAAATCTACAAATTGTGATAAAAGCACGTTTTGCTTTACAGAATACTCAAAAAAAAAAAAAAAAAATCTCCGTGGAGAGCCGGTACCGAACCTACAATGATTGTTTTTACAGGCAAATATTTTCATTTAACCGAGCAGCATTTTTGAAGAATTAAGATCAAGTTGTCCTCAATGCCATCATGACGTGGTAAATAATTAGATTAAGTCAATCCAAATCCTATTAAATTAAGTTTTTATTTTTTTATGAAAGAAATAGATTTGTTGTATTTCGTGACCATGAACTAATTTTGCATCTCTTTGGAGAATCAACGAAATCCTGATTGATCCCAACCCCCCCCCCCCATGCAGTAAAAAAGAGGGATCTCACCTGAACTTGAGTTTCACCCGCGTCGTGGTAGAAATGACCATTCCCTGATTGAAACATCGCAGCGTTCGCCCAGGTAAAAATAAAATAACTGAATGTCTCTTTATAGCTTTGTGGTTAATTATTTCCAGCCACAAAACAGTTGATCAGAAAATTAAAAAGATTACTAGTATTTGCCAAGATTACAAGTGTCACAGAACAGAGCTATTGCAATAAAAGTATTTACCTCAACAGTAACAACGACAACATCAATAATAACATTACAGTTTCCTTGTTCGTGGTCGAATTAAAAATTCCCCAGAAAGAAAAAAAGAAAAACTAAATTAAACCCTCGTTACCGTGCTCATAACAACACTTTTTAAAGGGTCTCTTTTATAAAAAAAAAAAAAACTTGTAATTAAAATGGGTTTTTCTCATTACCACCATCGTCATCCTCATCTCCTCTTGATGGACACCACGGTGTCATGTCCATTGGATAGCTCCCTAATACCCTCAAGAAAGATGTGAATTCTTGAACCTCAGCCAATGCATTCTGAGCTCTAACCTCAGCCATCGAGGCTTCAAAATCAACATAAAACATGTACTCGAAATGCTTTGCTGTCCCCACATTTGCATCATCAACCAGCCTAATCGGACGGTTCCTGTGCGGCCTTGATTCAATCTTCGTCAAACTTATGTTCCTAAACGCAAAGGCTGAAAGCACCTTAAACAGCACACTCGTTCCTTTATCATGAGCAAACACAATACTTGTCCTGAATGGCCTGTCCGTTCTCGGTATTATAGGTTCACGCGCCAACATCACAAAGCGCGTGACATTACTTGAGTCATCCTGGATCCCATCAGCAAGTACCTGCAACCCGTAAAGCTCTGCCGCGCGTGCACTCGCAATCGCAGCCGTGTCACGGAGGTTGTTGGCCGCGATATACTCTGCAGCACCAGCTGTGTCATCTACTGCTTCACGCGCCACCTGGAGACCGAGTTTGGTGAGAGTTAATTCGCATTGAGCGAGAGCTTGTGGGTGCGAAATAACTCGGTTAACATACTCCTTCCGGACTCCAGGAAGGGCAAGAAGGCAGTGGTGGACCGGCAACTGAACTTCACCAACGATATGGAGGCGGTGACGGAGGAGGAGGTCATAATTCCGATGAATGGATCCACCGAGAGAATTCTCAACAGGTAAAACAGCACGATCGGCAATCCAAAGCTCAACAGCTTGAAAGGCAACCTCGAACTGGTCACAGGGAATCGCTTCACAGTTGGGATAAGCTTTTCCAGCAGCAGCTTCAGAGTACGCGCCGGGAACTCCTTGATACGCGACCCGGAGTTGTGACCCGTGCATAGGGGCAGGACATAAGTCAGTTATCGTTAACGGTTTTTGTGGCCGATGAGGTTTAATGCTGCTGCTGTTGTTCGAGTTCGATGTGGCTTTTTCTATCGGGACTAGATTTAAGTCCACGGATGTCTTGTGGCCGTTAACAGCGGCCACATGATCTGCTACTCCTCCAGAATCGCCTCCACTAATAGATTTATCTATTGGCTGTTGTTGAGCTACCACTTTGCTTGCCAATATAGCACAAGAACTTTGCCAATCGGCTCGGTTCGAACCGACACCGTTCGGGAAAGAAACCGAGTCGGAACGGTAGATGCATTGGAGAACGAGTTTGTTGGGACTCGCTCGGGTGACTCGAGGACGTGGCCGGATCAAGGACTTGATTGGAGACGGAGTAGAAAGCGATTGCATAGTGAATTTCTCTCTTCGATTTTTTCTCAAAAATCGGAAATGGAGAATACAGAAAGAAGGGTGTTAGGATTTATTTTTTCTTTTTTTCTTCCGGTTAGAGAGGTTTAAGCTTGTTGTTCTCTTTTGAAGGGAACGTCAAGCTGAGAAAATTAGAAGGGGGCATGGGGGTTTTATACGGAAAGAAGGAGCAGTCTTTCACCTACCCCCCCCCCCCTTCTCTCTCATCCTTGTATTATTATTATTATTATTTTAATTGATATATAACTTATTCTTATATATACTTAAATTTCAAGTACTTAAAATCCGGTAACATGTGATGGGTGGATTCAAAAACTAAACCAATCTCATTTTTTAAAAAAAAAAACATAAGGGAAGAAATTTTACGGTTTAACATAATTAAAGAGCTTAATTAACCTGTAACCCGACGATTATAGTTAAATAAGGTTAAAACTTATTAATTTTGTTTTAAAAAAAATAATATTATTTTAATATTTTTAAAAAAACTAATCAATTTGGGTTATCCATCATGACTTGAAATTCAGATCCCATCCTAGATCAATTTTTATATTAAATTTAAAAACATAACTACTTATAAAAAAAAATGTTTCTAACTTGTATTGAAGGGGTAGGATTAAAGAGTTTTTTTTTTTTTTGGGGGGGGATGAGATTCGTTAATACTGTATGCAAGGGTTGGATTTTTTTTCTTAGGAGATTTAAAAATAAAGGTGAGATTTGCTGCAGTCACTGGGAATATTTATCATTTTTAGTAAATTTCTTCACACATTTGTATTTAATAGTATCAGTGGGAGCAACAATGCTCTTTTGGGGAGTTTTGTGAGATATTCATTGTATTATTTTGTATATTTGAGATTACATAGGGACAGTTTTTTCTCCCCCTCTCATTCCATAATCCATGTTAAGCTCATCTCCTCGTATACAGGGTAGTTGACGTCTTGAAAGATAAGCTTTATTTTTCAAATTAAGAGTGCAGAGTATCTAGATGGCATGTGTTTGCCGAGTCTACTCGACAAACTTACCAACTCTGTTGTGCCTTTTTTTCCCTTTTCTTTTCAGGGCATTTTTCTTTTGATAGTCTATGATTTTTATTTATTATTATTATTATTCCAGTGCGAATTTAAACATAATTCATGCTCAAACTCTGTTCAAACAGAGGTATTTTAGATTTTTTTTGCATTATTTTTAAATTTTTATTTGCAACTCCTGAATCAAACATCAAAAAGCTGCCTTTTATAAATAATTTATGAAGAGATGAGTTAAAATAATTCCGTAAATAGTAAATCAGTACAAGTTACAATTTACAAGTTAAAAATTAAAATTTTCAATTATATAATAAACTCTTGATTCAAGATTTGAGTTATTTCTAACCTAACATGCTACAATCAATCAGTCAAAAGTCAAAACCAGCTTTATATATATATAATACTAAGCTAAACGATAAAAAAAGAAAAAAAAAAGTAGAAAAACTTCACGACAACAAACCTTTAGTGGTTGGTAGCATCAATGAATGGTCTCTTGCCCTTTTTTATCCAAAACAGGTACACTATATTTTTAAGCTACCGTTTATTTTCGTGTCATAATTTTTAAAATGTTTTGAAATTGTATTTCATCCAAAACAATATTAGATTAAGATTTCTAGACGTTTTTGTATAATTTTAAAATATTAATATCAAAAATAAAAAAAATATCATTTTAATATAATTTTAATTAAAAGAAACCAAACACGCATTGACCTCTTGAAGATACAGTAGTTTTTCTGATTTGATCCCCAGCACAGAGAAAACATTACTGCTTGATCTGTCCTTCGGAGGACCTACAAGCATCACAATGAGTTCGATCTGTCCTTTCGACAGGGTCCAGACCCCAAGACCATGTGCCTTGTCTTTGTTTCATTTCGAGTTCCGCTTTTCAGAAAAATTATTTTTCATATTTTTTAACAATTTTAATATACTAATATTAAAAATAAATAAAATATTGTTCTCATATAATTCCAAAAAAAAAAAAAGCTTTCGAATAACAACCCTTCATTTTAATTATTGATACATAAATTTGAACTTCTAGTCTCCGGTGACTTTATTAAGTAAATAAATAAACTGCTGCAATCCCCCACGTGAAAAGGATGCCCTATTTTTATTTTTATTTTTATTTTTATTTTCTATGGACAAGCACTCGGCCTCCATGGATGCTTCTTCAGGATTCCAACTATTTTTTTATTTCGTGTGCTCAGATTATTATGTGAAGTTTGATGTATATGTTGTCTAGCTCATTCATAAAGTTATTGGCATGTGAATAAAAAATAATAACAAAGCAACTTCAATGGCTTCTCGAGTGATGGGGGATAGATGACTAGTTGAGAAAAATTGTATATTCGAAGACCCATTGAATCTCTAAATAAACCAAATCAACACTATATAAATTACTAAATGAATAAAAATCTTGATATTTAAAAAATATATGAACAACAAGTTGATTTTTTTAATTTTGATATAACCTATTTTTATCAATGAAAATAAAAAGATATGGTTTTGGTGTAACCTACTTTTATTAATGAAATGAAAAATAAGTTAATTGACTTAAATCTAATCCAATAAAAATCCAATCTACAAATCGTTGATTATTTTTTATAAAAAAAATATCAAAATTTAATTTAACCCTAAATCATATCTTACACTTATAATCATCTGATGATAAATTAGATAAAATTAATTTAAATAAAAAAAAATAATTTTGAGTTTTTGTTATCATTTGATATAATGTTGTACCTTTTCTACTCAAGCAACAAATGATAGTTGTCTAAAAAAAATATCATTGGTTTATTAGATGATGAAAAAGATTCTAATAAATAACATATATGAAAAAGATTGGTTAATCTATGATTATTTTCATAATTTTTTGTCAAGAATGACATAACAATTCTTTTGCTCTCCTATGTAAAATGTCTTTTAAAAATACTTTTTAATTTAAAATATATCAATATGGTTTGTTTAGAATTTTTTTTAGTTTTGATATCAACATATTTAAATCAACAAAAAACATAACTCATGCAATTTCAAATGAAATTGGAGAACTTCAAAGATAATATAATTATCAAAAATTAAAAAAATTAAAATATATATAAAATAAGCCTCTCAATGAATTGTGAAATTGTTTGATATCTAAGCTAGATAGAGAGATAGAAAAAGAGAATGAGAGAGAAAGAGCACCATTTAGGTTAAGTTCTATATAGAATGGCAACAATAATGCTATATTATATTTAGGTCATAGCCTAAATAATATGGTCACTAGCAATCCTATATCATATGTGACCACCAACCATGCTATAATATTTAAGCTTCAAATAGGATATCAACAATAATGCCATTTTATCTAGGTCATGGCTTAAGCTAGTGGTGAGCAAAAAAATAAAAAAACTAATTAAACTGAAAAAATTTACAAAAATAATAAAAAAATCAAACCATGAAAAAAATCGATTAAAATTTTTAAAAAATTGACCGATTTGATTTTGGTTTTATAAGTTGAAAACAAAAAAAAAACACCAAACCTAAATGGGAAAAATATAAAAAACCCAAGCTAAACTAATTTGAACCAGTTTTGTCCTAAAAAATCAAATCAAACCAAACCTTGTCAATTTGAATTGGTTTTAGTTTAATTTTTTTTAAAAATATTTCAGTTTGATTATTTTTTTTTTATAAAAACCAAATCAAACTTAAAATGATCACCCCTAACCTAAACAAAGTGGTCACAGATAATCCCATGTCATGTGTGGCCACCAATCATGCTATAATATTTGATCCATAAATAGGGCGGCAACAATAATGACACTGGGTTTGGGTCATGGTTTAAACAGAGTAGTCACCAACAATCCTACGTCATGTGTGGCCACCAACTATGCCACAATGTTTAGCCCTCAAATAAGGTGGCACGATAATGATGCTTTGTTTGGGTCAAGTCTAAATAAAGTAGTCACTAATAATTTCACGTCATGTATGGCCACCAACAACGCCACAATGTTTGGGCCCTAAATAAAGTGGCAACAATAATGCCACTTTATTTGCATCATTGCCTAAAAAAAATGGTCATAAACAATCTCACTTTATTTATAGCCACCAATCATGCCATAATGCTTGGACCGTGATCTAAACATTATAGCAAAATTAATGCCATCGTATTTAAGTCATGGCATTCACAAAGTGGTCACCTATAATTCCATATCATCTGTAGGCATTAACCATACTATAGTGTTGTATTATTTAGGTTAGGGCCTAAGTGATAAAGTTTTTTTCCTTCTTCTCCAAATATATTGTTTAGTATACACATATTAAATACTTTTCGAGTTACAAGAAGTTTGAGTCATAACCCACTGTCTACAACATATAAACTTTTTATGCTTTTATTGATAGATTCTATCAATGATCAATAATACAAACATGTTGGTCCTGTGTAATCTGACGTCTCCTGTATTAATCAATAATTGTTTTTAACCAGCATGACACGATTAAAATATTAATATCTTATCCCAAGTGTAGGAGTGTCGAAGTAATAAATAACCCGACAGGACCGGGATCGAACTATATAAAGGTTAATTGTATAGATTATAAATGACAATAACAACAACAACAACAACAACAACAACAATAACAGTAGTGGTAGTAGTAGTAGTAAAGAAAAAGAAAAAGAAGAAGAAATTGAAAACTTTGAGATGGAATATTAATGTAAGGATTAAATAATAATAATAATAAATATTAAGATTAGAGGTTCCACTAATGGTATGTTAAACAAGTATACTATAAATTCTTATTGTTCAATTAGAAACCACACACAAAGGAGGTTCTAGTCAGATTATAAATTGTTAACATGATCACATTAGTTATCTTATTTGATTAATGCTAATACTTATAAATCTCGTCAGGCATTCATGATTACAACTTATGTTAACAACAAATCAAGTTCTTTTCATAGCTTAGGTGTCGATTATACCATACAATATGGGCTATGAGAGTGTCAAGTATTTGTTGTACCAAGTGTCATACAACATAAATCTAGATTAATCATTTAACAATCAAAGTATTAAAGAGTGAACAAGATAACAAATATAAAACATGATAGTATCAAATATTAAAGTACATCATAAGTTTACACTATATTTATTCTTACACCATTAATGTAACCTTTCCATCTTGACATAATAAACTTAATTAGATATAATAAAAGAAAGAAAAATAAATAAACAAGATAAGAACACAAATAAGATAAAAGTTAACTAAGTAAATGAAAAGAAATGAAATGTATGAACCTGATATTAATGAAAGCAAAACATAAACATTACAAAAAATATAAAGAGAGAAAGCGAGAGTATGATCTTAATCTGGAAACCAAGTTGCCTAAATGCATGGTAAATGCCTTATTTTATAGAAAAAAATTAGGAACAATTGATTTGATGACTAATTGATGAGTGGGTGACCAACTCTTGACTTAGTGACAATGTTTATCTTCTCTTGTTTGCCCAAAATGTCATTGATAATGTCAAAATTAAAATCATTTAAAAACATGAAAGTTGTAAAAAAATATCTCAGTTTTCTTATGTAAAAAAATTCAGGCCATTTAAACTTTTAAAACTCTAAATATGGTTCAAACACTAAACAATGTTCGGGCTGGAGGACAAATTCAGACTTCTCTATTGTTTCTATAATTTGAAATTGAAAGTTATCTTTTTAAGCCTTGGGCTCCGTATAAAAATTGTAAGCCTATGCCTTACCTTTCCATCCATATAAAATAGATCTAAATTCAAGATTTACAGGTCCAAATACGATCTAATTACATAACAGTGTTCCGATTTAGACTGCACCGGCATCTCTTTTCTAAGTTTGTCTATCTATTTATTCTTTCAATTTCAGTTTTTAAATTCACCTATCAATCCTTTCATTTATGTGATATGTTTACATTTAAAATAAATATTTATCATAAATTAAAGGTATCTTATATTATTAAATATGTTATTATAAAACATGTTTTAGTTAAGGAGTTATTGATACTTCAAATGCAAAATGATGATATAAAACCTTGATAAAAATATACTTTTAAATACTAATCACAATACATTATTGATATTCACTAACCATTTTACCAATAACATGCAAGACACTTCATCTAAAAATAGGCATAAATATTTCTATCAATCAATTTTCATGTAGCTCTTGAGGTGAGTTGAGATAACTAAGATCTATAAATACATTACATTACTAAAAAAACATAACAAGTCACAAGCTTCTTATGTAGCTCTTGAGGTGAGTTGACATAACTAGGATCTATAAATACATTACATTACTAAAAAAACATAACAAGTCACAAGCTTCTTATAATTGAACACTTCAAACACAATACATTTTTCTATGTTTTCTCTTCATTCTTCCATAAAATATGTTCTTCTCATACATTTATTAATGTAAGTATCAGAAAGTTTCTTATTCTAAAAAACACTTATTTTTTAAGTAAACTTTCAATTAATGGTCAAGCCCAACAACTTGTAAATTTAGATACAATATTTTCATGACTTTCACGAGTTAATCCATAAACTAGGGAACAATGCAAGCCACAAATTCTCTTAAACACTTTTCTAAGCACAAATTGATTTTCTTCAGGGAAGAAACCTTTCAGGAGAAACTAGATAAGTGACTTATACTATGCCACCAACCTATTATTTTTTTATCATAGAAATGAATTCAAGAAGACGTAAATTTATTTTGAAAAAATCTAAGATTTTGTTCATTGACACAAGATAAAAATAAGATTTAAAAGCTCTAGAAAAAGCTCAAGTCAAATTTGGTAAGCTTGAATCCATGACATGTGACATAATATCATGATAATTTTATAAAAAAAAAAGGTAAAAAAAATAAAGAATACCAATTTTTTAAAAAATTAACTAAAAAATTAAAATTCATTTGAGTATTGTTTTAAATTAAATATTAGATGATGAAATCAATAAATTTAATTTAATTAAAATAAATCCTTTTAAAGAAGTGAAATTTAACAAAAACCGAACACAAAACTCAAGGCAACCTTATTATTAAAAAAAAGATAAATTTATAGAAATACACCAAATAACCACGTGTAAAGGACAAAATAACACCTGATCAAAGAAAAATAATAACCAAAATAGCACCTAATCAAAGACAAATAATGACCAAAATAGCACCTAATCAAAGACAAATAATGACCAAAATGTGTAAAGGACAGAATTATTTTTTTTTATTCTATAAGGGTAACGAAGCAACTTATTTATGAAAGAAAATAATGACCAAAATGTGCAATTAAAAATTTCATAACAATACTCCTGGGCCTAAAGCATGACAATTTGCCCCCGAAAGCGCAAAATCCACCTAGTATAGAGTATATTAATATAATAATGTAATGCTATTGTGGTCTTTCAATTCAACTACCCATGTAATAGTCAATACCCCTTTATTAGCGTGCTCTAAGTAGAGGAGCATCTCTTTCTTTTTCTTCTTTCTTTGGGCTCCTCAGGAACCTTTATCCATATCCTGAGTAGGGAATATCCTCGGGAGGGAGTCCACTAGGCTGGCAATTACTAGCTTAGACAAGAGGTTCGATAGAGAATTAAATTGCCTCAAATTTCATATCATGGTGATTATCTTCTTTTTTTTGCTAGAGATCTCGAGATATTTTTCATGCTAAATAATAAATAAAAATACTTAGCTACGAAAAATTGTCAAAAGGTTGAGATGACTAAAATACTATAAGACAAGTCTTCATCATAGGCAATAAATCTTTTGAGAATAGTAAAAAAATTAATATTTTGAATAGAGCAGGGCATTAGTAAAAAAAAAATACGGAGAAACCCTAATCTTATTTCTTTATTGTTATTATTATTATATGGTTCATTATAAAACTAATGAGCTCTTAGATTTTTCACCCTGCCTAATTTTGATTAGTAAAGATTTCCTTGTACTTCATATGATGAGTCCATTGTGTCATTTTTAGTACTTGAGGGAAACAGTAAACTGGATGAAGGCCAACAACATCAATTTTTTTTAAAAGAAATAATATTTTTTTAATAAAAACAATTTTCCTGATAATCCATGTGGAGCGATGGTTGGTGGGAAAGGCATGGCGTGATTTTTTTTTCCCTTTCTCTTTTTACAAATGCATCGCCGCTCATTCATGAGCGCGTGGAATATACAGGCTTTCACACCCAATGACGAGTGAGCTATCCACACGCCACAGCATTCATTTTTCAAACAAATCAAAGAAACAAAATTTAGTAACAGCGTATTTGGTATTGTCATTTGCTTGAAAATGTTTTTAAATAATAATTTATTTATTTTTTGCATAGAATTATTAAAAAAATTAATCCTTTTCTTTTTTTAAAAGGACACGTGTTTCCAAACATGCACTTCTTACCCAACAAAACAACATTTGTCCTTTCCATTGATTGATGATTCACAGGGCAAATCGAAAGGCCTGGCATCCATTCATCCAATATGGTCAAAGGGCTACCTGCCTTGTGCAAACACATGTAGATGGCAATGTTGATACGTTATAATAATAGTTTGGTGGTTGAAAATTAGTTTTTTTTTAAGTATTTTTTTTAATTGAATTATTTTTTAATGTTTTATAATATTATAATAAATAAATATTTTTTAGTATTTAATTATATTATAAAGAATAAGTTGAAAAATAATGAGGAAAAGGTCTTCCCTATTAAAAAGTTAAAAGAAAAGAAAATTTTAAAAAAATCTAATTTTATAAATTATTTTAAATAAAATAAATAACAATCAAAATAATAAAAAATCAAATCTAAAAAATAAAAAATTAAAAGATAATTTAATTAAAAAATAATTTTATAAATAATAGAACTAAAATTAATATAAAAATCAAATTCTAAGAGATGAAATTAAAAAATAATATTCAAAATAAAATATATAGTAATAAAAAGTTTGAAAATCAAGTTTGATTTAATCAACATATAATATGATATTTTTAAATTTTTCATAATGTTTATATAGAAATCAAGCTAAATTTTATTTTGATTCAAAAATATATTTTATCTATTAATTTTTTTAATAATAAACAAACATAAAAAAATTTTAAAAATAATTTTAAAAAAATTACTTTTCATGGCACAAAATCAGCCTAAAAAAATAAAAAGTTAAATAGTTAACAAGACAGATAATAGCCCACACCAATTTTTTCTAGGTATAACTTGGTCAAATTACAGTCTACAAAAGAATAATATTTTCAATTAAAGAAACTAGCACTGACTGACGTGGAGCAAGTCCAAACCCAACATCATAAAAATATTTCTCACAGCAACTTTATTAATTAAAATAAACAGTTATCCATAAACCTATTACTTTTTAGCAGAATTGCACTCCCCCAATACGAACTGCTACTGTTATCAATTAAGAACGACCACGATTAGGTTTTTTTCCTGTAGAAACACTAAAACCTGTAACATTTAACTAAAAATCCCTGCCTTAATCGTCTTAAATCCTTCACAAATTGTTCTAAGATGAAGTGCCTATTCCTTTCTAGGCCAAGGAAAAAAAATTAATTAAAAATTAAAAAACTTACGATTGTGTTAAATTTATTTTTTTTTAATTAATATCTTTTTTAGTATTTTTAAATTATTTTGATACATTAATATCAAAGATAATTTGTTAAAATAAAAAAATATTATTTTAATAAATTTTTAAATAAAAATAATTTTTTTAAAAAAACATTTTTTTTATACAGCCAGCCAGCGATCTAGAACACGCACACCTGGCTTGATCTGTACACCTGGCTTGATCTGTTGTGATTATTTAAATAAATCGATCCACAACAAGTTTTAAGTAGTTTAGCATCCATTTAATTTGGACCAAATTCGTGCCGTAAAGTAGCATCCTAGATAATGTTAATTTTTTTTTTATTATTATTTTTAATTTGATTTGACTAGAAGCATCTCGGATCCACAGCTTAAAAAGGGTTTAGCCTCCCTCTTCATTATTATTTTTTTTCTTTACCAAACTCCTCCTTTTCAACCTCTAAATTCAACTATCACGTACAGGTTTTCCGTTGATCAAAAGGGTCTTTGGAGTCTAAGTATAAACCGCTTTTCATTGAATTTTTATTTTTTTATTTTTAAGTGGCATGCTGATGTAAAAGATTATTTAAAAATAAATAAAAGCTTATCACTTTAATTTTTTAAATAAAATATATCTTAAAAAATAATTATTGCTGTATTTCCAAACGCCTTTTCTGTCCTAAGTTATGGGTGAGAAACATAAGAGGCAAAAGTCGCTCCCCCCAACTACCGCGTACAAAAAATTAGACTACAAAGTTACGGTATAACACGTTCGCTATGCTAGTGATGGCTACCACACGTGCTCAACTCTCAATAACATCAGGTTCTCGTCTAGATGAAGAAGACTTGGTCATTTGGTGACGCTTGGAATCCCGTGTTGTCGAACTAGGGGTGAAATGTAAGCCGTTGACTAATTAATTCAGAATATTTAGGTTGAATTTTAAATTAAAATTGATATAATAAAATCTAATTAATTTAAAAAATTAAACTTGATAAAAACTCTATTTAGTTTCTTAATGATTTTTTTAACTACTAGTTAAACTCGATAAATTCAAGAAGTTATCTTGTAATAAGAAAAAAAATTAATTTAATATTTTAATATTTTTTTAATTTTATAAAAACTCTCAGAATACAAGGTTGGTGGTCTTTCTTTCAAATTTAATTGGCGTTGCCATCTAAGAGTTAAAATAGAGAGAATCTAAAGCCATTCGATGAAAATCTTCGGGTTACCATTTTATACGATTTGCGCTGCATGTAGCGTGTAGCAGGGGCTCGAATCAACGACAAGTCGCAGCCAGCAATAAATATTGATTTTGATTCTTGAAAGAAGGTATCTCTAGTATGGACATCATTGTCACGTCAGCCAAGAGAGGAAAATGTGTAATTACGTTTAAATAGAGATGGCAATGGGCAAGGATGGATTCCCGCTGTCAAAATTATCAATTCTGTTTTTTTTAAAAAAAAACAATAACTAAAATATTTTGTATCAATTTAAAAAAATATATATAATAAAATAATTTTTATTTTATTTCAAATCTCAATCCATTCTAGGCTTTTCAATTAAATTTAAACTTGAATGTTCTGATTTCATTCAATATATTTCATTTTGATCTTAAAAAACTATTTTGAACCAAATTAAAACTAGTTTAATTTAATTAATTAAATCACCAATATAAAAAATTCTTTTTATTATTATTTTCAATGATAATATCATTAAAAGTTATTTTTATTATTTTTATTAATAATGTTATATTCTATATCGGCGGATTAGAGATTGACAATTAATCTTATTAAGAGTATTGATTATTAACTTATTATACATGTTTTGAGACATAAAGCTTAAATATGAACTTGTATTACAATGAATAAAATTGTGAAGGCAATAAAATTTAAAACGGATAATATATGGTAAGTTGAGTAAGACTGTTACAAATAATGATGTTAAATTTTTAAAATTAAATTTTATCATTGATATATATGATTGTATTTATGTTACTTTTTTTTATATTTATACTTTGTAATAATTTGAGTAAAATAAAGAATGTAAATAAAGAATGTTTTAGATTCTACCAACCTTAATAATATTGACTTAACTTTACATTTAAAATATTTATATTAGAATATCTTGCTTTCATAATATTTTGATATTTTATTTAAATTGAATTACTTTAAGTTAAAGATTTATTTAATTTTAATTATTTTAAAATTTAAAATTATATTTATTTTAAATTATTTTTGTATTGTATAATTTATAATTAATCTGTTGATGACATTGCTATGAAGCTCCACCATCTGAACTTGTTAATTAATAGGATATTCTTACAAAATGACCCTTCAAGTACTGCACTTCTAGCTAGACTCATTCCTGGAATTCCATCCCGATCCGGCTTCATAAAAACCCATTTGGTTATTTCCACGCTAATATGGTTTAAAAAGTGCATGTCTCATTACAAAAGTGCAAGTTTTTATTTTTATTTTTATAAAAGATAAAGTTATATATTTTTATTATTATTGTAAATATTTGGCTAATTTACATATATTTTTATTAATTTTATAAATTTTTTAAATTAACAACTATATAAATTTTTAATGACTAAATTTTTTAAAATTTAAACTAATAATTTCTAAAATATAATTTTAAAAACTAACTAATTACACTGCATACTTTAAAATTTTATATTAATTTTTTTAATAACCTGAGTTCTTCCAATGACACAATAATCAAGACTTAGTTCTAAAAAAGTGGGCTCGTGTGTTTTCCCCATACGACACAAGTGGGGTATAGCTATCCCCGTTTATTGATATGAAACCTCAGCCGTTTCTATAAATGAGGAATCAAAATAATGAGCTTTAATTTTGTAGGATAAACATCGATTTGCCAATCAATGCGTAGCTGGTGGCAGAAGTTGGTCTTTTTCGAACGAAGAATCTCACAAAACTGAAGCAACAGCACTCCGTTGGCCTGGTTTAATAACTTAGCTTAAGCTGTTTTGTTGATTTATCTTTACCATTAATCAGGAGTAACAGCGCAGTGTTAGTGCCCAGGCTACAGCTCCTACTCCAGCTCCTTTGTGCATCGCCTAACTTCCCCTGACAACGCCCTCTCCGGCTAAACAATGTGTACTAAAAAAATGGCTTAAATCATCGAGGCATTTCGGAAACCAGCTTTCTGTGAACATTCAAGCTTTTGTGTCGTTTCATCACTTTGGTTCTGTTTTGCTATTATCAACCAGTCAATAGATCCGATGTTGATACAATAGGATAGCGAGCAAGATGAAATCAAAAAGATGGAAATACCAAGAACTTCATCATAATAACAGATATATCTAGTAGAATAGAAAAGCTTTATTTATCTATAGGATATAAAACATGAGATGGCTGGATCGTTTTCCCAGAGGGGGTGGTGCTTTAGCCATCATACCTAAGCTCGTTATCAGAGATGCTATGGAAAACTTGTGATCACTCTCGATTTTTTCAATGTCTAGATAATGAAAATGCTTCCCCTTAGATGGATGGGGCTACAGGAATCTAGAGAATTCTTCCAAGCTGGACTTAATTTCTTGCTATGAGATTCTTCTGCTCAAGCGTTGTCCTCTTCTTCTTGGACTGCCTTGGATTCCATTTGAGTGGAATACTTAACTGGCATTAATTCTCCTGCAATAATAGCATCTGAGATACTATTTTGCAGGTTGTTTCCTTGCAAGGCTTGGAAGATAAACCTCCCACAATCTCTCCAGATGTAGTGATAGGAATAATCTGACAATGCTTGCTGAATCCTGTCCAAGCCTTCCAGTCGAATATTGGATTGGCTAACTATTTCAGGATTTAGGCCTCCATGACTGGTGTCTTCCTTGGAAATCCAGTGTTGTGACTTGTCTGGAACCTCTTCTTCTCTGATTACATGAATGGAGGGGAAAAATTCTGGTTTCCTTGCTCTCATGTCAGCAATGTTTCTCCATTCCTAGTTGTTATGGAGAGGACTTGCAGAAATAATTTTGACCCATATCCTGGCCGAGTCTCCATTATTTTGCTGGATGAGGAACCTTGCAAATTTCCTGAACATTGGAGGAGAATTGCAGAACTGGTTCTCTGATTCTATTTTCAGATACTTGACATGCCCCATGTTCAGTGAGAAATTAAGTATATCAGGATTAATGACTCCAAGGATCATTATTTTGTTATCCCTTCGCTTTTGCCGAATGAACTTAATCTTGTTTTCCTCAGCCGCTGCTTCATTTCCAAATAAGGAAAGGTACGCCTTCACATTTCCTTCTTGGAGGTGGCAGTATGATATGAACCATAAATCATAATCTCTAAAATATGTTGTAAAGATTAGATCGCGGTACGTTGTTTGAGGCAGTTGAGCGTTTTCATCGTAGGCACTTATATCTGCTTCGATCCAGGGATAGAGTGGCTGGTAGGAACACCAGTCTTCTTCTTGCCTGGCTTTGTTAGCTATCTGGCCAACAATGGACCTGCCTTTGTTAAGGCGAGTAAACTCCCTCTCAACCTGCCTTAGAGGAAAAGGTGCCATTGTTCCTGCTCTTGAGTGATTCCAGAGATTGTCAAGAATCTCTTTCTGATAAGCAGATACAAGAGAGTTCTTTGAAGCCTTCCATCGCTTAAGGTTTTTAGGGGTTAACAAGAATCTTTCTCTTTTGAGATAAGCTGTTGATTCTTTCTCTTGTCTATTATTAAGAACTTTCTCTTGTCTTAACTGGAGAGGAGATTCCCCTTCATCCATGCTTGATTCTTTAACCGGTTGATCGATGAATAGGTCTACGATTTTTCCGGTGGCATTCGACCGCTGTCCGGTGATTCTTTGGTCATGTGGGTTATGGGCCTGTAGAATAGGGTAATTTGATTGGGTTACAGTAGGTTTGGGCCGAACTGTATTTACTGTTTTGAAGTCAGAAATGGGCTGATCTTCTCTGGGCTGAACTTTGATCTGTCTAATACTTGAGGAAGCATTTGCAGTTTCTTTAGCCTCTGGGGCTTTTCCCATTTGAGAGGTGACCGGACCAAGACTGACCATTTTATTTTTGTCTATACTTTGAGGCCTCGTCATTTTAGTGGGTTTAAAAATCGAGGCTTGGGGTTGTTTGGTGGTGGTGTGGGTGGTCAGCTGCTGGTGGCGTATTGGTTGCTGTGTGGACTGGAATGGCGTTGTGGTGATGCGCAGGGGCTGCTGTCATGGACTGGTTCGGATGAGAACGGTGGCTGCGGGGGTCTGTCAGGGCTATCGGTGTGGCGGCTGCTGCGTTGCCAGGTTCCGGCAAGGAAAGGGGAGAGAGTAAGAATTCTTTCTCTCTCTCTCTCTGGTTCAGAATGTCTCCAAAATTTCTCTGCCACTGCTTCCCGTAATTTTCTCTATCTGAAAATATTCCTCCCTTTATCATCTTTTGCCCCTCCTTTTCTTTTCTTTACCCCTTCGTTCGTAAGTTCCTCTCATTTTCTTTCTTTTCCCCCTTCTTTCCTAAGTTCCTGTCTCTGTCCTTCTTTTCCCTCTTTACTTTTCTTTCGTTTCCTTTTCGTACTTTGTCTTCTTCTTGTTTTTATAGTGGACGGGTCCCAAGTTTTGTCACTTTTGTGACCCCTTTTAGTTCCTCTTCGTTAGGTGGCTTTCTTCACGCCGTGAGTTTACTTTTTATTGCTATAAAAAATATCTTTAAAAAATAAAATTAAAGAGAGCAGAGTTTTCTTGTAGGATTTATTATACTTGCATACTGATACTGGATCTAAAAAAATTAGATGCTAATATCATAATTTATTACCTTTGGGTTTTAATACTAGATTTAAAAAAAAAAAAGATTACGACACAATATTTATTAGCATTAATTCCAACACTAAACTCAAAAAAATTGAGTTTTAATAGAGGATCCAATTCATTTATAATTGAATCTTTATACATGATATATGAGTCTTAGATCTTGGATCCTGATATAGGACCCATATTTTTTAGTCAAGCGGGGCTGCAAGATTTAAAGTATTTGGATCCTACCAAAGCACTCTTGAGAATTAAATTTTTATACATGACATATGGTCTTGGATTAGATAGAGTTGCAAGACTTAAAAAATTTAAGTTTGTGCTCGTGCCAAACTTAAACAACTTGGATGAGGCATCCCCTTCCAACTCTAAGTTTTTTCGGTCTAGAAAGGAATGCTTGATCTAAGTTAATAATAATAATATTAATAATAGTAATTAATGGTTGTTTTTTAAAATTAATAATATTTTTAATAATAATATTTTATTTTAACTTTCAAATAAAATTAATGGTTTTTTTTAATATTAATAATATTTTTTCAAATTTATTATATATTTAATTAGTAATATTAATTATAATAACAATAACAATATTTTTGATATGAATACTTTTAATTATAATAAAAATAATTATATTTATAACAAAAATAATTATATTTAGAAATACAAAACCCAAGAACCTTGGGTCATGACGCCGGATCCAAGAGAAATGGAAGATCCATTAGACTTAGATCCCCATGCGAGACCTAAGAGAATTGCGTCTTGAAGGAGGATCTATTAGCCTTAAGAGTCGACATCAAACCAAAACCTAAGAGAAATGAGTTTTGATGTATGACTCATTAGCCTTTGGTGCCGGTGCCGGACCCAAACATAAGAGAATTGAGTTTTGATGCATAACTCTTTAGCCTTAGGTCTTGACGACGAACCTAAGAGAATTAGATCTCGATGCAGGACCTATAAAAATTAGGTTCTTATGCAAGATATATAGTCTTAGGTCTGATGAAGCTTCAAGATCTAAAGGACTTGGGTTTGCGCTCCTGCCACATCCAAGCAACTTAGATGAAGTGCCCTTTTCAGTCTCAAGTTTTTTGGGTTTTGAAAGGGATGTTTGATTCAATTTAATAATAATAGTAATTGATTTTATCATTAAAATCAATTCTATATTTTTTTATGATAATAATATTTATTTTAAAATTAATAATATTAATAAATATAATAATATTAAACTCGTATGATCCAAGTTCTTATAGTTTTTAATCCCTTCAAATTAAATTTATTGTTTTCTGCAATAGCAACAATTTTTTTAAAAAATTTATTATTAATGATGATGATGATGATAATTTTTAATTTTACTCTTCAAATAAAATCTATTTTTATTTTTCAATATTAATAATACTTTTTTAAAATTTAATAAGTATTATAGTAATAATTGTAACTATAATGATATTCATAATAAAAATAGTAGTATTTTTAATATTAATAATAACAAAAATAATAATACTTATAAAAAAATAATATTTTTTATATCAATACTTTTAGTTATAATATAAATAATTATATTTAAAAATCTTAGACCTAAGAGAATTATATCATGATGTAGGATCTAACTCTCCATTCTGCAAACCCTAGGCAATGGGTCTCTAAAGTTGCTTGTCTAGGCTTGCAGTTAGGCGAGCATGGCTAACCCTAGTGTTCAAGGCTTGACAATCTCAGCATCAGGTGTTTGTTACACGGGGTTATGACCATGTGCTCAGGTTTGGACTTAGCGTCAAAGATTTGAGAGCCTAATGTTAGGTGTCTATCATCTAGGATCTACAGCCCTATTTAAATTCAAATTGATCATTTTGTCCCTAACCAAAAAGAGAACCCTACCACCTATAATTTTTGCAATTCTCTATGGCAGGGTAACTTTATTATTACACTATTCTAATTTACAATGCTTTTAGCAAGGAGCAAACCCAAATTATATAATCCACAATGAAATCACTCACATTCTACAATAATATATAATAATTTGTTGATCCTTCGAGCAATCCATAGTAAAAACACTTATAATTTATAGTGATTTGAAATAGCACAATCCACAGTGAAATAACCTGGAGTTTACAACAATTCACTTTACGGATAAAATATTAATCCCTTTTAGTTATAATTAATTTCTTCTTCTTTTATTTGTATTTTATTTTTATTTTTTCTTGTTCACTTGTTTTTTTTCCAACTATATATTTTCTCTATTTTTATTTTTTTATTTTTTAAAACTTGACCTTAAATTAAAAATGCAAAAATATTAAAATGAAATGCTCGTAAGGTCGGCCAAGTTTCACTAAAAAGATTTTTTTAAAAAAAATATTAGAGACTTTGAGGTTAAAAATAGAATACCACATAACCCATACCCATGTTGTTTGTGGTAAAAATAAAATAAAATAAAATTAGAGTTTTTAAATTATGAGATTATAGCCTTATATGCTTTTAGAAATGTTTTTATTTCATATAATTTAATGAAAAAAATCATTGTTTATATAATAGTAAAAATTGACCAATCAAAATAATTTAAAATTAAGTAAGTTAAATAGTTAAAATTCTAAATTAACTAAAAAATAATTAATGCAGCAAAAATAGCAATTTTTTGACCTAACTTGAGGGCATTCCCAACCTTAATTAATCATAATTAGTTGGCTCACTATAAACCTAGATATGTAGAATTTCTGATCTAAATTTAATCTGATCAAATGATCATATCAGAATTTATAATTATTTTTATTAGACTTCACATTTAACCTATCTATGCTTTTTAACCGATTTTATGTATCTGATTAATAAACTCATCCATAAGAATTTCCACTTCAATATGCCATGAATATAATTCATACATTGGGTTCTTGTGTAGTCTAGTACTAGGTTTATTAATTATTGTGCAATAAATTTAATAATTCGGGTTAATAACAATAATAATTTTATTGAATTAAAAGAAAATGACAACGAAAATCTAATTAAAAAAAAAAGAGACAAAAGATAATTTCTAAGTGAAGTTACTCAGATCCTACAAGGACATATTTGAGTTTATTAAATTCTCTCATGATTTAATAAAAAATCAGCATAAGTTTTTTTCTATTTTTTTAATAGCTCAGAATTTTATTTAAATAGAAGAGAAAAATAAATTCAAGCTCAAAAGATTCTAATATGATAAGCTCAAATTAAAAAAATGGAATAAATCAAGGCTATGAATATTACATAATGCCTATTATTTTCTCGGGATTTTTATAGAAAGGAATGATGCGAGCACAGATGTTGTCAAATGTACTAATAACGAGAGAGGACTCGCAGTAGCGATGCAATTTTCAGGGACAATATTCCTAAATATCAAACTGATCGTCACAACCCTAACATCTAGAAATGTTTCAGAAATTCTAGTAAGCCTTGGTATAATCACACGTCTAGAGTCTCAATCTACTGGTATGTGTATGTGTGTGTCTATATATATATATATGCTCCTGGCTGTGAAGGAAACATCAGAGAGGTGACCCTTGAAATATGATCGAGCGGGGTTTAAAAGTAGAGGGGTAGGAGGAAGCGATTGAGGTGAGACTGAGACATTTCATTAGAATATTTTGTTCTTTGTTATGGTGGTGGTGTAGTGTATTTTATAAAAATATTTTTTATTTAAAAATATATTAAAATAAATATTTTTTTAATATTTTAATTTCAGCACATTAAAAATATAGAAAAATATTAAAAACTTTTAATTGAATATTATTTTAATAAAATATATTTTTAAAATATATCCAGAGCAGAAATATAATTATAATTGTTTTTATTTTAGAATATAGTAAAATAATAATTTTTTATTTTTTTAAATTATTTTTGAAATTAGTATATCAAGTAAAATATTGGAAAACATATAAAAAAAATTAAATTTTTAATAAAAAAAATTAAATTATTTAAAACGTCCATCCACCTTTTCAAACGCTATTCTAAAAACAGAAACTAGAGCACTCCAAGCCTCATTTATAGATCTACAGATCTAGCTGAATTATACTGTAACCCACGTCTACAAACGCTCCCTATAAAGAGGAATCCAAACCTCATTCATAGATCTAAGCTCTAGCTGAATTACTTAGTAAATATAAACACCATGCTGTAGCAAAACTTTGCTAGGAAAAAATGCCCTTTCTTCGTGCATTTTTAAGTGTGATTTCTGCTCCTCTCTCTAGTACGAAGAGAATATATATAAAAGTCATAACAACATCCACAACGCTAGAAGGAGGGCTTGTGGTTAACAGCCACACGCTCTAGCCAACTGAGCTATTCCAGCTTTGATGACGGCGGGACGTGAAATAATTACTAAATATAAAAACACGCAAGATCAAATGGTCTATTGCAAGGACATTCAGAACAAGTCGCGCGAGGATCTTTTTTTTTTATTTCAAGTTTGGCAAATGATTTGGGTTTCATCGCCTTTTAAATTAAAAAAAAATTGCTCAGAAAAAGGAAGATTGAAACATTAGACAAAATTCAGTCCATTGTACGTCTTAATCAATATTGTAAAGAGGTAGGCACAAGTTGTATAAATTAACTAACCATTTTAACCCGTGATTCATCACGAATTATATTTTTTTTATAAAAAAAATATAAAGTATGTATACCTTTTTAATATATTTTTTCTATAAACCAATAAAAAACTAATACAAAAGGATATGATTTCATGAATTAGAATTCCCAATAAATTAAATATTTAAAAATAATATATAAAAGGATCTAAAAAATAAGGGTGAAAAAAATAATTAGAGAAAAAATAAAACATTTTAGTTGGAAAGTTAAATTGCACTGAAAAATAACTTTAACAAAAGAAAAAATAAAGGCTAAACTATAAAAAATAAAACAAAAAAAACTTTGATTGAAGTATGAAATTTAAAGTAAAAAAAAAAACCTTCATAAAAAAGGCCAAGAAAAAAAACTAAAATTTTAAAAAATAAAAACCCAAATGAAAAACAAAACATTTTCAAAAATTATAATTGAAGGACTACATTGAAGAAAAAAAGATCTATAGAAGGCATAAAAAGAGATTAAAAAATTAAAAGAATTATAATTGAAATTAAAAATAAAACAAACAATAAATTGTAATTGAAGTGATAAATTGAAAAACTAAAAAACTTCTTTAAAAGGAATAAGAAATAAGAAATTAAAGGAATGGGGATTGAAACTATAAAGGAAACAAAAATGAGGACTAAAATCAAAAATAAAATATATAAGAAATTGTAATCAAAGAATTAAATTGCAAAACAAAAAAAATTATAAAACAAATAAAAATGAAATAAGAAATTAAAAGAATGAGTGCTGAAATTAATAAAAACAAACAAACAAACAAAAAAAAATAACGATATTCTTTAGCTAAAACAAAGGGGAAAAAAAATAATATTTGATAACAAATTAACTATCTTTAATTATCATTCACGTCGTTTAAATAACACAGACACCATTCACATGCTAGCACACATAATATGTCTCAGTAATTTTTTTATTTAAAAATTATTAAACAATATGAAAAATACTAAAAAACAATTTTGATAATTATAAAAAATATTCATGTAAAAGTATAAAAATACCCCAATATGCAAAGTTTTTTCTTGGTCTCATTCGAGGTTAAGTTTGTATTTATATTGTACAATAACAATAAAAAACCAAAAACAAACCTTGTCAGTAGGCTACTAATTTATTGATGCAGGGTTAAAGAAATATTTTTGCTGTGAAGAAGTTTGTGAAAAATTAAAAAAGTCATTGAACAATTATGCAAAATTTTGTTTATTTGGGGAGTAAAAAAATATTTTTACCATGCTAAAAAGTAAAAAGACACATACATCCTCAAACAACAATTCAAAAATAAAATAGGGGATAAAACAGTAATCTCATTATAACACACATGAAAATTACAATCCAACCCTCATGCCCTCTTGTTAAGCCTCAGAAATCAAAAGTATAGGAGTAAAATAATCTTTTTGCTGTAAACCAAGGTGCATTTAGCTGCAGTAAATAACCTACAGTTTTTGAAGTATTTGTAAATTAATATCAAAGGTATTCAAAGAAGAAAATTTAATTAGCTACAAAATCTCATGGAAATCAAATGTTCGAAGGATAATTATACAAACAAGAAAGAGACAAATAATTGAACCAGTCACTGAACGTCTGCACAGATGATGCAAAGCTTTTGCAGTCTTGACAAAGCAACCGTGAAGCCTAAACCTCAAAGGCAGGAAAAAAAAAATTGAAGTACATAATCTCAAATCCAGCACTCGGGGAAGGTGATTGCAATATAATTGGATAAATATACATAATGAGGGTGGATTATCAATGTTTTCTCAAACATAAGAAGTCCCTCTACGACAAATTTCAATGGCAATGATTCAAAGCTACATACATCATTGATAATTTCAAGTTACAACACAAGGAGATCCCTCTGGATCCTCAAATGTACACAAATAACTCATCTCTATAAGACCCACGAAGGCTCAGCCGTGTAAGAAAAATCAGTTTGTTGCCTGCTATATACCGATTTGAGCCTAGAGGGAATTCCATTTAGAATCACAAGGCAGCTCTATCAATCATCCCATCTGGAGGGCTGCCATTGATGAGCTTTTGACAATGGAACAGTGGCCAACGTACCAGCTACAAAGCCTTGTGTCTCACAGTCCAACCCATTTTACCCATCTGAAAACCCGGCCAAGTCTGAAGGGCAATTCATAGTCTTTCGTAATGGCAGGCTCCCTTCTTGCTGCCTCGGTTTCAGACCATACATAGACTCCACGCTCTTGTTGACTGCCAGGCACAGTGTTGTCCAGGATAACAGCAACAAGGAACGCGATCACCATATTTAAGGATAGTACTGTGTTCAAAAAATAGTTCAACTGCAAGGAAAAAAGAAACATGATTATCAGAACTGTCAAGAGAATCTGCGATGATGTCACAAAGGTAATTTACTTTTATGAGAGACATGGTCTCGTAGGAAAGATCAGGTTTGAAAGTGTCACCATAGACTTTCAATAAAAGAGTTGAAACATGGGAAGTCGGGATCTCAGGCTTGCTTTCAGAATGGGTTGGCGAGCCCAAAAATTTATGGTTTCGAGATAAAAGGAAGTGCTAAATGAAAATGTACTAATTAAAAGGTAACACTTACATAGAATAATGGATCATTGAGATATCATGTAGATAATAGTATAAGCATCTATCCGAACAACCTTGATCTCTGAAGGTACTGGCCACCCTAGACACCGTCATGATGAATGATTTGAGGATAGATGCAATAATGCTTCAACACATTTTAATTGGCCAGAGACACAGTAAGTAATTATAATTTATGTTTCCAAGTTTTAGTTTAGTGATTTTGCTACCAGCCAATAACACGCCAAAATTTTAACAGAGAACAAAAGCACAGCATTTGCTAGGAAATTGTCTAGATGATTTTAACATGCAAACCAAAAAAATTAATAAAGAACAGAAGTTAACAGGATGCATACCCCTCCATATTTGCTGCGGAATGGTCCATGTGTGGCCACAATGTATGGCTGTAAATAACGTGGGACAGACAAGTTTGTATTTGGAGAGATGCCATATTGCTGAAAGTAAGATGGTACTGAAAGGGAGAAAAACAATGATAAACCAACTATGATGATATTCCGGGAGCTTCCCGCCTCACTATAACGCAGGTTTGATAATCCCAATGCTGCAAGCATTGCCCACATGAAGCAAAGGAGAGCAGCAACCATGACTTCAGGAATTGAGGCAATAAATCCTCCAACTTTACCTGTTTGAATAGCAGAGTTATGATATATAAGTACCAGTACAAATGCTTTACCTGTTTGAATAGCAAAGTTATGATATATAAGTACTAGTACAGAACAATAATAAGAAGATTAGAAAAGAAACTGTGAACCTCTGAACTGGATCAAGTACCATAAGCTTCTAAATTCTAATGCTGTTAGTATTCAGTAAATAAATAAATAAAACAAAAACCTTTTAGTTAAAGCAAAATGTGCCACACAGCTTGCCATGGGCACTCTATATAACATGCATGTGGTGCAAGCAATTTGTCTTCTTCCTCATATTTCTTTTAAGAAGTTCCTCAAGATTGCAACAATTATCTGGCACAGCTTTAAAAGCGACTGCAATCGCAGAGGACATGGTGATGAACTAAATGACCTTTAGGTTTCATTACAAGGTAAATGCAGGCCAAAGATTGCAGCATGTTAAAACAACACAAAGTAAGAATTGCAGAATGATAAACATAACCACAAACCACTCAAATACACATTTTGAGCTGACTTTTCCGCAAAACATCCTGGACACACCAAATGGAAAAGGCCCACCATCATAGTTAATCAAACAATCCATACGAAACATTGCAATGAACATGTTATAAAGAAAGCATTGCAATAGTTACAGGGAAAAACTGAACCCCTGGGATAAGAAGCTGTGAACAACCTTTAAGACTTACCAATAAGGGATAAGAGGATCAAAGCACAGGCACCTAATTCAACTGCTCTGCGGCTCCCCATTTTAGTCACAGCAATAGTGTGGACATTCTCAGTTATAGTAGTAGAACCAGTTCCAGTACCCCATAGACCAGCCAAGACACTACAAAGGCCTTCAAGACCAATCCCCCGACTAACAACCCCTGGGGTTGGAGGCCTAGAGGCCGCCAACAATGACGATGCATGATATGATCCAACCTGGTTCAAACCCAAATCCAAATAAGGAATAAAGTCATTTAATTCTTAATAGATCATATTAGCAGCTTTATCAACAATAAATGCTTATTTTTTATACAACAATAAATGCTTCTTCTTCTTTTCATGTAAGTGGGCATTACTTCCAAATAAGGAATATAGTCATTCAATTCTAAATATAGATCTTATTAGCAGCTTTATAATAAATGCTTCTTCTTTTTTCATGTATGCGGGCATTAATCCCAAAGGGATAAATGTTTTTACTTTATAATCATGAGACCACATGTCAATGTCTCTCTACTTCCACAAGTACAACGTATAAATTTTATGTTTTTCAGGACACAAGCACTCTCCCAGAGAACTTCAAGAAAAAAATCATTTATGAATGAATAAATTCAGAAACACGCACACCCCACAATACTTTTTGGAAGTAGAAATTTGCAATTGTAATAAATGCAACTTTTCCTTATAAAATCCAACTGCCGTTTTAACAGATATTAGCTAACATATATTTAGACATGGATCTTTACGAGAACTAAATATAAATGAATCAAATATGGATTAACTCTCTATTGGCCAGTATCGGTCAAAATATATAAATAACAAAGAGAACACTCTATTAGCCAAAGTTGTTAGGGTCATTGTCATTAATATCTATGGATATGAAGTTTAGCAATATTCACAAAGTACTACTTAGACACCAAATAAATTACTTTTAGCGATTTCCACAACTTTAAAATGAGATATCTTATGATCCTAATTTAGACAACCATGACCTCTTTAGTTGGATTGACACTTAGAAAACGATCCAAGTGAATGTATAACATGATTAGTATTAGCTTCTCAAGCAAGCTTCAGACATTTCACCGATTCAACCAGCATATTCACAATTTTACTGCTTCAGACATTTCACCAATTCAACCAGTGTATTCAGAATTTTACTTCCTCTTTTCCCTTTTTTCCCCAGTAAATTAGGGCAAAATCCTACAATTATATTTCATTTATTTCTTTAAACTAAAACATTTGGGTTTTTATGCGTGCAGAAAATCAAGGATCTTTTATAATAGTGATCAATACATGAATGACTGCAACTCAAAGTAAAACAAAAAAAATGAATGGCGTATAGGAAATTAGGTTGTTAGAAAATCTTAATCTCCAAGAGAGGTGTCAATCATGACCATTGAAGGGAAACTAACCGAATCTACAGATGAGATGATGGACACCGCGCACATAACGAGAGCCATTTTCCACTCAAAAACAGGAGTACCCCATTGTAATGGATAAGGAAACCTAAACCATGGGGAAGATTTCAGTGCATGGGAAGTATCAACTCGACAGTGCTTTATCCTGGAAACATGCTTTCTGCAGTGGTCAGATATAATGTTAGATGCTGGAACATTTGCATCACAACCTTTGTAACTATAGACTCCTGCTTCAGTAAGAAGGAAAGCAGCCGCCCATGTGATTGCTAGACCCAATGGAACCTGGGATTGAAAAAGTGATAACCTCATTATCTCACAAACTGCACATAAGTTTTAGCAGTGTAATGGTCTAATAGTTTAAGTTGCTACAGCAGGGTGCAATGTTCAACTTAATACTCTCCCTCATGTGCACCTCGACCCCACTACCAATACTCAGACCACGACCAGAAGGCCAGTGTGGTTTAAGCACTGAAATATTTTGTCAACAATATTAAAGCTTAGCATTGGTTTAAACCTATCCAAAGCCCATTTTGTTTCTTCTATTTTGTCAGTGCTGTTGGATTGGGCCAAGAAGTGAGTGGTTTCTATTGCTGCTTGTGCAAGAGGACCTCATCATAGCAGCTGATGAGTTGTACACGGTCTCATGCCAGAAATTTTGTAATTTGGGTAAGCTCTAACAAACCTTACATGATATACAATGCAAAATCAACAATAACAGAATGATGGGAAAAGTGAGGAAGGGCAAGGCAGCAGCAACTAAACATATTGATGGAAAGCTAATACAGCAGAAAACTTACCGCATAAATTAGAAATATGCGATGACCAAAAACAGATATCTTACGCAGGTACTGCAGAAAGTACAGAAACATTATTTTAGTTGTTTTGGCACACAACTGAAAACAGATATCTTATGAAGGTTCTTTTAATTAAATTAAAAGAAATTGAAACTGAATAATAATTCAAGGCAAAATTTTAACTTCACCAAACTTACAAGAGAAAACATAATAACCAGCAATATCTGCACCGCACCAATCTCAAGACAGGTACCAACTCGTGGAAAACCATAACTATAAAAAGAAAGTCCAACAGCAGCAATAGTTGGGGCAACAACCACTGGATTGATCAACCTGAAAATTAAACAGAGACAAACAGAGGTTGAGTTACTGTGCGTCTTCTGCAAAAGCCTGAGTTGGATACATTCTTAACATGCAAAATGAACTATTTTACTCTTGGAAAATACATATCATGTTTTCCTATAAGAAAAAAAAAATCTCAAACCTAAACAAAACAAAAATCAAAATATGATTTGAACAAACTGAAATAAATAATTTAATTGTGGCAGCTAAAAAGGTGGTAACACCCCAAGTAGTCATTGACCCGACAAAACATGATGGATTGGGCCTTATCCTCACAAGGTCCAAAAGCTTAAACTTCAAGTTATCAGTAGTGCACTCCTCGGGTGCTCACATGCCCTCAATCCTATCTGATGTGGGATTGGAGCAAGGAAGTGGTACTGACAAAAGTGGCATAAAGGTGTGTTGGTTGGAGACTTATTTGGAAGTTTTCAATTTAAAAGCTTGGATAAAACTATATTGCAGTTCGTTGTGAATTAATGCATATACTATTAGCTTGTTGGAAAGAAGAGGATTCACATGACTTGAACACCCATATTTTTGGTTTCCATAACAGACATTAAGGAAAGTTAATGGATGGGCAATATTAAAACTGTAAAAAAATTAGGGTAGTAATGCCAGAATTTGTCCCTTAAGAAAAAAATTGAAAATTGATGCATATATAAAGAATGAATTTCTATTTTACTCACAAGGTAACAGGATGTAAAAGAAGAGTATACTTAGTGAAACTCTAAATGACAGCCAATGTTTCCCAATGGTTTATCTGTCCTACATCAATTGCCAACAACAAATTGACTCCACTTCATATTTAAGCAACTATTATGATACAATTATTGAAACAATGTAACTCAATCCACTCAACCTAGAGTAGCTCTCTAGACGGAATACAAACATGTGAAGGTGAAGTGACCAGGTTAAAAGGAGCAAAATAATAAAGATGCTGAAAATGTACCTCAAAAGAACTGACATCAGTCCACTATATCCAAGTATTGTTTGAAAAGCAGAAGCTATAATGATAGCTCCTTGTAGCTCCTTCATTATATGCTTGAAATTCTGCAAAGGAATATTTTTTTACAAATCTTGTTAGGAACATGAATTTCTCAGTAGCCAAAATTATGATAAAATTATGCAGGTAATCTGTTATTTCTTTGTTTACAACCATATGGAACTTAAATCTCAGAACAACATTTATCTTCTTGTGTGTGCATGCGCGCGCCAGTGCCATAGAACTCTGCTATGCAATGGTTCCTATATGATATCTAGATTCTAGTGTATGATTCCACCAAGTAAATTCATATTATCAGATTACTGTTTAATGTAGTTAACATAGAGTGTTGGAGGCTAGTTGGAAAACTGACTTGATAAAGCATCAGTCATCCGCATTTTACTGCTTTTTTTCAGAACCGCAAGCTGATGAATACTCTAAATAACTAAAACCATTTCTGAGAATGATGGAAGAAAAAACAAAAGTAAACATGATGCATGGAATGGTAAAAGGCGAACGGGCTGCTTTCCACATCAAAGTGTCCTAATTATTCAAATTAATTAAAAGATGAAATTCGTAACAAACATCAGCCTAATGTAGAAGAGGCATGTGTTTGGGTGTAGAAGCACAACACAGCAAGCTCGCTTTTTATCCCAGTTGCCTGGTGACAAACACAAAAAAGACAACCACTAAACTGTATATCTCAAGTAAACATAAAATGAACAGAGGAACATACATTTCCATTTAGTCCTTGAAACTCTGGGGAATTGATTATTGCCAGTGCTGGAGCAAGGTAAACAAATGATGGGCCTTGTATCAGAGGCAACCTTGACCCAAATGATGTATGCAAGAGCGTGGTGACTCCTGAAACAAAGAGCACTGTTGACACCACCGTTGAAGTATCCTCCTACACCAACTAGATCAAATCAGATAAAGCTAGTCACAATACACTATATTTTCTACCAGACTATGAGAATCATAACAAGTCTAAATAAATAATTCACTACTACTCACATAAGTGCCACCCATTGCAGGAACTACGACAAGTGGAATGAGAATCAATGAACCTAACATTGAAAGGTAATGCTGGAACCCATATAGACCAATGGGAACTGAAACATTACACAAAACCATAAGCCAATAAAACTACCACAAAAACCAATTAAACAACACAAGTTCACCATTACAATCTATACTTTGAATCAATAAACAACAAAAACTGCAAATATCAAACCAAAAAACAAAACTCTTCGAAATTCCCAACAAATCCAACAACAAAAAGAGTTCTTCCATCATATCCAGTAAACAAAAAGAACCTGAAGCACTATACCAAAAAAACAAATCATGAATACTTTAAAATGACAACTAAAATCAACAGAAAAGGTAACATTTTTTATTGCTTCACAGTATCTAACCGTCACCAATAAATAAACAAGTTCCGTACATCATATATCCGCTCAAAGAATCACCCAATAATTTCAGACTACCAGCAAGCCAATAAAATATTTTGTTTACTTGCAATTCCTAAAGAAGTCAGAACTCCACGCTCAAAATCTGACAACCCAATTTAAAAACATTGCTAAAAATGAATTGAAAACATTTTGTTTTTCTCGCAAAACTAATAACCTACGAAAACTTAATCCAAAGTAGCAAAAAATCCAAAAGGAATCATACAAGCTATGAAACCAAATAAAACCGGGTTCAAATTACCAATTAACAAGCAACAAAAGCACACTACTTCCACTTCCCTCAAACATCATTGTTAACAATTACGAAGCAACTAAAGTCAGTAAGTAAACCAATCAGTCGGGGAAAAAAACACTCACCAAGACCGGGAGTGTCTCTTAACTCATACTTCATGTGTGTGTGTCTCCCTCCAGTAAAGCCACCATCCTCCACGTCAATCACTTCCTCGTTTCTCGCCGCTGCTCTTCTCGGTCCCGAAGGTGGCCCATTAGTACCCGCCCCATTTGCCCCGTGACCGGAACCATCCTTCTTTGCTCCCCCACTACCACCATCAGAGTCCCTCCTCCTCTTCACCACCGTCTGATCCTTATTCTCTGCTGGGAAAGCCACCACCGTGTCAGCCCCATTCACTGCAGGCGGTGGCGGCACTGGTAGTGGCTGTGGTGGTGTTGCCTTGACCCGACCCGCTTCAATATCCGGTTGGGCATCCCGTTGCTCTTTTGGCCTCGGAGGGAGTGAAATCTGTCCAGAATCACTTGCATTGGTCTCACCAGAAAATTTGGGCCTGAAACCAGTTTTTTTAGCCCAAGAAGACGGCGGCATTGCGGCAGATTCCGGAGCCGGTGGCCTTTTCCCTGGTATGGGCCGGGCTTTCGGGTCGGAGTTAGACATTTCTATCCTTAACACTTCAACTTCTTAATATCTCTCGAAATCGCATGGCACAAGGATAAAATGTATTGTAGATCTGAAATGGGTTACAAGGGTTTTGAGTGTTTAGTAGGGTTTTAGAGATAAAGATTGTATCTCTTTTTAGAGAGAGAAACTGAAGCTACTTTAGAGAGAGAAAGGAAGACAGCTAATAAAGCGAGTAGTGGTGAAGAAGATAAAACCCCGTCAGCTATTTGTTGTTTGGTTTTGTTTATTTATTTGTTTATTTGTGTGTTTGGTTTCTTATGCGAGATTACAGGAAGTGATGTAATAAAAATGTTAGGACTCGTGGAGGGCTTTTAATTAGCCGTTGTATGATTTTGTTTTAATTTAAATCATTGCGTGTGTTTCAGGCAATTTCAAGTTCTAATCAAAGTCATTTCCCAACAACTTTGTTGAATAATGAAGACTTCCTAGTTAAGTGGTAGTAACTGAAGTAGTAACAGTGGTCACGTAGTCAAAGTCATAGGTACAATACTCGCCTTGAGGACGTGGATTGCGATTTATTGATAATTGAAAATCATGGTGTAGCTTATTTTAAAAAAATATATTAAAGCAAGAAAATAATTTTAAGTTTTTTAAAAATATAATTGTAACACAACATCAAACAAAACTTTAATATATCAATCAATAAAATAATATTATTTCGTAAAATTTTTAAAAATTAAAAAAATTCAAATAAAATCTAAATGGTATACTCATCTTGCATGATAATTATAAATAATACTATTGACTGACTTGGGTATTATGAAGATATTAATTGTAAGGGTATCTGATTATGTGAAATATGAATGAACATGTATTAATTTTATTGTCAATACATAGAAGCACGATTGAAGTCTAATGTGGTGTATATTAAACCTGACCCTTCAAGCCTCAATTTACGAATCATGACGTGGAGTCAGAATTAAGCAAAGTATGCTGCATTTGCTAAAAGAGATATTGATTAACGTTAGATTTGGAGTGAATCAATGCATGTTCTAATTAATTCCCATCAACTTTGACAAATAATTGAATTTCTTCCTTTCCACCGGTCTCTTTTAGCTGCAACGCTAAATTCTGCTAACCACACACAAGTAAATGACTGATAGTACAAGATAACCATACACATATAAATAAATAAATAATCATAAAATTTTAACTGGTGTTTTAAGATAAAAGAAACAAGTATAAAAATAAAATAAAAACATGTTTAATTAACTGGGATAAAAAATTATTTATTTATGAGATGATTTCATAATAATTTTATATTTTTTCAAAATTAAAAAATTAAATTCATGTTTTTTTTATATATATTTTCTTTATCTCTTCTGCTAAGAAATAATAAGTAAACAGTATCTAAATTTGAATCATAAAAAAGAGGGAGAAGATACCTAATTCCTCGCATGCGAGCATGAACTCCTTTTTCACCCGACTGGTAAGGGAAAAGGGACAGGTAGAAAATCCCTGTAATGAGGGAAGTGCCACAGCTTGGGGGTGGCGAAGTCCAGCATAGTTTTCCGGTGACAAGAGAAAAGGTTATCACGGAAATTGACATGGATTGAAATATCAAAGCCAAGAAGATTTGAAATCTTGCATAAAGGCCTTTTATTTTGGTATTAAATACTAGTCGTGACTCGTGAGGGTGACATTGAATGTTCCTTGAAAAAGACAATTAAACATGGAGCAATCGAAGTTCTTCTCCCTGATCTGCTGCTTCCAAAAGAAAAGGCTCTTTTCCTCAGAGAATCGTCAGTGGTGTGGCCTTGTGCGTGAAAAGTACAGTAGAGAAACTAAATTATCTTATATTATTATGGATGACCCAGAAGAAGATTTGATTTCATCTGCTGAACCAAAACAAGTAAAGGTAACATTAGTTTTTTTTTTTTGTTTAATGTGTTTTTGTGGGGGGATTTCGTCGTTTCACATGTTATTACCATACTCGAGAGTTTACGTGACAGGATAATCTTCATAAAATATAATAACATAGAAAACAAATCCGTTTACCAAGTTGGAGCTTAAAAATCATCACACATGCCACCATGCAATTTACAGTACAGTATACAAGTGTTTATCAACCTAATAAATATATCCACCCCCCCAAATCCTAACCGAGTCAAACATCCACTCACATGTTTAGTATCATTTTTTCATGTATATTCTACCTGTATGCTTCTAAAAAACTTGATCATTTACATAGAAAATAGCAATGGATCATGAATATGTGACTTGAGATATAAATTATATTCTGGTATAAGTTTTTTAAAGCAAATTAACATAAATATTCTAACCAAAACGTATATATAGAGTAAATTTACACCAATCTTTTAATCTTGAGATGGATAACGTGGAACCTGACAATACATCGAGACAAAAAACCAGGCTGAGAATATGATAGCCCTTGATAACATGATCATCTCTCACCACCACCCATAGCTTTATTCCCCCCACCAAACCACCAGAGCCTGATCACAATGATTCTCGGGGCAAGTTAAAGAAACAAGCTGGCAAAATGGATAGATGGTCCACAACTCAGAGCCATGTGCAACGTGTACAGCAGATGATAATTAATAATTGACGATAGCCTTATTCCACAAGCAATTGACGAAACTACAACTAGAAACAGGAGGGCTGCTGCTGCTGCTAGCTGGATTTTGATAGTGGAAGAAGAAGATATACCCCAAGAGGGAAGAAAGCAACGGCTCTTTTGTCTTCAACCAGGAACCATAGGCCATGGTCAGAGAACCAGGTATGCAGCAGTGTTGTAGTATATGTTACCAAAGTACCAGCTAGCCGTTTGAGCTTGACAGAGACCCGTGTCAACTGTTCTGGAAATGGAATGACCCTACCATATCTAAATGTGCGAAGCTCATTATTAGTTGTTGCCTTGTTGTGTTTGATGTGCCCTTTACCCAATTGCTTAACACTTGGTTGTGTTCATAGTGGCTTTTGCATGGGTGCCACAGATTACTGTTGCACATGTCTTTTTTTCATCAACAATCATCTCCTTTATTCTCTTCCTTTTATTTTTTTGTCTGTCTTGAATCGTTGATGAATGGAAGTGGAGATGCAATCAAACAGTTTCTTTTTTGTCCTGTACAATGGCAATTGTTTCCAATTGAACTTTATTCTTAAAGAGAAAAGAACATCACTATTAAATTGCAAAACTCATTTTAGGTTGTGTTCTATTTTTAACGGGTAATCTAGTTGGTTTATTAGTGACCTAGTTGATCTAACCAGTCAAAATTAAAAAAATATATATATACAAATAAAATAATATTATTTCAAATATAAAAAAAATATTAATTTAATGATTAGTCTAATATCTTGTTAGACCTAATCTTATAATTAACTATGAAAATAGGGATGATAAGATTTGTATAAGTTAAAAATACCGAGATGATGCTGGGGTTTTTTATAAAGACTCGAAATGAAATTTGATTGAGGTAATTTACCAGAAAAAAAAAATCTTGTCTAAAATTGCCTTATTCGTAATATTAGTGTTTTACCTTTTCTTACATTGTCATCGGGTAAGCCGAAACAAAGATTCTATGGGTTGAATCTTCGGCCTTTCAGCCATTGAAAGCCCAGATTCCTGGCATGGACTGATAGATCATCAGCAAGAGGCCCGAAAGGATTAAATCCAGTAGTATGAACTATCGAAATAAAAAAATGAAAAGAGTAAAACAAATGATTTTTTTTAGAGTAAATAAATAAATAAATGAAAACACACTTGTTTTTGTGAAAACTATTGTTCGTATAGTTGTAAAATATGTATGCAAATAATATTTTTTTTTAATCCAACATTGGTTAACAATAATCTTATAATTAAAAATATTACAATCAAAATTAATTTCTTTCAAATCGAAAAATACCATGGCTTTAAGTAACAATAAACTCATAAGTGGAAAGGCAGATAAAAATGATCAAGTCGAGTAAATTTCGACGTGCAAGAATCAAATTAAACAACTAACTACAATTCAGTAATAAAAAACAACTGGATCCAGTATAATTTTTTTTATAAAAAAAACAATATCATGTAATTTCATCATATTACCAAGATATTAATGTTTTAAATGAAAAACAAAATTATAAGCATTCAACCTGCTTCGGTGTAGCTTAATAGATTAACTTATGAAATTTGAGGCTTAAAATCTAATTTAAAAGAAGTTTTTAGTTGAAACTAACAATAAATTAAATACTAGTTTGGTAAAAATTGATTAATCTAACTAGATTGAAAAAATCCAAACAAACAAAAATAAATAAATGATATGGTGCAATTTTAATAAAAATAATTGATTTTAATTAATTATTTTAATGACTAATAAATTTATTTTTGGATTAGTGTTGTTTAGGAGATTCATGGTAATTATTTTAATTTTTTTCAACATATCAAAATAATATTACATGTTATTTAAAAAAAAATTATACTAGCATGTAAAAAATAAAAAAAATTAATTCAAAACTAAAAAAATAAATTTATTTTTAAAAAATAACTATGATATCATAAAATAACCATGCCTGCAGGTTATTACAGGTTATGGCTCGACATAACACAGACAATGAGCATTTTTGGTACCATAGCAGCTATTATGATTGTGATTTGAAAAATATTATTTTGTAAAAAATATTTTTAATTGATGTATGTTTGAAAAAATATACATTTGGTTAAAATCAAGGTTGATTAAAAAGTTGTTTAATGTGTTCAATTAAAAGAATACTTTTCAAGCTGATATTATGTATATTAACAGTAATAGTTTTTAATTTAAATATTATAGATTTAATTACCGTTATTATATCATAAAATAAATAATATCAATATCAAATATTTTTTATTATTTTATTGAACCATGTGTAATTTCATCATGCACAAAATCTATTTAATAAGGATTATGTTTTCTATGGTTTCTTAAACACACAACAATATCGGATAAAAACATCATCAAAAATAAAATTAAAATTACAATCAAATTTTTATAGATATTATATTATCACATGATCTCCTTATAATTTTTTTTAAATAAAACATAATTAAAAAAAATAAAAACTAGTTTTTTTAACTGCGTCAAACTAGGCAAGAACACAATTGAGATTATAATCAAATTCTACAACTGTTATGTCATCAAATGATCTTTTTTCTATTTTTTTTTGAATAAAACATAATTAAAAATAAAAATAATTATTTTTTAACTTAGTTGGACATAACAATAATAAAATTAAAATTATGATCAAATTTTATAAATATTATATTATCAAATGATCTTTTTTTTAATATTCTAAATAAAACATAATAAAAAATAAAAATTGAATTTTTTAACAAAATCAGCTAATTTAGTATATTTAACTTTAAACTGGATCTAATCAAATTAAAATAATAAAAAATAACTCCACTATTTATATCAATAACATATTTAAACTTCATTATTTATTTAAGCAAACAGTAAAGAGTGAATTATAATTTACTCTTCAACTTCTGATGTATATAACTTTTACTTAACTGAACAAGAAAAGCTATGATTGCAAATTAACCTCGACCAACGGCCACAAAATGTTATACACGGTGGTTAACAAATAAATTTTCTGAACGGGGTCAATTCGTAAATTTATAAACTAACCGGGACAATTATAAACAAGAAAAAAACGCCGTCTTAAACCCTAATTTGCAGGGTTTTCCTGCCCTCTCGTCTGCCCCTCACCTCTTCCTCAACCCGGACATCGAATCAAGGCATCTAACCCAGTAATCCAGCAGGAAAGAACAACAACAACAAATCGAATTCTTAAAATCCGTAAGTCACCAATCTCTGCTCGAATACCGTAACTTTGGTCGATAACGATTTTTATTATTGTCACCTAATTTTCTCGCTGTGAGTAAATTGCAAAGAATTTGAGGTTCCGTGCAATTTCTCGTGGTTAACAGATTATTGGCAATTAGTCTATTCTTTATATGTTTTGTTTGCTACTTCAGAATTTGGATTTTGTTTTTTAAAGAAGAGACGCGATGAGGTTGGAGAAGTGTTGGTTCTGCTCCTCCACGGTATACCCAGGACACGGTATCCAGTTTGTCCGCAATGATGCTAAGGTAAAATATTGGTTCGTGTCATTTGTTTTGCGGCTGCTAACCTAGGATGCAAATGGTATATGTTGAATCAATTCGATAGTGAAGGGTTTATAGCTGTAAATTGTCGTTGGCTATGCTCAGGGGGGGATGAGATTGTTACTTCCAAGTCAGTGAAGGCATGATGTTTCTCTTTGACCGTTGATTTGGTGAGCTCATTGTAGTTTAAGTGAGTTTCTTTTTATTAGTTGCATCACGTCTGGAAGAGTTGGTATTGTTGTATCTGTTATTGTTCACATGTGAGATTGGCATGTAGTTTGTCTACATTTTGTTGACCTTTTAATCAGCGGTGATCTCAGGTTGCGTTTGTTTGTATCAGCTTAAGGCTTGGTTCACTAGCCTCAATAATTTAGGGCTGGGGATTGAAAATAAAATTTGAGATACTGCAAAGGTTTTGAAGACTAAAAGTAATTGATTGAACTTGCAGCAATGGTATTAGGCTTCCGTTCTTTAGTTTAAGTCTGGCTATCACTTTGGAGGTTGTTTTTTGTTGTTATCGAGGATACTTGAGGGCTTGGTTCGCTAGCATCAGGAATTTAGGGGTCGGAGATTGAAAATAAAATATGTGATTATGCAAAGGTTTTGAAGATTAGTAGCAATTGATTGAACTTGCAGCCATGGTATTAGATTTCTGTTCTTTAGTTTAAGTTTGGCTATCACTTTGGAGGTTGTTTTATGTTTTGTTATCAAGGGTACTGGTCAGCAATGCATTGTATTGTTTGTCCAGTGAAATTTTGCTTGACAGTTCATACAGTTGTGAGTTTCTGATTTATATTACTGATCTAACTAATGATATTGTCATTTAAAAAAGTTGGGCATCAAGTTTTCAACAGTCAAGCCTTTTTGGCAGATTTTTCGATTTTGCAGATCCAAGTGCCACAAGAACTTCAAAATGAAGAGGAACCCTCGCAAAGTAAAATGGACCAAGGCCTATAGAAGATTGCATGGAAAGGACATGACCCAGGTTAGGGGACACCTTTCACTTTCACTTGTGTCTTTAGCTGCTGTCATCTTCGGATTCAAAAATTAAATCCTTCAACTTCATCACTGTGCTTGTCCTGTTTCTCATTCTCTTCTTTTGAAAAGGATTCGACCTTCGAGTTTGAGAGAAAGCGAAATAGGCCTGAGAGATATGACCGGAATCTTGCTGAGAATACTCTGAAGGCCATTAAGAAAATTGATAAGGTCAGATCTGACCGGGCAGCAAACCACATAGAGAAGAGGTTCTACATCCATCTTATCATCACCTTTACGATGCAGCATTACTAGATGTACTTTTTTTTTTAATCTATAGATATTAATTGAAATTTCTGGCAGGTTGAAGGTGAGGAAAGGCAAGGAGCGGAGGGAGGCACAAAAAGAATTGGAGCAGTCTATTCACTTGGTCAAGGCTCCTCAAGTGCTTCGACAAGATCAATCTCTCACATTACCCAAGATCAAAGTCGAGGTTTCCCAACCAAAAAGCGAGCAAAATCAGGCAATGGAAGAGTGATTTTGTTAGCCAGTTATTTGGTTGTATTTTTGCACTATTCTCTGCATTTTTCTCTCCTGTTTTTTTTTTTTTTTTTCCATTTACCTCTTGAGAAATCCTGGTTAAGTCAGTCCCCAGCATTTCTGCTGATGCATTCATTTTTTGTTAAGGTCGCTTATGGAGGGGTAGGAATTGTGCTCAGTTTTCATTTCTATTCTATGACAGTCTAGTATTACTGAAAATTGTACTGCAGCTATATCGAGTCTTTGCATATTTTAGCTATTACTTTTTCCCTCCAATTACTCTTCATTTCTGCTACCTTTTCTTGCGGCCTGGCAAATGGAATACCTATACGGAGTGAGCTAGGTGTTTATTTTGGAGGGAGAATTTTAACTAAAGATCTGTATGGCAATCACTTAACCTTTCCTCTTCTTTTTTTGATAGAACCTCATGGCGTTTTACTATGGCCAGTGAAATGGTATGATTTGAACTCAAAAAAATAGCTCGGTATTGTTTTTGTCTGTTGATAATTACTGGCAGCAACAAAAAATCCTTGATCCCCTCTAGCTCGGCCGGCCATGTAGAATTTTTTGTATTCCTTTTGCTCTCTTTACTGATTTTTTTAACCTATTAATGGTGAGCAAATATTTTAACTGGAATAATAATATTTTAGTTACCAATCTAGCTTGAAATTGCTACAAGGATTAACATCAAATGCAACGTCAAGCAGGCACCAGGCTAAAAATTCATGTATTTTCGTTTTTTTCTCAAAAAAATAATTTTTTTTATAAAAAAATTCTTAGGTTTTTCCAGACACGTTTCATTTGTTCTGATGGGATACAGAAGCAACGGTAATAACTGTACCCCCAACCACCAAAACGAACACAAATTAGCGCTCACTCAGTAATCACAAAGAAAACCACACAAGAAACCCTTGCAAATGATTTCAGTTTCACCTCCACCGTCTCTTCCTCTCCGCCACCACCACAACCGCCTCCTCCATAACTGAAGCTACCGTCTCCTCTTCATAATAGGGTCATCTTCACCCTCAAGTGTGCAAGAGGTGTTAGAGGAAAAAAAACAGCAAAAGAAAAGGATTTGTTGAGCTCGGATTAAAGGAGCAAAGAGACTAGTTCTCGTGCGTCACGGGGAAAGCAAGCGCAATGACTAATGGATATAGGCTCCGATTTCTCTGTTTTGACTAAGAAAGGCGAGGCTCAAGCCAAGACCTCTCGCCAAATGCTTCTCGATGACTCATTCGATGTCTGCTTCTCTAGGTCAGGTTCCACCGTCTCCTTCTTAACTGCCGTTCTATGGAACTTTGACTGTCGTTTTGTTTTTTGGTTGATTGTTGTGTGAGTTTTGTATTTGTGGTTCACTTTCAACCCTTTGATGAGGTCGAAAAGAGCAGCGGAGATCATATGAGGATTTGTTATTGGTTTGTCCTTTATCTGTCTCTTTAGAAGCTAACTGGAAGAACATTTCTCTTCCTCCTTCTATTCTTTAGATTCCCACGAGCCACGAGGAAGAAGAATAAGAAGGAACGATATCAAGAGAATACATGAACTATGTTAGAAATAAAACCTGGCCGGAGTCAGATTGCAGCTCAGCCTATTTGACTTGATTAATAACTATTTGAAAAAGAGAGTGTTTTACATTTTCAGTTGTAGTTGCATACGTTTTAAAAATATATTTATTTAAAAAAATATTTTTTAATTTTTCTTATTTAATGTAATGATATAAAATATAAAATATAAAATAAAAATTTTAAAAATTATTTTAATATATATTTTTGAAATACTTCTAAAAAATATCATCTACCACACTAATTAGCAACTCTATACAAGCCAAGCAAAACGCAAAGGGTGGGACTTGTGGTTATTACGGGCCTTGTGAAATTGAGAGGGCCCAAAAAATACTGGCCCAAAATCCAACGCCATTATCAACAGAAAGAGGTGTTGAGGTTTTAAAGAGGTTTTAGGGCTGAAGAAGGAGAGAAAGAAAAGAAGATTGGCAATGGCAAATTGGGTAAGTGCAGGGAGGTCTACCTCCAACATAATGCGAGCAGCATTAAGAGCAACAAAAAAATCAGCATCACCAACAGCTAGGGTTTCTGTTTCTCAATTTTCTTCTCCAATCCGTCTTCCCAATTTGACCCTCCATTGTCACTCCCGCATTTCGTCTTCGAGATTGGTGCGTCGAGAATTGAGCTCGCTTCTTCCTGCCCACAGTGCCATTGCTTCTGCTTGCCTTGTCTCCAAACTCCCAAGCGAAGTCAGCACCTCCTCTGAAGGTCTTGCTTTTCAACCCCTTCTCTCTTTTCTACCTTTGAAATGAAATGAATGGCATTTTAATGATCCTAAATGATATTGAGTACTATTCTTGGTTTAAAAATGTAAAGGGAAGATTTGGGTTGATGAATAAAGGAATTGGGAGTCGTATTTGCCATGAATCCGGCACTGACAAGCAGTTTTGAGTACTCCTCTTAGGGCCCAACTGGTCAGAATTGGAAGATTTGTTGCCTTGAGCTTGTTCTTCTGCAATTTTGATAACTTGTAGGGGGGGATTGTAGCATTCTATGAAATGAAAATGAAAGTGAAAATTTGAGCTTATTGTTCTACTGTGAAGAATGGTTAAAGAACAACGAAGTACCACCCACTAGTTGCTTTTCAAAGATGAATTTTCCTCTAGCGGTCCTGGGAATTTGGTCTTGAATTAATGGAGAGGAAGGAGGCATGGAGCTTGTGAGATCACTTTTGGGAAATGTGCAGTTGCGAAATCCCAAGTCAGCTTGGTATCACGAGAACGGTATGAAACAGATTTTACCTAAAGCTTTCTGTTCGAGTTAGTACTAAGGATTTTTAGATATTGGGAAGGTTCCATGATGCAAAGATCAAAGGCATATCCTGGAAACAAAGATGAATGTCTTAACCCTGATTTTGATGATCAAGGTCTGCCGTTTGCCTATCCTTAGGTTAAATTGATTTAGTGAAAGTGCTGATGGAAATTTGAGGAACTTGTATTGGATTTAAGGAAGATTGGCAAGGATTATTCTTTTAGTTTGTGGGTGCGAGTTGTCTGTGTTTATTGAATATCCAATGTTGCTTGCTGAAATGTACTTTTCATCTGTTTACCTTTTAAGTAGTAGAGATAAATCGTTATTAACAGAATTGAATGAAGGAGATGCTAAATGCAAGCAATTCCAACCAGTTTAAAACTTAAATCAAGCTGAAAATAATGTTTTTCCTATTTGTTTGTAGCAGCTTTTGCAATCCATATAAGGCGAAGCTATCACCAGTTTTTCTTCACATGCTAAAATATCTAATTGCATTTTGGATCACTTGAAAAATAGGGCTTTATGACAATTTATTTTTTTGTACTTTGATTACAGGTAGATTTGCTAATTATATCAGTCCCATCTAGTGCTGGTGCTTGCAGTGGCAATGAGCGAATAGTTGAATGGCAATCAGTTTTTTCCAAAACTGAAATTCAAGTTTCCTGAGGTCAACTGCTAAACATGCTTGTTTACCTACCTTTAATTTAAAAGTCAAGTCTTGAGATACCTCATGAAATTCTTCTGATCTACCATGTGATGAACTGGTTTTGTGATAAGAGGCAGGATGATTTTATTCTCTATGTCCTTTTATCGTTTGTGAATTTAAATTTTCCACTGAGGTGATAACAATATCTGAATATGATTATGATATTGACTTTTGTATCCAGTTAGTGCATGAATAAAATGGAACGCATTTGGAGATTGTGTAGTTAATTTCAGCACTAGAAATTTCCACAAAGATCAATAATTTAGGAAATCCTTATAGAGAAGAGATTCTTGTGGTGGCGGCATCCATATTGTATATTTCCTGAGTTACGTAGTTTTTATTCACCTGCTGACATAAAATGAGAATGTTTTATACCTATCAATGGTTGGCCATTTGGTCAGAGAGTTTTCTCAGAAATGAGATGTTGGAGATTCATTTGATTTGTGTGGTTGATGTTCTTTTCTACTTGTTCTCCTTGAAAATCTAGCAGAGATTTGGAATCTGGGCCAAACTGAAAACATCTCAGTTCTGAATGTTTGCTGGGTTTTATATGCGGAGCCGGAGAAAAAATATTTTTAAAGGCTTGACTTGAAGGATGTCCAAATGACAAATTTGGATCTAGGAAAATTCTGATATAGTTTAATCTATATACGAAAGCCAGTTTGATTGATTGACGTGGTAGAATCCATTGTTGTGATTGGCTAATTTTATGTGTTCAGATAATGGTGTTTGTCCAATTCAATATGGACTGAGTTAACATCGTAATTTTTCTTGATTTAGTTGTTTTCAAATGATTGAAATGCCTTAAATTTGTTTCGCTGCTGTAAAGAGTTCTTAAGAATCAATCTTTGATGTTCTAACAACTCGAACACCTGTAGTCACAAACTAGAACGCCCATGCTCAAGCCATTTTAACTTACCTTTGCGGGTACGGTGTTGCATTCCACTTTATGTTCAGTGAAATTTTCGTCATATTTTTTGTTGTCTTACATATGATATACTTCATGGGCAATACATCCTAGTTTATTTTTATTTTGTGTGCCAAAATTCGAGTTATATCATTTCGTTTGTCACGTATTATCTTGGATTCATGGTCACTACTTAAGTAAAGGTTATATTATGGTTCTTCGAACTCATGTATGGGTATGGCGAAAAGATACGGTTCTAGTTGTTAAATTTACAGTGTAACTTGTTAAACCAAAGCCCCATGACCTAGCTTAAGGCCTAGGTGAGTCGGGTGGTTTAATTTGGATTGATCTAAATTAATTTAAAATAATATAATTTTAATATATTTTTGTTTTAAAAAAATGACATTATATTTTGACTTGATCAATTTTTACTTTGTTTAATTTGAAACCACTTCAAGTCAAATCCTAAGTAAGTCACCGGGTTTGCGCAGTTAAAGAGAAATCATGAGTATCATTTTCTCTATCAATGTGGCTTGGAGTGTTCAAAGACATTGTATTTCCTGCAAAGACTGTCAAATGCATCAAGACAAGTGGTGTGATATTTATGTTGGAAAATTTGTGTCTCTATTATGGTCATACATGTCAGTAACTTAGCGATGTAGATGCAATAACAACAGAGCTGGCTAATGCTATAATGACGTTTAAAAAAGAGAGAAAAACAAAAAACAGAAAAACAGGTGCAAAAAATTAATACGGAATATGAATTGTCATTTTCGTTGGTCTTAGTTTCTGTAATTCTGTTGCCAGGGAAATAGAGCTTACAACTTCCCAGAAGCAGAAAACCTGTCAGATCTCAGTTGCCAAACAACACTACCAATATACAAATTTCTATTCTTCACTCTACATTATTATAGTTGATATTTTCAATGCTCTTTAGCTTGGAGGACTGAAATTGCACATGCAATTTAGTAGCCAAGATGATTTTTTTTATTATTGTTATTTATTTATCAGAAGGAAATAATAAATGAGAGGATACGGTGGCGTGAATAAGAAAATGAAGAGGGAAAGCGTGCAAGTTGCTGACACTCTTCTTTTTTATTTGCTGGGTGTTTTTGGGATCGATGGTCATCCATTTTTTTTTATTTGCAGTAGCTTCCTGTGATGATGACCAAGAAGCAAATTGTGTAGAAGTCAGCCTTCAGTGTGCTTAGATTAAATATATCGCCCCTTTGTTTCAGGAAATTGTTTGCTGCTGAGTAGTACAGTCAAATGTGAGACAGCAACAACTCTATTAGTTATGCAGAAATTTATAGCATGCTGTAAGCTTCTGACTCCGTTTTCATTTTTTCCGTGCCTGTTTTTGGACTGTTTTATGACAAAATGTTGAGCCTAACTAATTACTTCCAACTGTATAGTCAATGACAACGTGCCCTTTGGTGATCGTTACAAGTTAATTTGGCATATTTTGAGAGAAAAGAGGTAAGGAAAAAAAAATCATTTTTAGGCCAGGGAGGTGTTCAAGTACTTGAGGTTTAGAATTAATGGTTCGACCTTCAACGAGTTTAAATTGTGGCTAATTAAGCACATAGAGGTGTTTTGTCCCATGATGGGTTCAAGGGGTAAGGAGATATTCATTCAACCTATTAACTATAAGTTCGATTTTAATTGTTAACTTATAAAATATGATATATATTCGATTAACTTTTAAAAAATGAGAGAATATTATTGTACGAAAAAACAGTGCGTGCGTGTGTCTAGATGCAAATTGATGGCATCTAGTGATATCAGCAGGAATTTGACATAATCAATCCGTCGCATTTAAATTCCTTTCTATCCTGACACTTTCCTCTGTATTATGATATCTTCAGCTATCCAGTCTTGCAGGGTCGCACACTCCAATTGTTTCAGAAAACAGTTGGTTCTAACTGATTACTAGGTATCATCACTAGCAACTTGCAGCATGCAAGACATGATACTAGCTTTCCTGACAAGAATAGATTCATGTATTCTACCCTATAACCAGAAAGTTATTGCTGATAGGCAAAACCTAATCTGGCTACAAGCCAAGTGTTCTTTAAAAATTCCCTTCATTATTAATGTATCATTTCTGTGAAGTTTCATGCAGTGCAAGTCAATCTCAAAGCACTGATGAACATGTAAATAAAGAAAAGATCATATGCTGTGGCCCCAAGTAAATCGTGGTTAAATTCTACTCGTTGCTGAGAATGGCTGAGACAGATCAGTTACAAAAAAAAAGAAAAAAAGAAAGAAACTCAATAAACCAAGCTTTCAATGAAAAAAAATATATTCACGTGGGTACGTTTATACAAAATTCAATGCTGGTAATTTTGTTTTTGGTCAAGAAAGATGCCAAATGGTGATTAGGGTTGGTGAGAATTTCTTGGAATCATGTAAAGCCAAAGGAGAAGAATTTCTTCCCGATAGGACTCTGTTTTCTTTATGATTGTTGCTCTCACGTTTCCTGATGATCTTAGCTGCTTTCGACGGCCACCTAACACGGGGATTCATGTTAAATACTGTATGAACAACAAAGAAATTTGGAATACTTTTATTTTTCGGTAACCAAACCAAGAATAAAGTTGTTCCCTTACCAAGAAATACAAAGCTTTAGCCACGAATGGATTATGAGTTAATGATACAGATCAATCAGCTTTATTTAAGTACTAATTAACAAAACCCTTTTTTTTTTCCAGGTGTTTAGGACCATAAAATAGAAACGTTGTTAGGAATTACAATTATCTATGAATTACGGATTCCAGTTGTGCTAATGGTGTTGCAGTACTCTTCACAGATTCGATTCCTTCTCTCATCCTCCTGTTATGTCTCTTGTGGTCATGCTTTTGTCTCCCTTTGCATGTGGGAATTAATTTGTAAGAATGTCAGGTTTATGATTTCTGGGATTGGAAATATTTTTTCTTTATATTTAAGATAGTTTTACAGTTTCAAACCTTCTTAAATTGATATTCTTGAAAAATAGATAGAGAGATCATATCTATCTTGAGTATTTTTTTTTAAAAAAATAAAAAATAATTGAAATATAATATTATTAATTTGAATTTCATTATAAAAAAAAATAAAACATGCTTCAATTCTTGATTTTTAGTTTTTGAGAATTTTGTAATTTCAGTATGGATAAAATAAAGTACACGTGCCATGAATCACAATTAAAAATCAGGACGTCTAATTAACTTGCTAAGCTATCATATGTGCAATGAATTTATGAATAAATAAAGGATGATTTACAACGCTACAACAAATTTGAATAGTTAACAATGATGGTTGTTTTCTAATTAGCAGGATAAGTTACTTGATTATCTTAACATCCTTGAGATCCAAGTCAATCAACATTGAAATTAATTAAAAGGGGTAATAAGAAAAAAAGTTAACACTAGCTTAACTAATCATCAGATTCAGAATTTATTCACTAAAAATTATCAATTTAAATATCATAAGTTTTAGGATCATTATAGATTTCAATGGCGATTAAGTTTAAAAAATCAAAAAAATTAATTAAAATATATGTAAATTAATATAGATATTCATAATTAAAAAAATCAAAATACTTGCTGGGATGCTAGGCTGCCCCTAGGAACTATATAAAAATTAAAAACCCAAGATTCCTCTCAAACAGTTTTCGAGGAGTGGATTCAGCATTCTACAGCGCGAGAGTATGCTTGGTCATAATGAGGGAACATGCCCTTGGTGTAGGACGAAACCAGCCTGTGGCCCATAACACAAAATCATGCCTCCTCTCTCTTCACTTATACTGAAGGAGGTCTCATAATGCTCAACCTGGATTGTTTTCTATGTTTTGCTGGGACGGATTCCTCTCCTCGTTTAAAACCTTCTTCTTCTTCTTCTTCCTCTTTCCCATCCCATTAATTATTATGTTTCATCAACAATAAGGATAGTATTAGCACCTGCATGTGCTAATCACAAGGCATGCCTTTCTTCTTTCCTTTTAATCACTGCTTTTAGCTTTTCATAGTATTAAATCATAGCTTTTTTTTTTCCTTCTCTCCTATTTATGCAACTTTTTGACCCAAAATACTAGAGCTTTGCTCTACTCTTGCTGGACCTCTAAGATAAACAAATTCAAACAACTAATTAATGTGGATCTATCTTTTCTTTGGAGAGTCTGGGGAGAGACGGGGAGGGGATTCTTTTGGAGTACTTTATAGTTTTGTAAAGAGAATTTATTCATAATTTGAATTATGTTAAAACAAAGAATAAAGGGTTTATTGCAGGTAAAAATCTTTAAAAGACTAAACACATACAAAATATGGGAAGATGGTCAAGATATTCAATTTTTATTTATTTATATCATTACTTGCCAAAAAAACTATTACAACTTTTTATATAGAAAGAAAATGGAAAACCTAATAATATCGAATAAAAAAATAAAAGTAGGAAAATTGTTCAATCCAAATAGAAAAATAACTAAAAAGGCGTTATAATATAACATAGAAAAATAAAAATAGAAAAAAATAAAATTAACAAAGTAAAATATATATCTTCCTAAAATATCTCATGCATCGCAATTCTTGATTTCATGTTTGTTTTTTACGTATTTTTCTCGGCAATTTGCATAATAAGTCACATATAATTTTTTATTTGATTTTTTACCTGTTGTGGACTTTATATTATTTATTTATCGAGACATCCTTTTTTAGATGATTAATTTTAATAATAAATTTTAAATTCCATGAACCAAACATCGCCTATTTTTCCACCTTCTATAAAATAAATTTGGAAATAATAAACCTCATTTGATAGGAGGAGCTTATTGACCAAGAATTCAAAAATAAAATATATTTCACTATGGATGATTAGTTAGTTTCTAGGTTTGCATTTATTTTAAAGGTCTTCCTTCCCAACTGCAACCACATGATATTTTTTATTAAAGGCTGTGACCTCCAAGATCATCACTAATTAAAAAAAATTCATATAATAGTTAATTATATAGTATATTACTTCATAATTATTTTAATTTTAATGGATAGTTATAAAAAATCTCATATGATTTAATCTGAATTTTATTTTTTCTATATTTTCATAAATTATACTTTACATACTCAATCAAATAAAAGATTCAAATAAAATGTAATATCGAAGATGTAAACTGCTAATATATATATTTAAATTATTTCTAATTTTAATTCGATGGCGAGAGTAAAATGAAAGTAATAATAATTATTAAAAAGGGTGGGGGGACAAAGGCAACTTTCTCGCTCTCTTTATCCCTAGGTGTGTTGGGAGTAGCAGTTGGTGGGTCACTGGCTCTTCAGACAATTTATTTTGCGGGGTCCAAATTTCACTACCATAAGTCATGTCTGTAGCGGAAATTCACACCCAAGTTTTGTTCTATCGTATCATACCCTAGACATCTTGTCACGCTCCTCCATGTCTTATATGACTGTTCTTAATTTTTTGCCCAACTTTCTTACCTTATACTTAATGATTGATCTCCCCACATAACTAACTGTCTCGGGTTGGGTTAGACCTAATTCAAGACCCGAGTAATAAATTGACTGATTTATTTCTTATTAACCTAAATTTTCGAGAAAAAACCTTGAATTTCTAGATTTTTTAATTAAATTATTTTGGTTAGACCGGGTAAATCCGCCAAGTTGGTTTTTGTCTGTAATCAAAAGAAGTAACTAAAAAGAAATCAATCCCCATCCCTTAAAAGCGCAATCAACGAAAATCCCATTACTCATTTTGCTCCTTCAATTAGTCTTCTCTCTTTATATTACTCACTGAAGCCAGGGAATGGAATGAAAGGCAGAACATGATCATGTCACAAACTCGAAAATGATGCCGGTATTCAGACTAGGTCCGGCCTCTTGCCCTCCTTTTCTCCCCGTCTTTATTTTAATTTTAATTTTAATTTTTTTAACATGAACTGGCAGCTCAATCTTCTATTCTTTTCCTACTTAAGATGCATAATTTAAGGTGTGTGAGAGAGAGGATCGTGTTAAATACAAATGGGCTGTCAGGAAAATAGATGTCCTTGCCTGCTCTCTCCTTGTTTCTCTCCTTTTAATATGAATTTCCTTTGTAAAACAAATTAATTAAAAAGATAGGCACCTACCCCTCGCCAGCCTTTAAACTATGCATTTTCTTCTCGCTGCAAGCCAAAAACCAAAAGAGAGACTCCCATCTCTCTTAACACTCAGATCTCTCTCTCTTTGTCTGTCTGTCTGTCTCTCTCTCTCTCTCCATACTGAAGAACCCAATTGAAGTTTATTCCATATCCTCTTCTAAATAATTGTTCTTGTTCTTTACAATGAGAGATATAGTATCTTGTTTTAGTGAAAATGCCATAGATGTGTCGCATTCTTCATGTTCTAGTTTCTCACACAATGCTTGTATCTCTCCAGGTCTCACCCCGTCTGTCCAAAACGCAGTCTCTTGTTTCTATAAGATCATCCTCTCAACTCAAAAACAACTCTTGGCCACTGTTTCTTGGTCAAAAAACCACACCAATCAAGGCCTTAGCATTAAATTTGGCAATGACCCTTCAACTTATTTCAAACTCGGCACTCATACCAGGTTCTTTCGAAAGCTGAAAGGCAACAAATTGATCGAATCTGACACTTCAAAGATTGAAGTCTTCTGGGATCTTTCTTCTGCTAAATATGGGTTAGGACCTGAACCTGTTGAAGGGTTTTATGTCCTGGTCATGGTTGATTCAGAAATAGGCCTAATACTGGGTGATGTAGGAGAAGAAACTTTGACCAAGAAGTTCAAAACTAGCAGTACCTCAGTTGCTAAAGTCAGTCTAATTTCAAGGCAAGAGCATTGTTCAGGCAATACTATATATGCTACAAAGGCACAGTTTTGTGAAACAGGAATTCAACATGACATTGTGATCAAATGTAGTGGAGAAACTGAAGGCTTGAAGCATCCTGTATTATCTGTATATATTGATAAGAAGACGGTGATTCGTGTAAAGAGGCTGCAATGGAATTTTAGAGGCAACCAGACAGTTTTCCTTGATGGATTGCTTGTTGATCTGCTTTGGGATGTCCATGACTGGTTCTTTAATCCTGGTTCCGGCTATGCTGTCTTCATGTTCAGGACAAGAAATGGAATGGATAGCAGACTCTGGTTGGAGGAGAAATTGGTGCAGAAAGAGCAAGAAAGGGTCGAATTCTCTTTGTTGATTTATGCCAGTAAGAGCCCTTGAAGAAAATTACTAACTTTATTCATTTTTTTTCCTCTGATTTTTAAGTGCCATTTTTTTGTTTTCCTTTCATCTTGAAAGGCATAGATACTTGAATTCTTGTGATCATATAAGAAATAATTTAGTTGTTCAGAAGCAGAAATGTCAAATTCTGATGTAACATTTAATTAGTTGTTGCTTGATTTATATTTCTCTGTCTCTCTTCCTCATTGTTTTTTGGATCATCCTGTCTTTTTTTCCTAGTCTGGGGTGAAATTGAGTTTTTTTCACCAAATTATTACTTTGATGTCTAAAATTTGAGGGGCTAGTGAGTGGGATAATTTGGCGAGGTTCAAATGAGCTAAAAGGGGAAACAAAAGATACCCTAACAAGGTTTTAGGGATTTTGAAGAGCGTCAAGGAAGATTTGACAAAAGGGCCAGGGTGAGGAAGATTGTAAAGGATCACGATGAAGATTGCTTTTTTCGGCTTGGAAGGGACAAAATAAAGTTGAATATCATGACAATGATCGCTACATTTTTACCAATTATGGATTTTTTTTTTCATTTTTGTTTTCTTATAGTTCAAGGAAAACACCTTATGTTTTTGCTTGAAAATTTCTCCAAGATCATTAAAAAATCTCTGTTAGGTGTTTGCCAGCATTTCTTTCCTTTTTTTTTTGTTTTCTTTTTAAAAAACCGGGGGTACGATGAATTTTAGACCGCCTATTTCCAATTCCTAAATCCCCTTTTCCTATCTCATTTTGAAAACATAAAATAACATAATATTGTTTACTTCAGAGAATTTTACGAATTGAATGTATTGATATTTATATTTTTCAAATAAATATGTGAATTCTCAAGGTTGTAACAATTTAATAAAATTAGTGTTTTCATTGTCATTAGTGTCATACCATCAATTATCCACCATATTATCTCTTAAATTAATGCCATAAATTTAATATTTATTTGAAGAAAAAAAAATATCGGCATATTTATTATAAAAACTTTTAAAATACACGCCCTTAAACATCTGGAGTTAATTTTAACTGCTGGTGGGACTGTTGTTTCAAGGAATTTCCAGAGGATGTGCAAGGTTGTCTGACTTCGGATAAGGTCCTCCTTTTTCTTGTCTGACACTTGCAAGCCCCCGAGGCACTGCCCTACCAGAATAGAGGCTCCACCATGTTTTCTCACAATCCAAAACTAGACCTGGAAATTCTTACTATGCTCTGGATCCACATTTTTAGTGTATAGATGTTGAAGCAGTTGAGGCTTTGAAAAATTAAAGCTAGCGCCGTGCAATTAAGCCAAGTATGAACAAGCTTGTGATCTCTAGGCACGAGGCAACTTAATTCGATTTTTTTATCCAAAAGAGCTTTGGCCCACAAATTCAATTCAAGCTTGTGACACTGTAATTCTTTCAATTTCAACCTCCAAACTTGTATTTATTCCAAACAGGTTGCTAGTAAGGGTGTTTAGGAAAGCTTTTGTTTTTTTCTAATGATTTTTAAAAGTGTTTTTAACTTGAAAAATTATATTATATATTTTTATAATTTCAAAGTGCCAACACAAAACTCATTTTCATATATTTTTAAATAAAAAATTATTTTAAAAACAGCTTGAATTGCAATCACAAAAAGTTTAATTTTTTTAGATTAATATGAGTATTTAACTAACTTGCATATACCTTAATTAATTTTATGGGATCTAAAATTAATATTTAAATTTTAATGGTACTAAAATTTATAAAATTTAAATTAATAATTTTTTTAAAATAAATTTAAAAACTAACACTAGTTAGAAAACTTCAATACTTTAATTTGTCTTCACTTGGCGGTAAATGGTGCGACACTTTCTTTCTCAAGGTCCTTTCTTCCTGGTCCCTCAGCCTTCATATTACTATATGGCCCACAATTAAAACTAATGTCTTAGCAACTAGGACAGGCAAGATTCCATTTTCACAAGAAGTCGATTCTCTACAAATCTTAGACGTTTCATTTTCATAGTACACTCACTCCTGTTTACTGTGCTTGCGATTTAAGCCGTCTAAGCATTCTTTTTTTTTTTTTTTAACCGGTCCACCCAAATACCATCAATTTCCTACACATACCAAGCTAGGGCATAATTACTAATGTTAAGAAAATTGTTATCAGGTTCTAATCTCGTGATTATCTCTTGATCAGATGATATATCTATATTTGATTTATTTATTCGTAGAGATACCTTAAACTTTGATATCGACGTAAAGACAATGGAACTTCTCTATGACGCATGGATCTGGAACAATAGGTGTTTGTTCTTGTTTTTTAAAGATAGAAGAAGACGAGGGAGGGAGGGAGAACCCATTAACATATCGAGACATGTAGAAAGGGTCTGGAAAAGGAGAAAAGAAAAGAAAAGAAGTTGGTAAAAGGGAACAGTCTGTGAAGACGAGAATGGTAGCTAGGTAGGCTAGATTTGCTTTGTGAAATCTTCACGTTGCTTCCACTAACTGCACTGTGAGGCTGATTCTGATTGTAAGTTAGTGCCAGGGAAGGTCCAGGTGTTCTTGAATTTCTCTACGATGTCGTATTTTCGAACTGACAGTAAGTTCCAATACTCTTTAATGAGAGCATCTCAGAGCACAATGTGGTAATCATATCAGGCATGCAAGAATTTACTGTCTCTCTCAGATTCATTGCCGGTGAAAGTAAAAGCTGGCTAATTCTGCTCGAGCTTGAGGGCACTTCCAAGTTCCAAATAGCAAGAACTTCCACCGCATTTCAGTGTTTGGAGGGAGGGACTGCCATCTTAGCCAAAACTGTCAAGTGGTTGCTGCCAGGAAGATAGGCTGTTCGTGGGTGGATTGCCCATGCCCTTCATTTTCGTCCCCATTTTCTTGAAATATCTGGCATTAGCTGAAAAGGGAAAAACCCAAATATCCATGCTCAAATAATTCTTGAAATGATATTAATTTAAGTTTGTCTTTGATAATGCGGTACAATGTGTTTGTCAACAATGCTTTTTAATTAAAATTTTTTGATGCTGCAGTGTTATCTTCCAGCTGTCTCCCAAGTGCTTCCCACGTGTCTTCACCAGCAGTCTCTATGATTATCAGCCATTGGATTGTATTTCTAGAATTGTCTTAACCTTCCTTTTCATTTCTTCTCCAGACACGCATCGTTTCTTCATCCTGATCTCCCTGCATGATAAAATCAGGGTCCGTTACGCTACCGCATGCAGTACCAGACGGAAAACAAGACCTGCAAATGCTAGAAACCTAATAGAAAATGTGGTGAGAATCGCAGACGCAATGGACCGAAAGCATTTCCCTGTCACTAATTCAAACTGAATCCGAGGCTTGAAGATCCTTCCTTCTCGCCATTGTTAGAGTTCTGATAATTGGGACTTGAGATTTCCAATATATATCTCCTTGGTTAGCTTTATTTACTCAAACTCTCCATGCATGCTATCCAGATACAATACTGTTAGGTCCTCCAGCACAAAACAAGATCCAAGGAAAATCCCAGTCAATTATTAGGCAAGATTTCTATGATTTTTTTCCAGATTCTTGACATGTGGAAAATGATCGCGGACCCGTATACTTGTATGAAGCAACAGGGGGAGTCATGGACTTAGAAAGTGCTTTCTTGAAGTAAATTGGGGCACTTGCATTCATAGAGTCATTAAGAGCACGACCTCCGCCATTCTGGAAAGGAAAACTTGAGCAAACAGAGTGCCGGTCAATCCATGGCATGTGTCTAGATTGTTGGTTTTCGCCCTAGCTCCTAACCTTGCAGCTCAAGACCATACCTGTCTTCGAGAACAATCGACACGCTTTTATTTCCCCTTTAGGACCACTATATTTACTAGATCAAAGGCCATCCTCTTCATTGTTTCAGGTGCAGTATTTAGTTTGTCTTGCCAGCATCGTTGTTAAACTGGATATGAGCTGCTAGGATGGATTAACAAGAAAACTCGTGAAGTTGTGATTTGAAATCTAATCTGGATTGAGTTTAAAATTAAATTAAAAAAATATTAACTTGGTAAATTTTTAGTAGATATGAACATGTTCTTAATAACATAATTGACCTTTTTAAACTTATATGGTTCAATTCTAAATTATTTTTAATAAAAATAATTGGTAGAGATTGAGTAGGCGCTTTAAAAATCCAAATCATTTTCTAAATCATCCCTTGTACTTGCTATTTATCAAATATGTTTTTAATTTTAGAGCTATTTAAAAAAATGAATAAATTAATATCAAGCAACGGCTATAATAGTTTGACGATTTAAAATGAAACGTAAGAGTGAGTGGGCCTTTTGTTGTTTTTTTGTTAGGAGATGGCTGGCTTGATAGTCCAGGTTAGAGCAAGCAATCTTGGGCTTATGGAATGCCTGTATTTGTTTTTTTTTAATAAAGACAGTGGGCTTTTGGTTAACAGTTAATGATAGTAAAATGCCCGGGTGTTATAAATTACTGTGGGAACGAATATTAATTTTTCATTTTTTATATAATTAATTAGCGGTGAATATTATTTTTACAGTTGTATTAAATTGAGAATTTTTTATCAGTAGAATTTAATTATTCTAGAAATCTCTTAATTTATCTTGATTAACTTATGAGATTTTTTTTTCTCGTTGAAATTTATATTTTAAGATGACTTGAAATAATACAGAAATAGCAACAAGGTTTAATTTATGTTTTCCGATCTTAATTCATTATTAAAATATTCATAGGGTATTGGAATATCCAAAAAATAATAAAAAAATTATTAAGATAAAAAAATTATTTATAAAAGTTGCTTACGAGATTATGGCGTGTGATATTTTTAAAAATAATATTTTCACTTAAAAATATACTAAAATATTTTTTATTTTTATACTAACACATTAATTTTTTTAAATATAATAAATAATGATTTAATATCTTTTGAAACCAAAAACACTTAAATTCAGAAGTTATGGTAAGAAAAAAAAACTATATTGTGCTCTCTCGAAGCCAAAAATACATAAATATTACAAGAACAATAAACAAATCACAAGACACGTGTTCAAATATGCATAGCCATCCTTCTCTGCATGCCTCCCGTTGATTTTATATCAGACTTTTTTACTAGATAATTTTTTCATGCATCTATAATATTTTAATTTATATTAAATATAGTTTTTTATTGTTTTTTATTTTGTTATTTATCTTATTTTTTTATTTCCACTCTTTAATATTTTATTAATATTTTTTTATCAAAAATTCAAAAAAATAGGCCAAGTTGGATTAGATTTTTTTAGGTGTCTTTTTACAGTTGAATTTTGTTAACGCCATTTTTATATATCATGATCTTAGATATGAAGCTTTGCGTGTTTATCTATCCTTGCTCTGAATAATATATCTATATATATATATAATTTACTTATTGTTATTACTATCTAATTTTTTATCATGTTATCAAATCAATTAAAGTGTTATCTGATTATCATTTTTTTTCTTGCATCTTTTTAAAAATAACCGTTTCCTGATTTTTCAGGCTGTCATTATAAAAGCACGGTGCAGTACTCCTACACTAAGCTGTCGCGCTTGCATAAGTCACGGCACAAATTTGAACATATTTGTGCACTGCATGCTTGGATAATTCTTCCATGCACAGCTCAAAAGTGGTTTCTTTCAGCTGGATGAATTAATTTCTAGCGGTCCTTTCAATATATAAGTGCGTGTGTCAGTACCCTCATGACTCATGTGGTTTGAGTGTCGTTTTATGCACGCGTGGAAGATTACAACTGAACTAATTACAATTAACTAGTCAATTATAGAACTAATTATGTAGAGCATGCTAGTTAAATTTCAATCCAATTCAATATTTAAATTAAAAATTATATTTTTTTGGTTAAATATCTTGTTTAATATGTAAAATTAAATCCTTACAACATGTGCTAATCCAATATCAAGAATTATTAATTGGACCTGATCAGAAATTAAATACTATTTGGCTCATGTGCTGGCCGCATTATTTGAATCAATGGGAACCTCAATTAGTCATATAAGACCTAGTCATAGCTTATCGGCGTGGTCTAGAATCCTACGACATGGTTTAAAAGCATCCCCGTCGGATATTCACGATCCCGATTGAATTGTTTTTTTTTTTTGAAAAAAAATATCTTTTAACTTTAAATTTTAGTAAAAATAGATATTTACTAAAATAAATATCTATTACAGATTTGAATTTGAATTTTTGATTCAATTAGATGTTATGATTTTTAGCCATTAACTTCTTCTTTCTAACGGGTACTGGATATTTTTTAAAAATATTTTAATTAAAATATAATTTAAAGCTAAAAATTATTTTTCATAAGATATGCTAAACATAACCATAAAGTAATCTATAAATTGAATTTGAAAAATTTAAGAGCTGTTTCTGAAAATAATACATGAGAAGCAAAATCTAGATCTCTCAGTGGATAATATTTGTTTACGTGGTTAAATTGTTAAGAATAAATAAAAAAAATATTTTAGAAAAAGTCATGAAAATCTAACACTGTCAAGAACACGATCATCATTAACCAGCTTTCAATGGTCCGGCAGTACTTACAGATAGCATACAGGAGGCCAGGATACAATTAATGACACTATTTCAAAAGATCATCTTCTTTAGCAAGGGAGGTGCTCATGACTCCTGACGAGTTAAACGACCATTCATTACGATGCAGCGGCTAATTAATGAAAACATCATTCTAAATCTCTCTCCCCCCCCTAACATTATTAAAGACCAGAGCATTGGATGAATTTTATAGTTGAATTCATCTGCTTGTACCTAAAGCCGTTCTTGACACTTGGGGCCAGCTACATGGTCTATTTATTTCTTACTTTAATCAATTTATTTAGCCCTAAGCATGCCTTTAATGTTGATTTGTTACATCATTTGTCATCTCCTCTCCTATAGTCACTTCCAGAGTCCCCTTGTCCATTTCATGATGCCCGTTGCCCCATCATCTTCAATTATGCAGTCATGGGAAATGCTATGATTAAGCGCAATTTAAACATACAAGAGGAAGAAAAGAGAGGCAAGTACTAGATGTTTATTACAACAGGAATGTGAAAAGAAATCAAGAACTGTGTATCCAGTTTTAAGTTCTCTTGCATCAACAGTGGAAGAAGAAAGCCACCACTACAAAGAAAGAAAGTACAGATAAGAGGACACTGTCAACAGGCTTAGTTGATCCTGCCATAGAAATGACCTTGTCTTCTGCAAAATCAGAAACCAATGTTAAAAACAGGATGGACAAGAAAACCAACCAAAATACCAAACATTCGAAGAGATCACAAATGCGGATATATGCTTACTACAATCTTGAGGGTGGCACATGCACTTCAACCCAACGCCACAATTTCCATTAGATTTTTGGCACTCATTACAGATATCTGGCACATGATCAGGAATGTCAAATGATATCCTTGTACCTAATTCATATCCCTCGTAGTCTTCATCGTCTAGTGACCTTCTATACACCTGACTGTAATGGGAACAGTTCAAATCTTTTGGATGAAAAGCCTTACCAAGATTTTCAAGATCATCGACAAGTGAACAGGAATAGGGGGCTTCAAGTTTTTGCCTATGAGTTTTAGAAGAAGCTGCACATGGATTCAAGTGACTGCAGTTAAGCATAGATGATGGCATGGGAGAGTTGCTATTTAAGCAGTTGAAGAGAAGAAGTGAGTTGGGCTGTGGAGGAGTGGGAAAACCAGCAGATAGAAGTGAAGGAGAGATATAGTGCCTTGAAGAAGAACAAGAAGAATGAGAAATGGTAAGTGTTTTGCTTGCATAATTAATGGAAGAGACTGGAAAAAGACCCAGAGAGGTTCTAAAGTACAGTTTTTGAGATCTGCATAGGATCATGCGGTTTAATGGGGATTTAGCAGTCGAATTTGGACTCCAAAAAGGAGTTTGAATTTGGATTTTTCCACAAAAGCTTGTGGAAGCTGTATGCTGGCACAGGGAAGAAGTGAAGAAGAAATTGATCAGGGTGAGAAGAAGAGGATAGAAAAGGTTTAGTTTCTTAGATGTGTGCATTTCCTTTCCTTTTTCTAAGCTTGTTGATCTTTGAAATGGTGAACAGGTGAAGAAAAATTCCAAGGCTCCTGTCCTTGATGACTAGATGTAAGTAGATGAAGAAGAATCTGCTTCTATTCATCAAGGATAAAAAAACCACGAGAAAAGAGAATCTACTTTTATCCTTGCAATGTATCTTATCTTCTGTCTAGTCTTTTTCTTTTCTAATCCCTAGGTAGCAACTGGCATGGCACCTTTGATAACCGAAATGGAAGAACATTTATTCACATTATGTTTCCCATTGGTTCAATATTTTCTTTTCCTTTTTCTTCCCCTTTTTTGTAGAATTTGAAATCTCACAGTGACCCTTTTTGACTTTCTGCAACTCTCTATTTTCCAGTGTGATGTTGCTTTTTAGATTCTGTTCGACTCTTGGCTCTCGCTACTCTAGTAGCTGATGATGTGTGAATATGTGAGAGTAATGGGGCATTAGCCCACTTGCTGGTTAGCTGATCTCATTGTGCTCGTGCATTTTCTTACACACAGCTGATTATGAGCCAATATAAGTTGAGAATAAATTGAGGCAGAACAGTGAAGCAGTCATGGAACAATTTACTCCACCGTTTATTTACTATTTGTTTACTTTTTGAACTGAGGAGGAGCCGAATAGGCAGACAAGGATTGCTTTTTGCTACATGATTAAGAATCCAATGTTTTATGGATCATTGGTTACATTAGATAAAGGTTTTGTAACAAAGTCAAGAGAGTAGTTTAATCACCTTTTGACTAACAGCTATAAGGTTCAAAAGTATAGATTTCACAGCAGGGCAATCTCTATTCATCAGAAAGATGATAAAAAAGCAAAATGATCATAAAACATTTCCCATATTACAGAGTTTGAAGATCCATAGGGTGAGCTGGTAGAGGAAATAGCTAGCCACTAACAATTATACAAAGCAACCACATAATGATTTCAAACTTTATAAAACACATGCAAGCACCATTTTTTTTGCCTTCTATTATCATGAGATGTTCTAGATCATGCCGATGGCTTAACACAAACAGATGGGAAACAAAGCACCACGATTTTCTCAATAGCTGCTGAAAATGTAGCAGAATATTCAACATGGTTAGGATGGCCCTGAAATGCAGCATAGTCTTCCTTCTTGTCAAACGTCATGGAGAAGGAATGAGTAAAGCCTTGTGTAAGCATCTCTGGGCCTTCAGAATCCTGCCCCCTGTCAAAACCAAGATGCAACACAGGAGTGCTTGAATTGACATGCAAGTTACAGAAGCAAAGGGCTCGATAAAATAATGACTTACCATTCAAAGGACTTGACAAGATCAACCTCTGAAACCAGCTTCTCCATCCCCTTTACAATATCGTCGACCACAACACCTTCCTTGAACTTAACAACCACCAAGTGCTTGATCTCTCCCATGGCTCCTGCACCCATGAACACCAGATGTGCTAACCAAAACCTATTATATATACACGCAAATGTTATTCATGTGTCAACTTCCACAGTCTTGTCTGTCCACTGTTACACCCAATGACACATTTCACCCCTAGGGTTAGCAAATCTTCACCCTCTCTTGGACAGCAAATGCAGCTTGAAATCTGGAAAAGTACAATAAATGCATTGCATGGCCTATTGACCCACTAGTCAATAATTTCTTTGCTCCAACTCTCAGCAAAATTGTCCAGTCTCCGTTGTCTTCACCTTTTTGCTTTTGCACATGAATGGGGTCCTTGATGGTTTAGTGCCATGTATTATTTCTTGAAATTTGAAATTTCAAGTGCGATCTTATTTTTTTTTCCATGGACATGATCATCACATATGACAGGCCTTTTGTTCTCTTTCTTTTTCATGTGTGTGGAATAATTCTTGAGGGAGAGCACTTTTGTTTTAGCACTACTCCTTCCTGAAATTTAAGCATACAATTGTTTTTGCTGAACTTTTCTCCATGTCCTTCCCATGTGCTCCTTCCTTGGTCGTCATAAATGGATGCCATATCCCTACTTATCTTTAAGGAATCATTATTTAAGCCTTTCACAGAAAGAGGAAGTTGTAAGGTTACTGTCATTAAGATCATTTCATGATTTTGGACATTTTAGTTTACACGCACCTTGCAAAAGCATGATAACCATTGCCCCGCAATTTATAACTAGCCTGATTTCATTTAAAATTTGGAGAAGCTTCAGTTTAGTCCCAGATCTATTAGTCCTTAATTTATCATTTGAATCCTAGACCTTTCGATTCTTTTCATAAAAAAATCTACCAGGATCTTCTCCAGAACATAACGGATATAAGATAATGTTATCTCTCTAAACATCCAAGACGTTCAAACTTAAAATAAGCCTTAATATGTCTTGAGGGAAAGTTATATAACACTGGCAAAAGAGAACTTTCAAGGGGAAATGGCTCCACATGTTTTATACTCTAAGAGTTTTATAGATCTGTTATTATATATGTTATCTAATCCATCATCCTGTCATGTTTCCACCGTCAAAACTAACAAAAATACATCACCTGACGTGTATATACATATATATAATCAAGTTCTGATTTTACATATCCAAGATACCCTTCACATACAGAGATAGAGATAAGAGAAGAGGATTTGAGATCTAATTAGGGTTCGATAAACTGAAATTTAATATAAAATTATAGCGTGTTGATAGCGTTTGGGTTGAAATTGATGAAACTAAAAGGTTTATAACTCAATTGATAATGGAATAATATGTCAATGGCTAGATCATGGTTTCCTTTAAAATTCTGTCCATGGCATTTGGCCAATATGTGACACTGTCAATTCAAAATGATTTGTTTAGATTCTCAGTTTAGCAATGATCTACAAGCCTCTTTTTTTTTTGTTTTGTTTTTTTGACATATTGGCATCTATGCTTTAGAGAAATTTTAGCATATCCACCCAAGAGATAGTGGTCTTGACGTGTTGTTTCAAATCTGAACATTGATGGGTAGTTTTCTTACTTTTTGGTTGGAGTTGCCGGTTAAACCACAGACATTGGACACTACGAAATAGTAATCTTCTTTAATTATTGAGTAAGCATACCCACATGACTCCTTCAAGATCCTCACCATCTCTGTTTGCAATGTCATTAGCTAGTTTAATAGCCAATATAGAAAGCAAGGAAAAAGGAAAAAAGAAAAAAAGTAAATCAAGTTTAACTAAAGTTCCTCGTAGATTTGGCTTCAAATTGACAGAAAATGCCGGGCATTTCCCACCTTCATTTCTAGCTTAATCTGGTAAGTTGATCATGATTAATTACTGTCATCACCTTTTTGTTCTGAATTACTTGACATCATCTTAACGACAAGCTCAATAGTTTCTGGTTAATCAACTGATCAAATCTTGAACAGGGTGGTGAGCTCCCTAGTTAATCTTGAACACCTTACTGTTAAACTCAAATTAACGAGGCCAGTGGCATGGCTTACAGGTGATGCCAGTAGAAAAATTAGTCTACAAAATAATTCTGCTGCGAAAGACTCCATGGAGGGCCTCTGATGACATAAAGATACAAACAAAAATTATACAGTGTACCAAAATTCGTGGGACCGAAAAACAGTTTGATTGGTGACTGCACAATAGATTGAGGAAGCTGATCACCATGTCACTGGTTCAATTGGTGGGTTATTGGCCGGCTAGATTTTCTCTGTTCGGTTCTGAAAAGATGTTTGATGGGTTATATTTTTTGTAACAATACCATGCTCGTACGTACGTAGGATTGATAAAAATCAAATTGAAGAAATTCCTCAAATCTTCTTGAAAAAACAAAACTGGATTGAACGGCTCTGATCAAATTTCTATTGTAAACAATCTAAAAATTAAATGTTTGTTTCGGAATGTACTAGCATATTATTTTTGAAAATGATTTTTATTTGAAAATATATTAAAATAATATTTTTTTATATTTTAAAAATAATTTTTAATATCAATATATTAAAATATCAAAAAACATTAATTTAAAGTAAAAAATTATTTTTTAAAATGTTTTAAAACATAAAAACCAAACGTATTCTAAAAATTTGATAGATTTGGTAGCAGATTCATTGTTTTTTTTTTTTGAAAAAAAAATTATTCAATTCGCTTGTTCGGCTGATGCACTTGCCTTCTTGTATCCTGCAAATTTCTTTTCTAAGAACAATATATATTAAAAAACGATGATACATTGAGGGGAAACTAAAAAATGTTTGCCAACAAAAGTAATCAAGTATAAACGTTTCATTTCACCAGAAAACGGAACTAAATTTCATAATTTGTTACTGTATCTAAATCAATTATAGTCTAGAACACTTGGTGCAGCAGGTTTCCCCAAAAACAACATACAATTCACTACATGTGATGGGTTTGCTTCAAGCTAAATAAAATAAAAAGGAAATTAAAGATGAATCTTGGTTAGCTAAATTTAATCAAATCATGTCATGATTAAATCTGGTCTAAACCCAACTAGATTAATTCTAAGATTTTTTTTTAAAATATCATTTTAATAAAAGTGATGATCCAATTTAATTTAATGATCCAATGATTTTTTTTTAAAGATAAAAAAAAACCTCAGATCAACTATAACAGCTAAAAAACCAATACACCGGAGATGCTAGAGGGGTCTATACTTGTATTTTGATCACGACTATCAATTATTTACTCTGGAGGAGACGGCATCTATTTTATTTTCCCCTGATTCTAGGTTTATGAATTCACGTTGTGGCTCTTTTCACCCTACCGACAGGAGGAGCAAACCCCCCCCCNACCCCCCCCCCCCCCGTGCAGGGAATAATGGTTGAGTACACGTCTTCTTGTTTGTACGTCCCAAACGTTAACAAGTGTTGGTGGTATTAGTTCAAAAAAGGGCTCCACATCCTATTGAGTGCGGTTGCCTGCTGCTCCATTTAGGACGGGGACATGAGGTTTAAGGACACGGAGTTAAGGACAACTTGAATAAGGACACTCGAACAATCTGGAAGCCCTCGTACGTTTGGGTCCTAAAAGAACAGGCAAATGTGCCGAGCAAAATGCAATTTTGGTGTCCCTTCCGGATTATTTTAATACATTAAGTCAATATAAAAAATATATGTTTTATTCTTCTAAATCTTAGGATAGCATCCTGGTTATTTTAATACATTAAGTCGATAATATAAATGATGTGTCGTAGAATCATTTTAAAAAAATAAATTTAACTGATCTGATAATACTTTTCATCGTCGAATAAAAAAACAAAAGCATAGTTAGCCTACGTCAAAATAAATTTGTTTCTTTCCCTTCGATTAATGGAACCTGGAAGGGCCCCAGTACTCTTACTTGGACCCGATCTATGTTTTCAGGCCCTCGGCTTGGATTTATGATAAAAATAAAAGAATACCAGCACCGGCCCAGATGTCATGCGCCCTCGTTCTGGCGTATTTGTTCAGGCAAGTAAATTCCCTCTTCCTCCCAGTTTTTAATCACTGCACCAAACTTCACGTCAAAAACATTCGACATGATGTGTTTGGTCTCTGAGAGATTGAAGGAGGAATGAAAACCATGTATTTCTAGAATATTTTTATTTTATGTGGCTTTCTTTTCTAATGTAATTTATTTATTTAGATGCTGGTGTAAATGGCTGGCGTTTACAGCATACTTTTAAGGTCCCCTGAATTCTACAACTTGCAAAGGTAATCAATTATATGACTACCTATAATATCAACCTTGGATAGATGCATAATCAATTGGAATTTGCATCCTATGCTTTCGCCTCTGTCTTTCATGTGTCACGTATGAGGAGGAGCAACAATTTAAACTGAAAATCACGAACACAACTTAATTTATTTGTTCAAATTATTTTTTAAAGTGACTTTTATTTTAATATATATTAAAACATAAAAAAAACACAAAAAAATAATTTAAAACGAAAACAAATTAAAAAGTTCTCAAAATCATAATTTAACCACAATCCCGAACATCACTATCTGTAGCTTCCATGTTTCTTTATAACACGATTTCCAAGTAGTATATTTTGTAGTTTCCTGCTCGTTTCGAAGTTTGAACTTCAATATAGAGTATACTTGAAATGTCATTGTTTCTCTTCTGATTACAGGAGAAGACACTTATAGCTGCTTAGGAAGATTTCCCGATATTTTTTTGGCTCTGAGTCGTGTGAGTTTCTCGGCCATGTTGAGTTGGACCTCATTATTTCATGACTAGCTTGGGCCATCAATTGGGTCCTTACGGAACAATACATTTGATTAGAAAACAAAGGCTTTCAGCCCATTAATAAGTCAGACCCAATTGAAAACAACATCCACACGTTTCAATTCACAGCCAAGAGGATTCTGGAATTTACGAGAAAGTTCGTCAATCTTCTAATTTTTATCTGATGTTTTTGGTTGTCCTTGATAATCTTCCATCATCGGCGGACAACTCGATCATCCAGAACAAACCAGATGCCTGCTTTACTTCTTATAAATTCCCGACTTGTTCTGTATCTGGTTCTCATGCAGAAGAATCAAGAAGTAGAAGAAGCATTCAAAATATTAGCAGCAGACCAGCAGATATTAATTCTCTGAAAAAGAAGATGGCAATGATTCCAAGCTTATTTAACAATCGACGAGGCAGTAGCATTTTGGACCCATTCTCTGCTTTTGACATTTGGGATCCACTCAAGGACTTCCCTTTCACTCCCTCTAATTCCCTCATCTCTCGTGAAAATTCTGCTTTTGTTAACACCCGCATTGATTGGAAAGAGACCCCAGAAGCCCATGTCTTCAAGGCTGATCTTCCAGGGCTTAAGAAGGAGGAGGTGAAGGTTGAGATTGAAGATGACAGAGTCCTTCAGATTAGCGGAGAGCGGAGTGTGGAGAAGGAAGACAAGAACGACACATGGCGTCGTGTGGAGTGTAGTAGTGGCAGGTTCTCGAGGAGGTTTAGGCTGCCTGAGAATGCCAAGATGGATCAGGTTAAGGCTTCAATGGAGAATGGGGTTCTTACTGTCACTGTGCCTAAGGAGGAAGTCAAGAAACCTGAACTCAAGGCAATTGAAATCCTTGGTTGAAGGAGACAGATGCCTATTGGTTAGTATCCCCTGTTTGTAAGAATTATGGTTCTTTTGTGTGTTTGTTTTTCTCAAGTAGGTGGAAGTTCTGGCCTCCCTGTTAACATGCGCTAAAGTGTTCAATGTATTGCATAACACAACAATTTTGCTGAAGAAATTTTTCATCCCACTCTCCCTTTCCTTCCTGATGTGTTTCTTTTCTTTTTCATGTTCACTCTTTCACTTCCGTGGGGCATGCTTGTTAACCCCATCTGGTCTAACAGCTTAATCGTACAGATTTAAGACTCGAAACTGTAGCTTAATTGAATTTTAATTTATTTAGTTTAGGTATTAATATAGTGCAATTCATGATTCTAGCGCTTTGATTCAAATTTGAACAAGGCCTTTTTCCTGGATGAATTCTCGGATGGATTTGACAATTTTCCTCTTCGGAATGTCTATTTTATGATATAAAATTGGTTATTCCAAACAACAATGAAATATATTTCAAACGGATATATTCAACATAACGAGACCAAGTTCGAAGCTAATCGACAAAAATACAGATTTGTTTTTATTGTTTGTAGAAAGCAGATGTACGCTTCATCACACTCACAATTTGCATACAGGTTGAAGCCCACCAGAAAATACTGAATTAATGCAGATTTTACCAGTCAACAATGGAGAGCCAAACACCACTTATTAGAAGAGCCTGCTCCCCTTTGCGCGCCACCATTTCCGTCCCCCCCTCCTCTTAAATCTGGAGTTTCCACCTTAAAGAATGCAGACAGTGAGAGGATCTTTCTTGACGTTTTCAAGTTATTCTCACAAATTTGTGATCACATCCACTAGAAAATTTATATATCTCCACCCATGCGATGCCCTATTGTTAATCATGGAAAATCCTCTTCTGGGTTTCCACTACCAACTCATCGGGATGGTAGAGATAAATGACATAACCAATATTTTCATGGTTATAATTCCTTGACAAGCAGGCTTACGTCTTGTAAATGGGAGCTTACAGAGATGAAAGACCATCTTTATCTCCAATTTCCTATTTCGCAAATACCTGATTACCAAAACGCTTTCACGCGTCCATGACAGCATTTAATGGTAGAAAACGTTGGTATTATGTTTTCAAAAGTTTTTTAAGTTTGAAGATTTGAATTATAATCTTAAATAAAATGAAGTGAGGAAAATATACGATGAATAGTTTTAAAGAGTTATTTATCAATAATCACAACTAATCCTAGAAAAAAAAGCAATTAAAAGAAGATCATTATTAACAACTTCGTTTAATCTATTTTAACTTGATAATTTAACAACGTTGATAGTATATCTTCAAAACAATCATCAAACTTCAATGAAATTTTTAAGTTTTTAAAATTGAATTATATAATCTTAAATAAAATGATTTGAGAAAAATATATGATGAATAGTTTTAAAAAGTTATTTATCAATAATGACAACTAATCATTAAAAAACAACAATAACTAAAATCGAAACATCAACATTCAATTTTTTAAATCTAAATTGACTTTATGGTAATCAGTTTAACTTTAAAAAAAAAAATTTTAAAAACTCAATTTATGTCATGTAGATTACAGGGGCCTATAAGCAAAATAGGAGACATAGGTTTGAGCCCATTGGAAGTTCAAAACCCTATCGAACAAGTCCATAAATTTCAATCCACGGCCGAAATGATGAAGAATTTACTGGAAAGCTCGTTAAACTTCCAGTTGTTAATCCGACGTTGGACCCAAAATGTTCAACAATCACTTCTCACTCCATTGTCCAGAACAAACCATATTCCTCCCTTACGTCTTATAAATATACCAAACCTGTCTTATCGTTCTTACATCAGTAAGAAAAATCTGAGAGCAAGAGGCAATCGAGAATTCCACAGCTAGTCATCAAACCAAAAGATTGTATCCGACAAAGAAAGAAGAGAGAGATGGCATTGATTCCAAGCTTCTTTGACAACCAACGAGGCAACAGCATCTTCGATCCATTCTCATCACTAGACATCTGGGATCCGTTCAAGGACTTAGCCCCTTTCATTTTCTCTTCAAACTCTCTCCTTTCTCGTGAAAATCCAGCTTTTGTTAACACTCGGATTGATTGGAAAGAGACCCCAGAAGCCCATGTCTTCAAGGCAGATCTTTCGGGGGCTTAAAAAGGAGGAGGTAAAGGTAGAAATTGAAGATGACAGAGTGCTCCAGATTAGCGGACAGAGGAACATGGAGAAGGAAGACAAGAACGACACATGGCATGGTGTGGAGCGTAGCAGTGGCAAGTTCTTGAGGAGGTTAGGCTGCCTGAGAATGCCAAGATGGACCAAATTAAGGCTTGTATGGAGAATGGGGTTCTTACTGTCACTGTGCCTAAGGAGGAAGTCAAGAAACCTGATGTCAAGACTGTTGAAATCTCTGAAATGAGATAATCAATCCCTACTTGTAGCATATGTATGCGCATATGTATGTGATGTCCTGTATAAACTATACTAGGAATCATGGTCTCCCTGTTAGCATTCACATGCCTTCAGTGTATTGCAATGTAAGATTACAGTTTTGTTAATCAAATTTCCTGTCTTCCTTGTGATTTTCTGAACTTTGAGAATATTGGTTTATATGATTAACACATGATCTGGACACATTGACAGCAATACCATGAGCTTCTGTTAAATAGGACAAATTCATCAGCCAAAAGGGCAATTAGTGTAGAAGAAGAAGTGCCAATTTCATTGCAAATAATTTGAATCAAGCTTGTGTCTTATTGCTGACCAATAAAATGTTATTAATAAGACAAAACAAATTTACATTTTTGACTTATAAATATTTTCAGATTACAGATGAAAAAAAGCATCATGAAAGTACTACCTTCTGTTCATGTAATTTTTTTTTAAAAAACGCTTAAACTTGTCCTCTTCTGGTTTTGCATCTCAAATATAATAAATATTATTTTTTAAAATATATTTTATTTAGAAATATATTAAAATAATATTTTATTTTTATTTTTTTAAAAATTAATTTTAATATAATATGTTAAAAGAATCTAAAAATATTTAAAAAACTAATTTTAAATAAAAAGTTTTAAATTTAAAAAAAAATATTAAGTTACATCGCGGCCACCTTAAACAGGTATAAATCGGATATGTCTCGTACTTCAAAAGTGAAGGCAATTCACCAATTTTAGCTCTTCTTTTTTTAGGGTCCAAATTACATGATCCTCTGTCTTGTAGCTACCACTGACAATGACATATAGTATACCAGCCCATATGCTGCTCCCTATTATAGTTAATGCAAAATCAAATCCTAACTGACTGGCAATTTGGCATGCTCGAGAAAAAAACACGCAAAATATTTTCATGTTTATAAATCCCTTGAGCACCATCTCATAATTGTTAAACTCGGATTTACTGTGAAGTTTATAACTTGAAATGTAATAGGTTTTGATGGGTGATCCTGTTAATTTGATTATATGTAATTGGTTAAATACCAAGATTTTTTCTTATAAAATAAAATCATTTTAATAAAAAAAATATTGATCTTGATTCACTCATTAATCCACCAGGTAAACTCACAGCACAATGACCTGAGTTTTTTTTTGTTTGAAGTCAGATGCCGGGAATGTTCCGGCAACTATACAGTATACACCGGCCACCAGGCCGGATTTCATTACAAGTGTAGCAAAGGGCCCAAAATGCCACTAGCAAGGCAGCTACGGCCTACTACCCAACAAATCCTTTCTCTTGGAGTATAAACAAAACCTCCTCCTTTTATTTTAAAACCCTCGCACGCAAGTGAACTCCCCGTTAAATTCCCAACTGTATCAGACTGTCAGGGTATTAAATTAAATTCTGCAGGGCTTCTTCTCTTTAGGCTTTACATTCCAAACAAAATTAAAAAATTAAGAAAATCCACCACTTATTTCTACTGAAGAAAATGGGGGCTTATGGCAACGAAGAACTCCCACTGCCTCCAGTTTCCGATTTTTCAAATACCCGACTATCCAAACACGTTCACGATAATGTCCACGGCAACATTTACCTCGATCCGGTACCCTTACTCCCTTTATCTCTCTGTAATTATTATTATTTTCATTTTTTTAATTTTTTTTCCTTGGACTGCAGCTCTCTTTAAAGTTCATTGATACAGAGCAGTTTCAAAGGTTTTGCTTTTTATTTTTTTTGTTTCTTCATATATAATTTCTTTCCTGAATCATGCGTTTTCACGTAATGCTTGTCTATTTATTTGTTACAGGCTGCGGGACCTTAAACAACTTGGTGATTTCTGTGTTCTTTTCCTGAAAAATAACTTTCTTATTTAATTATTTTTTAATTATGAAAATTAGTCACGGTTTCCGGGTGCCTCAGGTGCTGCGCATATGGTTTATCCTGGGGCTGTGCATACCAGGTTCGAACATTCTCTCGGCGTGTATTGGCTTGCTGGTGAAGCTGTGCAAATGCTCAAAAAGTACCAGGTAATAGAGTCGTACACCTACCTAGCACCTATCCTCTTAATTGCGGCGTTTTTATTTTTCATATTTGCTACTGATGATTACAGGGTTTGGAGCTAGGTATTGATAATTTTGATATTCAGACGGTGAAACTTGCAGGTAGTTCAACATGTTATATATAGCGTTGTTGCCCCGGAGATAGATTTATTTTCATATCTTCGTCTTCCCAACCAAACATGTTTCTATCCTGTTTCTTTTGTTATAGGACACTAACCAAATGCAAGGCAAGTGCCTCTCTTTAATGTTAGCTGGTGTCGCGGTTTTTCGTTTTGTAATTTTTTCATTCAATTTGTAGGACTTCTACATGATGTGGGTCACGGTCCCTTCAGTCACTTGTTTCAATCCGAGTTTCTCCCTCTGGTTATGAATGGCACTGAATGGTACGTTTTACATCTTAGAAAGCGTGTGTGTGTGTGTGTGTGTGTGTTGTGATCATACAAATCAATTGTTGGATGGATGCCTTAGAATTAGAGGCCTAAATTTGAGGGGTTAATATTTGAGAAACGACCTCCATTCCAGTAATCTATCTATATAGGTGCAAGACTAAATCAATCCAATGAGTTAATTGTTGTCAAGTCACCATATTAGCCAATCAGAACTCGACAAGTGTTAAAATGAACCCAATGAGATGTTGCCACTTGGAATCTACTAATTAATGAAGTTACTAACGTTAAACTTTTAACTCTCCCTCATGAATGTTCTTCACCTTGTTTTTATTTTCCTCATATTATAATTCTAATAACATTGGATATATTGAATTGTCACGTTTTATTTACCATGAATCCTTCTAATCTTCTTATGAAAAGGACGTCGCAAAAACTCCTGAGAGATATATAGCTAAACCAGTCCACTTGAGTTTTTTTTTTCCCTAATCAATAACTCTACTGCCTTTTAAGCTTTATCCAACCACTATATGTTAAATACTGAACCTATACTCCAAAAATAACAAATCTGAATGGGTCTTTAGGTCTTTTGCTTGCTTTTCTTTGTGTGAATTTGTTCTCCTGGATCTTAGTGTTTAAAATATTGTTTCTTAATAGATAAAAAGGTAACAAAGCTTGAATGTGTTTGCTTCTTCTTCTTCTTCTTCTCTTATATATTATTTCAAAAATCATTTCAATATCTGTTTATGACATTGTTATACTTACCAGGTCGCATGAGCAAATGTCAACAAAAATGGTTGATCATATTGTTGATAAGCACAATATAGACGTTGACTCTGAAATGATGAGAAAAGTTAAGGTAATTTGATATTTTTTGGAAGTTCTATTTCGCTTTATCTTTCTTGAATACGTGACTAGCATTCAGATGCAAGCTACAGGTTCAATGAATCATGTGAAGTAAAATCAAAAGACAAGGTGCGGATTGACTTTTTGAAAGAAACAATGGATCTTATAAAGGGTTTTTTGCTTTCTAATTGATAATTCAACAGTAATTTGAGCCATAGAGACTGTATATCATATTTTTTTAATCTCTTAACATGTTTGGAAGCTCCTTTAGGTATTTCTAGATTGCATGCATGGAAGCTATGCCCACAGTTCAAATTATAATATGCGTGCAAGGTCATGCTATACTAATTGATAGGCTCGTATGTGCACCCGTGATGATAGTTTGGGCCTTCCATTTTTTCTCATCTAGAAATCCATCTTGTAACCTGATCCTTATATGTTCTCATTTCATTTCCTTTTCATTTTGATAAAGTAACGTGGTTCATGGATTTTGTAGGATGAAAAACAAAAAAACTTTCTGAGGTTTTTTCTTTTGGTCATGATTTTTATATATACTTTGCATTTATTTACAGGAGATGATACTAGCTAGCTCAAGATCAGCACCAAAAAATGTAAGGTCTTTTTTCTAGGTTCTCCATCATGTTGCAATATATTGATAAAATGGGGTGAAAGAACTTGTTGAAACATACTGGTTTTTTTTTTTTTTTTTTTTATCATCTTAGTCTTATTTCAACATTTATAGGTTTGCTTCGATGTGCAGGGTGCAGGTGAGAAGCGCTTTTTGTATGATATTGTTGCGAATGGTCGAAATGGAGTTGATGTGGACAAGTGAGTGAAGCTTAGGGATTTTCCATTACTAAATTATGTGCTACATTTCTTCTTTTGATTCATGATACTGTTGATATACAGGTTTGATTACATTGTCCGTGACAGCCGAGCTTGCGGTCTTGGATGCAGTTTTGAGTTTCAGAGGTGTTTGTTAATATCCCTGAGTCAGTTCTTTTTTTTCTGCAGCTGGTGCATTAATACAATTTATTACCTAGCAAAGCATTAGTAATATATTGGAATAGTTTTCGAGTGCTATATGCTCTTCATTTTGTAGGTTGATGCAGACAATGCGAGTTATGGGTGATGAGATTTGTTATCGCGCCAAGGAGTGTTAGTATCTTCTATCTATCCATGAAGAAATTTGATTATGGTCTTTATTGTCATTTTCATAATTTTGGGTATTTTGGCAGATCTCACTGTCCATAAGTTGTTTGCTACTCGGGCGGATCTTTATCGTACAGTTTATGTTCATCCAAAAGTAAAGGTATCAACTAGGATTGGTTATTGTTTTCCCTGGTGGCACATCCCTTCGAATCTTAAAAAAAAAAAAAAAGAACAGAAAGTGTAGTATTCTTCAGTTGCTTGTCATTTTGACATGTTTTCCCTGTGACATTTCATTCCTTCGTTTTCTTTACCTGTCAAGTTATTATTTTTTTTTATCCTTTGTTCTATTGCTCATTTTCCTCACTTGATTTGAAGATCAAAGCGGCTATTATGATGTTGATGCTATTGCAGGCTATAGAGCTGATGATTGTAGATGCCTTGGTGGAAGCAAATGATTATCTGCAAATTTCATCTTTCATTGAAGATCCTTCAGAATACTGGAAGGTAATGAAAGCTGTTTTCTATAAGAAGCTGGGGTGGATAGTTTATTTCCTATTCTAAGATAATGTTGTGCTTTGCTTGTTATCGAGAATGCAGTTAGATGATTCAATAATCAAAACTATTGAGACAGCTCCAAACCAACAACTAAGGGAATCTAGGAATTTGATCCGACGCATACACACGAGAAATCTTTACCAGGTAGTGAATTTTTGCTGTTTAAAACTTTCTTTAAATAATATAATTTTCCTTTTATTTCGTATGTTAAATTGTATTGAAGGAGGCATTGTAATTCATGTATTTGCATGTGATGCTAGTAGCATGCTTTTTTACACTACGGTTTAAGATACGGTGTGTGGCTGGTGAAGTTTAAGCAATTTCCTTTTCCTTGTGGCAGTTTTGCAATGAGTATGCTGTTCCAAGGGACAAGATAGAAAATTTCAAAGACATCACTGCACAGGATATTGTTTGTTCCCAGGTTTTACACACCTTTCATTTTATGCTTTGAGAATTAAGGTCATCGCACACACATTTCCATACAAAACAGGAGTGTGCTTGCTGCTGCTGCTTCTTTTCCCCATTTTTCTTGGGTGTGTGTGTGTTTGGGGGGTTGGGTATGTCAAATTTCCTTTTCTTGTGTGTGCTGAGCACAACTTCTACTATATAAGCTTGTTTTTTTTTTCGGCAGAAAAATGGTGGGGTGCTACTGAAGGAGGCGGATGTTGCTGTGAGCAATGTGAGGATTGATTTGACTCGTGGAAGGCATAATCCTCTTGAAAGGTACTTGACAAAGTACAAGGGAAACTATTTTATATTTGAACATGGCATCATTTTTTTGTTGTAATTTTGGGTTGAACAGTAAATTCTACTAATTTTTGTTTCTCTTTGTTTGGTACTTGTAATCTTCTCCAGAATCAGTTTTTTCAAGGTAATCTAATCTACTTTGTTAACCTCAATTGTCATGCACTCTAGTTTTAGTTTAGTTGGATGTTATCTGGTCCCTAAAATGACTATTTGACTTCTGTTCACGATTCTGCTTAGTTGATGGCATTTTCACACTGTTATCATAATTGCAGGAGCTTCTATCATCTAAAAGTAATGAATTAGATGAACTTTTAGGAGAGGATTAGAGTGGAACTCGACATTATTATATGCTCAAGCCAGAACCCTTATAATATTCAATTTTTTACACATGGTTTTATTTCCTTTTCTTCTCTCCTGTTTAGGATTACGAGAGTGAAGAAAAATTTTCCATACCTGATGATCGCATCAGTCACTTGCTGCCTACATGCTTTCAAGATATGATAGTCAGGGTCTACGCCAAAAAGCCTGAACTGGTTTGAGATCCAAATGACATAGTAGTTTGATTGCAAATGGATGCCTAACCATATCATACTATTTCCAGTAACATTTCTTTTTCTGAACATCATGTAACAGGTAGGAGCAATCTCTGAGGCTTTTGAAAACTTCCAGCTAAACAAGTATGGGGTTAAGGCGCAAGTACATGCAACTCCAGAGAAGAAGAAACGACGAGTGTAAGGTTTAATGAAGTGTTGATTATCTGTCCATTCTATCTAGCAAGGAAAAATGAATGTAAGATGATTTTTGTTTTTGAACATTTTGAGGGAACATAATATACCTGTTTAATAGCGGAAAGCAGTGTAGATCCAGGTATCCCTGTGCCCGCATGATCTTCATGAGATTGAGCTGGTGTTCATGTCATCATTGCGAATGTTGGAGGGATTCGAGAGACGAAGCATGATGAGAAGTGAATTGCATCTCTCATCGAACGTCTTGAACATTCACGCTGCTTTCTCAAAGTGATTTGAAGATGCATTTAATTAAGTTCGAACTTGTTCATTTTCAAGAAATGATGAAAGCAAACTAGAAATATTGTTATTGGGTCTGATACAGCCCACCTCCATCTGGTTGGTCTGGTGGAGGTGGAAGAAACCATGGGTTATTGTCATTCCTTTCCTTTGTTATAGCATGCAGCCTGTAACCATTGTTGTGAAAGTGGAAAATTCTTTATCGTTATGGCCCCTTATCACATGGCAATACTTACAAAATTAATTTCAGTTTTATAGCAATCATTTATGGTTATGTTTAATCTTTTTATTAGTAGAAATTATAATACAATTCTAAATCTGAATTAATTAAATAGACATAAAAAAAATAGTTAAGAGAGTAATGATCTTTTTCTTTCTTTATTCTTTTTTAAAGAAAGATTTGGGTTATTAATAATTGAACACTACCCAAGCACCAAAGTTACCAGAGGGTCTGCAAGGCTCGGTCAACTTAATTTTTTATCTTAAACAAATGGGTCAGAACTAGTTTGTTTTGTAAAAGAAGGTCAACAGAATTTTTTTCTTAAACAAACGGGTAACAGAATTTTTTTCTTAAACAAACGGGTCAAAATTAGTCTGTTCTGTAAAAAAAGTCAACAGATTAATTAACTGGGTTTTATTGGTTTAACATGGGCTTTTTACTGGGTCATCAGATTAATTTTTTTCGCTTTCTCTATTTTTTCTTCTTGATAATAATGTACTCTATTACTTATTTAATTATACAAATCAGATTATATCAAGGTGGTTTCATATTTTTAGGTACAATATTTTATGTAACTTTTAATCCGTTCAGTTTGAAGATCTAATCTAATTTCAAACTTGGATCCATCACTGTTTAGTTAAAACTCAAGTTCCAACAGTGTTAAGGTTCAATCATATTAGTTTTAGGGATTAATTTCATGTGGGATCCAGATGAATATATAAATCCAACTTTAAATTTTGATGTACATGTTTTACATGTTGTTTGAAATGAAGTCTCTATTGTAAATTGATTTAATTGATAAATAAGTTCAACTTACTTATTTGAAAGAGATATAATTCAATTCATTTTGTTTTTTTATATTACTCTTATTATTTTTATTTTATTTCTTTAAATATTTATAAGAAATATATATGAATATATTGTGGAAGCTAGTTTTTAACATTAATTAATTTCTTAGAGGGGTTGACCTATGGTTTTTTTTGTATAATTTTTAGGGATTAAATTTCATTTGAAATTAAATTTTTAACGTTTAAAATAGTTTTAAATATAACATTTCATTAAAATTCTAAATTAAATTTAATTAAGAGGATTCGTGCTCTAATTACATAAACCATAACAATTAAATTAAGCAAGGGAATCTTATTTTTTTATTTTACCACCTCCATTGTTAATAAATCAAATTTTGTCATTATGAACATTGAGAAATATAAGTTAATTAATCAGGTTTTAAACTAATTTTCTAAAAATTTCCGGTTCGAATCTCATAAATATCAAGACTAATAATAAAAACTTACATGATTGTTAAATTTAAAATTTATAAAATTAATTAAAATATAGCAGTAATATATATATATTCTTGGCCTTGTTTCTATGGAGACAAATTTGGTCAGAAGGAGCCTCCTTGAGAAACTCGAATATAGGAGTCTTGGGTGAATAAAAATTCACAAGATGAGAAGAGGCTTTTGGTGGCGAATATGACTTCGTCGCTAAAAAGACCTGTTCAACGATGCCTATGCATGGGAAGAATTATACATCTTTCGTCTCACACACTTTGGTTTAAAATATATCAGAAATTATCCAGCAGTGATATAGATTTCCAATTAAATTGATTTCCTTCCCATTGCACCAATATACCTGCTTCACGATCTTATTGGTTTAAGAACTATGTTCCAAACGAATGTTACATTATATTAAAGAGAAATATGTTTCAAGAAAAAATCTCTGCGTAAAGGATTTACCTTCAAAAGGAGATGTTGATCATCTGCTTAACACTGTCGCAGCACAGCTGAGATAGCTTTGAAAGTTTTTTTCTTTTGGTTTGACGATAAAGATATTTTCAAGTTAGTTTCTGTATTAATCGAAGACTAAGATTTTTGCAAATGATCAAAAGCTTTGAAACCAAACACATTAATTCACGAGGTAAAAGACAAATTTCAGAGTGGAAGAATTACGAGCATACCAAAGTTTGTCTCTTTGAAACATTACACAACTTACCAAGAAAGAAATTAGAATGAGGGAAGAAAAATAAAAACAGATGTGGGTTTCAGACTGACGAGTAGCAATTTAATTTTCATGGAAGTCTGAATATAAATTAGGAGAAGATCTTCCTCCGCTTTCTGCAAAAAATAGATTACAGAATATGGAAAAGGAGATTTATTATAAAAAATAGGATTCAGCTGAACCCTACCAAATCTTATTCATGGAATTTGAACCCAAACAGTAACACATGCGAAGATATATCAATACCTGGACGGACCTTAAGAAGAGGAGTCAAATGGGGTCTGATCAGTTAGTAGAAAATCCCTCTCCACCTTTAGCACCTCGCAATTCCAGAGTTTTCACCTTGAATAACTCGTTTTTTGATGAGCTAGGCTCCTCATCAGCGTCTGGTGCACATGCATGTCCCAGAAAGAATGCAACTCTCTGGCTACTGATAGACGCTATAGCCTATTCGGCACCAAGACTACGGCGAACCATTTCCCACAGTGTCAGATCTTGGCTTTGAGACTTGTTCCAAGACAAAGGGGTTGCCAACATTTATAATTAATTGGCTGTTTCCTTGAATCTTTGATTAATGGATATTAGAGCAGAAGTCGAGCTTAAGTAAAGCATATAGACCGGAGGCTGGAGCATTGTTTATGACGTGAAATTGAGAGGGTTGACTTTGGAAAAAATCTGCTCGTGCTTGCATTTCGTGGAAGTTTCATAAATTCCTACATTAATTTTGTAAGCTCCGTCACAACCATATTTTGGAAATTTCTAGATTTATTTTAACTTTAAATTATTATTTTTTTATGTTTTTAAATTATTTTAATATGTTAATATTAAAAATAACTTTAAAAAAATAATAAAAAATTACTTTAATATATTTTCAAGTAAAAAATAATTTGAAATACAAGATGCACCACACCTCTAAATAGGCTTTTAACCTGAATTTATTTACGATTTTATAATAACTAGAAAAAGAATATTGTAAAAAACTAATTCAGAGAGGGTTTTAACCATCTTGACTTGCCTCTCAACAATTTCACACCACAATCTACAACCCAAAAAAAATGGAACAGCCTGTATTGTAAAATATTGGTGGGCTTTACATCACTAGCAATTTTCAAGCATCTTTATTAAGGGCCATCGGAAAAGCCATGACAAAATCAAGAGCTGCCCGTACCACAGGAGTCAAACATGAGCAAGTGAAGATCCCTTCCCGCCCTGTTCACCTCCTATGCCTCCCTTTAAATCTAGAGTCCTGACCTTGAAAAACTCAAGCTTTGAGCAGGAATCTTCATCGCTAACTTATACCATATCGCCGACTACAGCATCAATTTTTTCAGCCATGACATGTTTGGTCTGCCGTGCCTTTAATACTAAAACGTTTGTCGGCTAGTGACTAAACCTGCTACAGGCCAAATGATTTCTAAATGTACATACATATTCTGCCTTTGACCTTTGAGTTCTCTCTCGTAGAAGCAACTTTGCCTCACCATGATGATCAGTGTTTGTTTTTTAAATCTGCAGCTTGCATGAGAAGCACTCTTTCTTTGTTCTACGTTAGTGTTCTATATATATATATATATATATATGAAGAAAAATAAAAATATGTTTTATAAACATGTTTGAAGAAAAACATAAAATAATATATTTTTATTATAGTTTTGAAATGAATTTTTATCGATTTAAAACAAGAATAATAGAAAAAATATATTCCTCACGTCCCTGTGTCTTTCATCAATATACTAATCAAATGTTACCTTAACATAAAATATGTACATGTCCCACATTTGAAAATCTTAATTGGTCGATAGAGTATTTATAATTGTTCATAAACTCACTATCAGATTATTTCCCCTACTAAATTATGACGCTCGATCGCAGCATCATTTAGTTGGTATATATACAGTGTTTTTTCCCTTCCTTCTCTTGCTTCAATTTCTTCTGCAATATTTCAGATATAAAATTCAGTTGTTAAATCTAATTAATAGAGTTTTTGGTTTAAAATGATGTGTCAGTCGCAAAACAAATTAAAGGTATCTTTCAACCCGCTGCTTGCCTGTTCACAGTCTGGAAGACAAAGTTTATATTTGGCTAAACTCTGGGATTGAGAATTAAATGAGTGAAAAATTACATGGAAATCTTCTGAATCAAAGCTTTCATCTGTTTGTAAATTTGATAAAAAATATTTTTAAAGTAATTTTTAATGCATTAAAATCATTTTTTAGTTTTTAAAAAAAATCAATTTTAATATTAGGATACCAAAACAATTCAAAAACACACAAAAAAATTTATAAATTTTTGGAAGCCTAATTTTACAAAACACTTAAATTGCATCTTCCATTGAGTTGGGCAATAAAATTATTAGAATGTCATGAGGTAATAATTATTCAATTATTCTGTACTCAGTGTATATATACTCTATCTATGATGTCAATAAAGAAGTATTCAGACTGACAAGTTCAAAAGATATTACAAAAAGCTGTTAATAAAATAAAATAAATAGAATATCTTCATTTCATTGCATTTATCTAGTTGTAGTACTGGGCAACCTACTGAACATTTTTCCTCAGCTAAATTCTTCAACCTTTCCTTTGTGTCCCGAGTCAACTGCAAAATCAAGCTCTCCCATACCCTAATTAAAATGTAGCTGCTACGCCGTTTCGGCTGGCCTTCCTTGATAGCTAGGCAAGATGCCATGGAAGTGGGTGTTGTTGAAGTTGACTTCTGCCCAGTCATGACTCGTATTTCTTAATCAATACCACATGGGTGAGCCAATGAACATTCGGATCTCTTACGGCGAAGCTCGCAATCAAGCAGGAATGCTGGAATGACGGGGTTTTAAGACTTTAGCCCGTTTGCTGGGTTTACTTTTATTTCGGCTCTTGGGCAGCCTCTAGAGCCAAGTTTTGTAAGATAATGACATTAATAATCTTAAATGACATTTTAATTATTATCAAACAATATCTTACGTTTAATTTTTAGTGTAAAGGAATGAATAAGAACAAAACCCCATTTAAGTGGGACTTAATCGGATTAGGCATACTTAAACTCATAAAAAATATTTTTTAAAAAAACATATGAACTATGAGCTATAATACGAAAATAAATCTACTTACCGATTAATTGAACTTCAAAAATACACTTAAATCTATCAACATTTGAATAAATGTCTCAAATTTCAAAGACATTAAGATTGTTAAAAAAATTATGATACTTGTGTAATGGAAAAGTAGGCTTGATGTGAATTTATTTTATATATTTGCACCGTAAAATAATTGGCTAGGTATATATGTTTTACTTTTGTAAATCTTAGATCCAAATTTTAAGAAGGTGAGGTCGGATTTAAAAACTGAGGGAGTTACCTTCATCGTCTGGCTATAAAATGATGACAATTACACTTGAATTTATGTTATTATATAGTAATTAATATTACTATTGACATTTCAAACACATGCCGGTAAACATCAATGGTTCCTTAATAATGGTAGGTCCAAGAGTAGAAGACCTGGACAGGGCTCGGGAGAAAAAGGTTAGCTCCAAAGATAACTTAAAATACATGTGAGATACCAAGAAAAATATTCTCTAAAAAACAAAACCATGTTAGTTAGATTGTTTAAATTTCATTTGAAAGCTATTGAATTATGAGTTTTTAATTGTTGTCTACATCATACACACATTATTATTGAATTTATTAAATTTGACTTGACTAATGTCATTAGTTGGATGAATAATTTTTATAATAGGCCTTGGCTGCATCACAATCTTTTCTCCTCTACTCAGAGAGTAGTTTCATGTTTTGGTTTACTTATATTCACTCATTCTCTTCATGAGGATAATTATATAGTCGATCACATGGCTAAACATGGAACTCTGAATTTGTCACTTGACTCTAATTTGCTTGATATATGGTCTTTTATTTTTTTTAATTTCTGGATATGACTTTTGGGGAAAATAAATTATTTTCCAGGTTGGTTCAATCTCTCGTAAATTTGTATAAAAGGTTGCAGGATTCTATTTGCTTTGGTTCTAGAAAGGAGTTGAATCTCCAAGATATCCAAAGGCAATTCGAGCTCTTAGCTACTATTTTATTTTTAGCTTTTAATTTACTTTTATTAGCTACTAGTTGTTGTTTTTTTTTTGGTTTCTTGATTTGTTGTTCTCTTCAGTTCATAGATTTGCTAAACTTGAGCTGTAAGTAGTTTTCTATGTTTTATATTTTCTCCACTAGATCTCTTGACGTCTTCTAATGCGATTTTATACTTCTCAAAACACACACACACACACACACACATATATATATAGCACATTTATAACTAGTATATGTGATAGAAACAATTAAGACCGATGGAGAAGAAAGATTTTACCATTTGTAGTTCAAAATTATCTCAAAAATGAATTTATTTTATATTTCTATTTCTTATATAAAATCAAATATATTTATTTTTTTTATTTGAAGATATTAAATAAACACAACCTATATATACTAAAGAACAAAACCGTTCAATAAAAAAAAGGGAAAAACACTCCTAGCAAGCACCGATTATGTGTTTTTATGTCTAAATGATTCGGAAAATCATTTAAATCAAGAACTACCCAATTTTCGCATGTTCATGATCAAGAATTCAAACTGCAGGAAAAGGAGTACCATACCAGACTTTTTTGCAGAGCCATATGTGGGCATTAATTAATAAACAAGTCCTCAATTCATATATAACGTTTAGAAGATGTTATTTAACCTCACATGAAACATCTTATATTATGATTGGGTTGTTTTTTAAAGTAAATTTTATTTTTAATATATTTAAAAAATATTTTAATATCAATATATCAAAATAATATAAATACATTAAAAAATTTTATATATATATAAAAAAAATAAAACAAATTATTTAAAAAAAATATTTTTCAACCATATTTTAAATAACTTTGTCCGTATCATTGATAGTGAAAAGAAAGTGGAGGATCTAGGACTCGTGGCTCAAATTATTGTAACGAATGTCTATCATGGAATTCATTGATTTATCATGGGTTACATCATCGAGGTCCGAGGACATGAAAGTTGGTACGCATTTTTCACGCAGGGCATGGATATGACAGGTGTAATTTTTGGGTTGGTTTTTTTTTTGGTAATGTGAAAGGAAATTATTGCTTTTCCACGAGCCTAACTCCGTGCTTTGCTTTTGTAATTGATGAAGTGTGAACCTTGAAAAGAACAGGCGATGCCGAAGGAGCTCTGATTTGATGGCCATCTCTCTGGGTTAGAGACCCCAGTAGAGACCCCAATGCTTACGTCTACGATAATAACATCTCCTCCTTCTTCTCTCGTAATATGAAGGAAAAGAGTTTCTTTCTTTCCTTTGTATTATTCCTTTCTGGACCCTAGTTTTGAAAGTAGGTTAATTAATTAAGATTTTGAAATGAATAGGATGTATTCAGTGTTGGCTTGTGAATGCGTGATTAATCGGATGCTGTTGGGATAACTTCTAGTACTCATGTTTTATTTAATTTAATTTTTATTTAAAAATAGTTAAATTAAAATTAAAAAAACAAAAATTAGTTTAAATGAACCGATTTTTTAATTGGTCTAATCAGTGTTTTTCACTGTTTAAATTTTTTAGTTTAATTCATTTTTAAATTTTTTTCTCATCCCTCTCTGTAACCAGAGAAATATGTCTCACTTTTTTTAGAGTGAGAATGTTAACGGGGAAAGAGGATGTTTCCTGTATACTTTATTCTAGTTGATTAATGAATTGGTGTATTTATTAGTATTATAATTAAAATCTCCATCGGCTTGTTTTTTAATATAAGATCTAGGTGATAGAATTTTAATTTTTATTAAAATAATGTTGGTTAAAATAAAAAATCAAAAGAAATGAAACTTTATTTTAAAAAATAATAATTAAGTTTGTCCTAGTCTTGATTGGATTATTCACGTAAATGATCAAGTTACTTGCTTCAATCATGTAAATGGCGCAAATTGAAAGCTAGCTTATTTCAGTGCTGATTGAAAACGTGGGCTAAATGATATTTTATAAAAAAAAATTAATTTTTTTATTTAAAATTATTTTAGTATATTAATAACAAAAATAATTTAAAAAACAATTGCACGATGTTGTGGACGGCAGCCTAATGAATACACAGAAGCTCTTGCTAATGGGCTGCGGGTTATGTCCCTGGATGGATGCTAACTTCTAATCTCTTGGTATTGGCTGCGAGGCCTAGAATCTATGATTAATTTATACACTGGATGTACCTCAAATCTATCATATTGAACAAGTCGGGTCAATATATATTTTTTAATTTAAATTAAAACCTCTTTGGATGTTCGGTCCCATGGCCAGACTAGCGTATCTAGGGTTGCTCGTTGGTTATTTCAGCAAACCGCTGTGGTTTCTTCCGGTCTGTTGATTCCTGGTTTTAGTGTGCCCGGGAATATGTGATGACATGTGCAGTTTTAATGTTTTTATATAGATATTCTTAGGCATTTTTAAGGGAGCTGCTAAATGAATAGATATATATATATTAACTTTTATTTAATTATTTTTCAGACTCTAAGGGGAAGGAGAAAGGTAAACAAAATGTTATTATTTCTATATATCTCTTAAAGGAGCTAAAATTAATAAAATGAGACCAATAAAAAAAATAAACTAATTAAATATAGCTATTTCAAATCATTAAAAAATAAAATATTTATTAATTTTACTTTAATAGAATTGATTCTTCAAATGGTTTTTTTTACTAAAGCATATATAATTAAAAAAAACTATATTTATACTATTTAAAATATTATTTAAAAAATAAAATATTACTTTAATAGAAAAAAGAAAAAAAGAAATACACCGTCGTCGTCATCAAGGAAGAGGGGGGAACGACAAGAAGACAGCCAAACTCTAACGTGAGATTATCCAATAGTAAAGACGCAACGCTTCCAACACATTGACCACAAAATAAGGAGAATCAAGGAATGGAACCATGCATGCCTCCAATAGCAACGAAAGATCCAATTCCAAGAAACCAAAGATGAACCACTCATGGTTTTAGAAAACCTTGAATAAATAGCGCATGCAGGGACATGAACAGACCAACATTAGCAGCAGCACCATTATGATTTTTGATGTAACTAAACTAGTTAAATTTTAAATTTATTTTTTAGATATTATTATTTTAAATGTTATAAATCTTAGAAATACTAAAAATTTATCTGGTTATTAATTTTAAAATCTTAAAATTAATTAAGGTGTGCATGTATAAGTTAATCTAAACACTATGTTAAAAAAAGAAAATAAAAAAAGATCTTAGCCCAAAAATATACTTGAGTGATGCAATGTTCTCATCTTAATTAGTCAAAAATTAAGAATCAACAACCACACTTGTGTGCCATTCAGGACATTGATCCATACCATTATGAAATGAATATATAATATTACAGTTGTGGATTTTAACTTTACCTTGGGAACTTAATTTCATTTAAAAAATAATAAATAATTTATAAATTAAAAACTTGAAAAACCTTTAAAATATATTTTCTTAACATAAAAAAGAAATTGTTTCAACCCAGAGGAGTGGCTTTAGTTCGGTAACTGATAGGTAAGAGCTTGCTCCACTATGATTAAGTGCCTTGATGTTCAAGTAGTAACCACTTGTGTTTACTTCCAAGAAAGAGATAAAACAAGGAAAAAAGAGAAACAAGAGAGAGAGAGAGAATCAGTCAGGTGAAAATAGTCTTATCATGAGTTACGGATTTGATTTTTTTAATCCAATCTCTCTCTTAGGCTTAAAAAATAACTACTCATACTAATTACTGTATAAATACTATATATATATATTATTTTTATTTTTTTGCCTTCAACCATTATTAAATTTATTTTTATCTCTCCTCTTTAATTCCATGAATTTCATTTTGATTGATAATTGTATTAAATTGGTTACATATTTTTATATATTATTATATATTTGAAGGGAATATATATACACACACAAAGTCATTAATTAGAAAAACTTTTTGGTAATATGTCATTCGAGAAGAAAATACATCCTAAATAAATACTAAATTCTCATGCACTTTGAAAAGGGCACGGGATTATGGGGCATCGATATATAGGCCATCGATTCCAAAATATAGTGTGCGTGTGAGAGAGAGAGAGAGAGAGAGTTCTTGCTTTATTATAAAGTCTATATATGACCCATGAACCTCACCATGCATGCCTGTCACCTTCACGATGCCTTACCTGTTCACTGGGCTTGCAGGATGTTCAGTGAGCCGGGATTAGTCGTAGTGCGCGTAAGCTGGCCCGGACATCACACGTAAAAAAAAAAACGAAAAATTATACCATTTGAATATGATCACTGAGAATCTAAGTAGTCGTCCTCCCATAATGTCAAGTCCGTAGAACAAGCCATGTCATCCCAATAAACTCCTCTTGCCATAGCTGGCGGGGTAAGGATCAAACCCTCTGCCATGCTATCAAGTAATCCTGGCATGTTAAACAATGCCTCCTCATCAAAGAACGTTGCATTGGAATGATTAGGCACCTTCTCTGGGCAGCAGTTATTAGAGCATGACATGACCATATTTGAAGAAGGCTCTTCATTAGAAACCTTCTTTTCATATATCTCAACACTTTGTGTGTCACTTAATGAAGGTCTTAAGACATTTTCTGCGCCCTTCTCATGTGGAAGATCACTTAAAGATGGACTCAAGACTTTCCTTGACCTTGTCACGCATGAAAGTTTCTTATGATAAGGTGATGAGGAAGAAGAACACGAAGAAGCACTTCGTCCAAAGACCTCTGTAGCAGCAAGGGCAGCCCTTTGTATATCTTCGGCAGAAGACGACTTTGCTCGAGGAAGTATCAAAGCTGAATCAAGAAAGTTCAAGGCAGCAAACTCTCCTTTAAGTGCTAAAGCAGCAACATCATGTGCCCTAGCTGCCATTTCTGGGCTCTTGAAGGTCCCCACCCAAATTCTTGATTTCTTGTTTGGTTCACGCACTTCACATACCCATTTATTCCCATTTCTTCTCCGTACCCCCCTATATACCGGATGCCGCGTCTCCTTGAACTTCTTCCTTCCCGCTTTGTTCTTCTTCAAAACTGCAACTGGCCGCTCTTGCCCTCGTGGAAGATTATTAATATTAGGGCTGTTGCATTGCTTGCATGATAAAGTCTGACGAATTGAAGATTGTGACGATGAATAATTCTCAAATTCCATTTAAGCTTTTAGCAAGAGGAGAACAAATAGTTGAGAGCCAAAGCTGCAAGAGGTCAAGCTAGATATATAAAGTGGTCTGCACATGTAATGTTTATATACGCTAGTAAGTCATTCACGAGCCTGAGACTGCCGAAAACATTGTACATGAGAGTAATTAATTATTTGACCATTTTATTTGAGAATTGTTCAATCCGCGAAGCAGACATGGTAACAGTCATGGTGTTACACGAGCAACACACGGATGCCCGGGCTTCCACATGTGTAGATCAAAATTCATGGGGCCTGACAACCCCATTATACATTTGAATTATTAATAGTATGAAGAACAAGACAGATTAGTGGGACCGATATTTTCTCTGAAAGGACCCGCATTGATTAATGCTGTTCACGACCTTGAATGACGACCCCTTACCGGTTTCGATTTATCTGGAGGCAGTACTACCTGGTTAACAAACGCAATAAGTAGTCATGTTGTGGGGTTCATTGAGTTGGAAGGAGAGTAAAAATGGGATAAAAGAAAGGGAAAAGAAGTGGGAAATGAACGTAAACTAACAAAAAAAATACACTTTTTTTTTTCCTTTTGTTCTGATTTACAGGAAGAATTTAAAACTTTTTAGAGAGAGAAGAACACGGATGTGATCCATACATGTACCATAAGTAGTCAAATGCTATGGTTTATTTTAAAACATAAATTACGTGTTATGTATGTATTGTCCGAAATTTCAAACAATTTATTTTTGTTGCTTAAATTATTCACTCTTGTCAGATTCATGAAAACACGAAAGAGAATTAAATGAAATCGACGTGAATTATAACATGATCTCTCTCTCTCTCTCTCTCTCTCTCTCTCTCTCTCTCTCTCTCTCTCTCTTCGTGACACGCATTTCTTCGATCCAGGACACCAAAAAAAAAGGTGGTAAATTAAGAAATATAGGGTTGTCTTTGTTTTTCATGTGCAAAAAGATAAACATGGAACAAAAGAAAACACGGCCATCACCTCTTTTGCTGGCTTTAACGGACTACGTTATTTTAGGCTTTTTGTTTCCGGGGGGGAAATAATTTGTCTTGATCATACAAGTGTTATTGATAAAACTTTCATGGAGAGAATATATAATTAATTTCTTTTTTACATTGAGTTCTGTCATGGAAAAATAAGTTAAAAAAACATTATATGGTGCCTGGAATACATTAAATTAAATTAAATTCTAAAGATAATATTTTTTTTATAATTGAATTAATATATAACCTAATATGCATGTATGCATAGTATTGGGGAATCTGACCGGTGATGTACTGATATTTGCTCTTAGGAGGCTAAGTACACTGACACAATATTTAACGTGGTTCGGCAAATCGCCTACATCCACAGGAGAAGTTAATATATTTAGAGATTAAGAAAGAATTCAAAACAAATACATGGAGGAGGAGGATTACACCCTCTCATACTCAACTCTAACTCTATTTGCTGCACTTACAACTGCTGCAATGGCAGCAAGGCTGCTGCCATTGCAACTCTCTCTTCTTCTCTACTCTCTTCATATTTTCACAATTTTCTTCTCATATTTTGCTCTCTAACATATGCCTCTATTTATAGGCATTCATGGAGACTCTTCTTCAACAAAGGTGGCTGCCAACTCCAGCTCTTCTTCAACAATGGTGGCTGCCAACTTTTGACATTACACATGGTTGGTGCAATAGTCAATGGTCAATGGTTGGTGCCTTACATGAAATGGAAATCAACCTAACAATCACCCCCTTTGCCATTCATGTGGGGCAACTATCCTCTTTCTTCTTCAACACATGCTTGCATCTTGCAACACTTCCAAACTTTCCATTTTGAGAGCGTTTGTGGCCAAGTTTACAGGTACTTGCCAAACCTTTCAATCATCAGAGTAACCTAAGCACACCTTTTCTCACACAAAAGGATCACTATAACCAGATGGTCTGCCACATCACATCTGAATAGTGTTAACGCTTGTCTCTGGAACAGCATTCCCCTTCAACCATGCTCGGTCCGGAATGATTCATCAAGCCTCACATCAAGGCTTACAACACCCCCTCAAATGGATATTTCAAGTGCGACAGTCATTATCTGAGTATCTCAATATGATCACAAGCTCACCACTCTTCTAAGAGTTTACTCATCCAGGAGTTGTGTCTGCCCTCTGTTCCACCTTAGGAACCACGCCTTACTTCTCCATGAGTCTCTCGCTCTTAGTCTCAAGAGTTTAGGTAGCTTTCCACCTTTAACCATGGGGCAGCCCATAAAAGGTTGATCCATATCTGTCTTCATACTCTGAGTATTACAATGCCATTACCGAGCTCACCACCTTGACAAGAGTCAACTTGTTCCCGGAACCTGCGCATGCCCTCTACTCCTTCATAGCAGCCGTGTCTTAATGCTCCACAAGTCATCCACTTATTGTCCAAGGAAAATGTCTTCTAGCTCATTGATCTTTAGCATGGGGGCAATATCCATGAAAGTCAATCCTGCATTTGTCTCCATACTCATCATAACCCTTTCATTGGTTATCCATCTGTCCACTCATACCTAGCCATCACATTGGCTCTGGGCGTTCTGAACTGGGCTCCTTCCACGGCCCTCACACCTTCTCCTGAGGTGTCTTTGCTCGTCGTCATGCGGCGGTCTAATCATAGGCTCATCTCATAGCCCTCACACCTTCTCTTTAAGGTGTCTTCACCTTTTATAGGCGGTCACATCCTTCTTTAACTGAGATGCTTCAAAGTGGCTCCATAAATTCTCTACCACCATGTGGACTATGAGAGAGATCACTGCCACTAATTACATAGAAAGAGAAAGTTGTGGTATATTCCTCGCAATCCTCCACCTCAATTTCTATGTTTGGAGCTTCTACGCCTTTTCTGCTTAACAGCTCCACCCACACCAACTCCCTTTGGTGTCTTCACCTTTCATCATAGGCGGTCATGTTTTATCACAGGCGTTTGCACCCCCTCAATTAGGTGCATCTGCAACAGCTCATCCTTCCATCTTTACATGCATTGAAAGGTCTTTGTTTGTTGCCTTTATCAAGAGCACAAGAGACTTCTTGTTGTACAACTTTTTCATAGTCTCTGCTCTGAGCTTCATCTGGGAACTCTTCTTCTCCTTGCACCTGTTGTCTCATTATAGTACCTCGTTGGATCCTTCGGGTACTCCTACACAGTCTCCGCGTGTCCTTGTGTATTTTTTGTTCTCCAGATTTCTCCCTATTCCTTACTTATATTTGACAACAGCTCATCCTGTCATAACATTTATCCAAGTCAAAATAGGGCGCCAATCTTCATTTCCTTGATGTATTTCTCTACCATTATGAGGGTCTTCATCAATTCTCCCCTCGAGAAATTACAGTCACCGAATCTAACTTCCTTGGAGAAATCACCACTCCATCAAATCCTTGATCATACGGAACCCAACTATTCCTTTGTGTCGTCATCCTGCTAGTTTTCAACAGTTTCACAACAAACTGTCATATATACAAAAATAGTACTGTATGAATAATCCTTCCACTAAGCAAGTTCCCAGGAAAGATTGGAGGGGTCACAATGATCCCGCTTAAAACCCAATCTCCTAGCCAGAACTTCTTAGGCCATATTTATCCATCGTACTATTTTTTCGTATATACAACCATTTGCTAGCTTTGTCGCGGCTTTCCTTTACAAGTGATCTGGGGTATCCTTGTTTTATACCTGATTTCTCAACATCTGGCGAGACTATCAGTGCTTAGATTCGTCAAGATTGGTCTTCATCAAATTTCACTCTCCACCTCAAATTGTCTAAATGATCGGGTGTCCAGAGTGTCCCTAATTTTGCCTTCCCTCAAGGCAATTAAAGTTCCTCATATAACAGTTCAACACATGTAATTGGACAAACATGTGTGATTTCTTCTTCATCATCTTCATCGACCACCATGATGACCATCAGATGCTTCTTGATCGGGCAATCTCTCTTTAATAGTTCATCACCATCATTTCTGATCTCAATCTCAATGATCAGACTGTACCATTGTATCCAGAATGATCAAATTAGCTGGAAACAAGTCTGAAATCGTCCAAATCGCACTTCAGACGGCTGAGATCTCATCAAAACAATTTTCGCCTGATCAGTGGTCCAGATTCAATCTTAGATCCGGTTGCACATAGACTCCGCCACACAGAATCCTATCCCTCGGCTCACGGCTCGGCTCCAACTCAGCTCGCGGCTGGTGACGTGTCAGTGGGTCCCACCTTTGCTGACGTGGCTGCTGACTGGTGACGACGTGGCATGCCACTTGTGTATGCTGACGAAACTATGACGTCATCCTCATCCGGATCTCGCACGTGGGTCAGATCATCTGGTATTCGGGTCGGGTCAGCCCATCCGGGCGAAGAAGACGCGTGTGACATGTGGCGCGCGTCTGCGCGCGTGGGCAGTCACCTCCCCGGCGTGTGCGGAGGATTCCGACGTTAGATTTTGACGCGGTTTTCACTAGTGGCTTCGTCTCTTCCTCCTCTACACAGTAGTATGGTCAAAACACAATTTTGACAACTTCCATTTGTAAGCAAAATCAAACACCACGTTAAACCATATGCTCTAATACTAGTTGTTGGGGAATCCGACCGGTGATGTACTGATATTTGCTCTTAGGAGGCCAAGCAGACTGACACAATATTTAACGTGGTTCGGCAAATCGCCTACATCCACGGGAGAAGTTAATATATTTAGAGATTAAGAAAGAATTCAAAACAAATACATGGAAGAGGAGGATTACACCCTCTCGTACTCAACTCTAGCTCTATTTGCTGCACTTGCAGCTGCTGCCATTGCAGCTCTCTCTTCTTCTCTACTCTCTTCACATTTTCACAATTTTCTTCTCATATTTTGCTCTCTAACATATGTCTCTATTTATAGGCATTCATGGAGACTCTTCTTCAACAAAGGTGGCTGTCAACTCCAGCTCTTCTTCAACAATGGTGGCTGCCAACCTTTGACATTGCACATGGTTGGTGCAATAGTCAATGGTCAATGATTGGTGCCTTACATGAAATGGCAACCAACCTAACACATAGTTGATAGGTGTCGACACCCAGAAAAAATATTCTCATCTTGGCTTTTGAGCAGACTATTTAGGCATCAACTGTGAAGTGGAGTCCACTACGAAAACAAATCTGACTTGAATTGTCTAAAACGCAACAGATTTTTTACTACAGAATTTGATCTTTTAAAGCAGCAATGATGCCCCCCTTGAGCTTTCTAATTAACCCTGGTAACCTAAATTAGCCACATACTTAGATTTGAACATTTTGATACATTTACAACAATACTTGTATTAGTGGTTTAATCATCTTATCAAGAATTTGCCCATTACTGATCACCTTGCACGTCTCTTTCCACCACCCTTGTATATATCTTCCAAGGTGGGAATCCTTGCCAGATCTTCTAGGTTTTAGTCCATGTACTGATCCCCAGTTGGACAAATTAGAGCTTACATGACAAAATCGAGGTTCTTCGTTTCTCCGAAAGACGATATTTCTGTCATGAGGCAATGATACAATGACATATCGTAGCTGCACTACTTTGTTTAAAGGAAAGAAAGACAATCCAGTTACTTGTGGCTCAGTTTGACGTTTTATGATATCAAATTTTTACTTTTTTTATTGTAAGATTTTAGTGTTTTATTATATTTCTACGTACAGTCTGGGAAATCTTGGACTTCGTATTAAGCTTAATCCGTTTGTAGTTACCACTGTCATCTTGCAATAATTATTTGGGTTTTAGCATAATTAAGCTGGTTGTTTTGATTCAATAACTGGTACTTCAGATTTCAATGTCTATTGTAACCTCTGCTTGGATGCATATATTTGTTTACTTGAATCGGTTGTTTCTATATTAGTTTGCTTGTAGCGCTAGGTAGAAGGAAGAGAGCGTGTAGGTGCTCACCGCGCGCTCTGGTAATTATTGGTCGCCATCATGATTGCTTTTTAATACATTCATAACTAATTACCCGAGTTCTTATACTCTCTTTTATTCCTCTGAACAGAGCGAAGGATTTTGGTGCCGATTCCTTACTACACTGGGAGGAGCCTGACTTGTTGTTGACATGTTTGCAGACGTGAAAGGCTTTTCCCTAATGAGACATCACTCTAAAGGCAAGATGCTTTCAGTTCTTATTAGTTCGCATTAAACATTGATATGTTTTCTCCATTTTAACTGTAGTCTAATCCATTCTTTAACTATTGAACGAACACTAATCGATATATGCAGCTGAACAAAACTTGATGTTCATGCACTGGTCATTGTTGAATCTTGTTTCCCATTTTCTTCTGTCATTTGTGGTATACTCTCTTTTGATGAAAGGCAGAAGGTATTCTCACAGGGTCCTTTCGTATGCTCTCATAGCTAGTTGAATGAGAATCCTCGCTGAAGTTTTTGAAGCCGTCAATTGGGTGCTGGTGGTTTAACAGTAAAATCTCACGCATGGAGGCACAAGTGCGAGTCCAAGTGATTTCTCATTCTTGTAATGATACATCAATAGAATTTATTGAGAAAGGGAGGAAAGGTTACGCGCTCTTTTCTGTCGAATATAACGATTCACGATTGACAGCACAGGTATCAGATAAGATGTTGCCAAATCAGTAAGGATAGGGAGGGAAAGAATTGCAGAGTCCTTTCCTCTTAGAGGGCGCGCAGATGAGTGTTTTTTTTTTTTTTCTATTTTTAGATACTTTTTTAAAATATTTTTATTTTAGAAAAATATTGAATTATTTTTTTAAATACGTGTTTATGTTTGTATGTCACATATTATATATATTATCACTTTATGACGTTATGCTGACTGACATCATAAGAACAAAAATAAAAGAGAGATTTCTCATAATTGTGTCAGTGCTCCCCCTTGGTACATGTTAGTCTATTGACTTGTATCATTTATTCTCCTGCAAGTGTTAAAGTTTACAGCCGTGCTTCTTTTTTTATGGTGGTACCATGTTTTTTAATATTTTTTAATTGTTTTTTGGTTTAAAGGTTTTTTTATTTTTAAATTATTTTTAATAAGTTGATATTAAAAATAAATTTTAAAGATAAAAAATTATTTTAAAATATTTTTGATAAACAAAAATATTTGAAAAATATTGATGATTTCTTCGTTGTTAATTAATGAAACTACACTTTCATTAAAAGAAACCAAAAGAGAACTTTTTGTTATTACTTTTCATCTCCCCCACACAATGCTTTGTAAAGCAGCACAGTGTTTTTTAAAATTTTCAATTTAATTCTTAAATTTAAATTATTATCCTGTATAATTTAGCTTTTTCAATTTAAATTAACTACTAATTACATATTTTTTAAGAAAAAGAGTAAAATTAAAAGACAAAAAACTCACATAAAAAATACATTTAAAATAGGTGTCAGGTTTGAAGTTCGATTCCAGAGTTTATTTCACCCTTATTTTTTTGAGCTATTTGATATTAGATCCATGTAGTTTAAAAAAAAATAATTTTGATATTAAATTTTATTTTCTTGATTTTCAATCTTTTTTTATAAGAAGAGGGAGGCAGTTGTTGTATTCCAGTATAAACAAAGAAATTTTTTGTTAGTGATTATTTCAACCATAAAATATAGTCATTTTTTTATATTAAATAGTTCTATATGATAAAAAAAAGTTCAGATTATGTTTTTTTTTTTACTTTAAAAGTGTTTAAAAAAATAAATCTAGTCTCGAAAATTTTTTCAGTTTCGAGTTGGTTTTTATGTTTTTTAAGATCATAAATTAATTTAACAAGGTTTCTACAGTGTTTCTCGGATATTTAAAGTAAAAAAATAAGTTGAAAATATATTTATTTATTAAAAAATCAAGGATCTAGTTTCCCACGTGCCCAAAATTTATGAATTCCTAAATGACCCATCATCTGCTCATGTAAGTAACATCTTATTTTTTTATTGAGATAATCAATGTAGATGACATGTCATCCATTTATTGACAAAAAAAAATAAAAAATTGTATATCTGGACTTCCCATTGCATGCTCACGAGTTAGTCGTTGCTTAGTTGGTAAGATGCTAAGCCTGGCTTACAATGCTTAGCTGTTTATGTTCTAATTCTTTTTTTTTGTTTAAAATAATGAATTTATTTTAATTAATGCATTATTTTATATGTGAATTAATTAATATCAATTCTTATCAAATTTTTTCTATTTATTTTTTATTGTAATTATTTTTTAATGATATTGAATATGTTTAATTTTTAAATAGATTGGTATGATTCATATGTGATTTTTTTAATTTTATATAGATTAAATTTATTTTTTATATATTAATTTATTTTAAGATTTTTAATATGTGTAATTTTACATAAATATTTTTTTTATCTTATTCAACGAACTTTATATGTGTATTTATTTTTATTACAAATTTATCAAACATAACTGGATAAATTATTGTGCTATGATATTAAATATCTTAATGTACTTTTGTCTCTTTGTTTTGTTTTTATTTATTTCTTCACATAGTAGTTATTAACTTGTCCAGTGAGATGTGTGCATAATTTCTATTTACATCTAGAAAATATTTGATGTAAATAAACAGGTTGAAAAATTATGCATATTCATTTTTTATTATTATGTTTTTCTATTTTAAATTTGATCTTTATTTTTATATTTTTTTAATAAAAGTTTTTTAATTTTAATTTCACCATTCATTTTGATATATTTTTTTAATGTTTCTATTTTTTTTTCAATTTAACTCTTAAATTAAGAATTTATTGTTGTTCTTTGATTGATTTATTTTGTTGGAAAATTTATCCCCCGTTTGTTTTATTTTTTTATTTTAAATTTATTTTATAATTTTTATTATATAATTTTAACCCATGGAATTTTTTTATTTATAGTGCTTTTAATTTGATAAGCTGATCATGATTTAAAAAGTTAACAAGAATTAAATTTTTTTCTCATAGTATTATTATTCAATATTTTTTTATTTTTTATCTTATATTTTGATTTTATTATTAAATTAATTAAGTTAACAATTTTTTTTTATTTCTTTACAAATATAAGTGTACCCTCAACTCTTTTTTCCGGTTAAAAAAATAGTCCGGCACAAGACATCGCGTGACACCAATCTAGTGCCGACAGAAGTCGGTAATGAAATCCATAACTGCTAATTAATGAAACAACACTCTGAATCTGATGCCGACTAAAGTGGGAAGTGAATTATAACACCCTTGCACTCACGTCTATGTGTCCAATCACAAATCAAAGCTTTGATATTTTGTGCCCTCTTTGACGTCTGACTCACTATACATAAAAGTACTATTTATTCATGTTTCATATCCAGAGCTTGTCCCCACTGATTAAAAAAGAACAGTAATCATTGACTACCAATCCCATTAACCAGCTGATCACTGTATCAACATAGGCTAATTACCTTTTATTAAAAAAACATTCTTTTATTATTTTCTCTAGAAAAACTTCGATGTCAACTCAACCAAGTTTATAGAAGACTAAATACATGCCTGCGCTTCGTTGCGGCATCTTTTTTTATCAATGTGTTGGTTATTACATCTAAATTACTTGAATTTGATATAACCATTAAATTTATGGTGTTTAAATTTGATATATGCCACTTTAGTCTGAAATAGTTATTACATTTAAGTTTTTTTTATTTTTTTAGCTTGATAATAGTACGGACAACATATCATTTATCCTAACTATATTTAAAAAAAATAAAAAACATTAGAATGTTTTTTAAATATAGTTTCTTATCCTACTTGGAATCCAACCATTATAATAGTTAGAAAATCAAGGTAGCTTTTTTTTTTGTTAGAAATATATTTTCAACCTAAAATACATAGAAATCATCTTAATAATTTTTTCAATCAATATTTAATATTAAAAAAAACAAAGTTAAAAGTTCAAAATCAACTAAGAAACCAATTTCTCCCTAATCTCATATTTTTTTTTAGACACTTTCAAGATAAAAAAACATCAAGTCAAACTTTTTTTTATTATATGAAACTACTTGGAATAAAAATCTAATGTTTTGTTGTTGGGATTGAAGAAATTATATTTTTTTTTTAGGTTGAATTTCAGCCATCATTTCTCTCTTTTCTAACCTATTAAGAACTGAAAAATAATAAAAATAAAGTTTAGTACTAAAATAAAATTGTTAAAAAAAATAATCAGTCACCTTATGACAAAAAATTATGAAGAATAAAAATGTAATTCATAAATAAATTTAAATATATCATCCATGTTACTTTTATTTTACACTTCTACTAAATCTAAATTACATGTTATTAAATCCAAGCGACTTGGGTATAACATAATTGTCAAACCCAAGACGCTTGAATCTAATATGGTTATCAAACTCAAGTACCTTCAGTATGATGCATATTTAGTTTTTAAACTTAAAATATCTATTTTTAATAACTTTTTTAACCTAAAATATCTTTACTCAAGTATCTATTTTTAATTTAAAATATCTAGAAATCACATTAATAACTTTTTGAAACCAATCTTTAACCTTTAAAGGCACAAAAAATCAGTCAAAACCCCAAAATCAACCCATAAATCAATTTCTTCCTGATTTCATATTTGGTTTTTTTTAGCACTTTTAAAATAAAAAGACACCTAAATATTATATGAAACTATTTAAAATAAAAATCTAACATTTTAGGGGCTGAAATCGAAAAAAATAAAATTTTCTCTCTAGGTTAGATCTCTCCCATCCTCTCTCTCTTTCTCTCTCTCCCTCTTCTCTCACCTACTTTCTCTCTCTCTTCTCTCACCTACTGTGAATTGAAATTGTTAAAACTTCAAAGAACCAATCACTTTGTAACAAGACAATATAAGGGGCAAAAACATACTGCACAAATAAATTTGCACGCACCACCCATGTCACTCTTGTTTTCCACTTTAGTCCCTGATTTTTAATTCAACCCTAGCCATAATAATAATAAAAAAAAACATTCAATTAAGCTTTAATTTTAGCTCAATTGCACTTAAACAAAGTTCAACAATCAGATTCAATTATTTTTTTAAATCTCACCATTACAATCCACATGAAACATGAGGAGAAACAGTAAAATGATATACAGTGAAACAGCCAAGTAGTTTGTATTATAAGTAATTTGTTCGAATCAACGAAGTTACTAAAAACCAATGAGATCAATTACGTTTCAACGGATCAACGATATTTTTTATTCAACTTGAAATTGAACCTGGATCACACACGGAGTGACAGGTTTTATAGGTCTACCTGCCAGACCAAAGCCAGGTTTAACAGCTACGCAGAAAAGGAATGAACATCAAGCTCCGGTGCTAAACAAAACATGTTACACATACAAGTAAAGTACAATGATATATCCACAACTACATCTCGCATCAATATTGAGTGTAGGAAAAAAAAAATTGGGCAAAATGATAAACGAAGTTGCTGATACCTTTCCCTCGCTAGCTCTTCCCATTTCAACATTGTAAATGAGCCGGGAGAATCTAAAAGGCAGTCACTGGGAAATCATTTCAAGGATGTTATGGAGAATCAACCAAATTGTTAGACCAGTACAGGTGAGGTCCACGTGCAGATACTTAGAACATTCCATCTCATAACTAGGATTGTACGATCATGAAAATTGGTGACTAGCTACTGTTGGAGATTGACCTCCTGCTCCACTAAGGAATAGCTGTGTCCTTGTGATTTCCGTAACCGACAGATTCGTTTTCTATGCCCACGGCCCTGTTTGTGCTGTTCCCACTCATGAGCTCCTCGAAGCTCTCTATTCCCACAAGCCTAACAGCAACAAAGACGCAAGCAAGCATATTTTAGAGCCTTCTTCTTCCAAACACCGGCCGACATCGACAATTCAAGTAAACAAGACAAAATTAAGAAAAGCGGATAATTCTTCAAGTACTTTGAGACATGCTAACCTTGCAAATGTATTGAGTCCACAAGTTCCTCTCAACTGATTTCATTCCACTACCAACATGCGTTTCCAAATCAGGCACTGCACTCCTCTCCTCGGTTAGAAAAGCTCTGATAACATTCACAGCAGAGCTAACAACTTGTCCAGCCCACAATTCATCCGATTTGCCTGAAACATGAGTAACCATGTGATTTAGCAGGGTACATTGCAAAGCATGCTAAGAGAAGGGATGAAACAACTAGGACTTGGAAGGCTTACATGATATGAATTCTGTTGCATCTACATAATGTATGTTCCATCCAAAGAATGTTTGAAGCCGAGTAAGCCTCCTCTTCTGTAAAACAATAATATTTAAATCACTTAAGTCTTTGAGCTGACCATAAAACATGAAGTTACATGTGTTGGACACAATGAACACATTAAACAGAGAATGAGGGGCACCATAGCAATTTCATGAATGATTTGAGTAAAAATATGATAAAGGATATAGGAGCTGCTTGTGCATTCAAGAGGTACTATTTTTGCATGTACAGTCACAAACACATGCACATATACAGTGTAAGCAATGCTATAAACAGGAGTGATTGTTTCTGATGTGTGAAAAATATTGAAATGTCAGATATGATCTTCAACACAAGTGCATGTCTGACAAAGACAAGGAGATAATGTGAGACAATACAGACTTACTTGTACACGAACAAGTCTTCTGGTGTTTGCTTTTACTTTGTCGATAGCTTCTGCCAACAGAATTTTAAGTTGGTTATCGTCAGATGAATGGAGGATTTCCCTCATATTATCTTTCAATAGCTTCACATCCTCGTTTTTTGACTGCACAAAGAGAGATCTAGTAGAGTCGTGTCCTTTTTCATCTGACATGTAAACCCTCAGAAAATTATCAAACTCCCGCACACCAATTGCTTGCCGCAAACCTCGAGTATAATCTGCATTATAATTGTAAACCTCACAGACTTCATCAAGTAATCCAGCATCTATCATGCTATCTACTCTTCGTTCCACATACTGGTCCAGAACTGGGATATCAGCATCAACACATATAAAACAGCAACAGAACCTATAATTATCCATGCAACCCCAATTCTGCCCTGCCACAATCAAGATGTTACAAATTTAAGAGCAAGCAGCTAAGAATAGTTTCATTTCAACAACTCTGTTTTGTGAAGCTTCAATTCCAACAGTTGGAATTGGCTTTGATGGATCCAAATCCCATTCTGTTCAGTTAAGAGCTAACATGCCGAACCTAAGCTGCTGTGACATCAATTTTATTCCTCCTGGTAAAAGTTACTACTTCTTTCTAAATCCAGAAAATCTCAGTAAGGGATGCAGATACTGGCAGCAACCAATCTTCTTCAAGTAAAACATACTGCATTTCACAATTTTCCAACGTGAAGATGCATGCCAAGACATCAAGTAGCTAAAGTGTCAGAATTTTGTTGAATCATGAAAGGTTAAAATACAAGCAAAACAGCAATTTAAGAAGATGGCCTAAGGCCTAAAATAAAAGTTACAAACAGAAAGCAAAGATATGTTAAAAATATGAAAATGAAAATAAAACAGAGAAAAATAATAGGTAAACGGAGACACACAAAAAAACTTTAGGGGGCATCTATTTACTATATTTGGAAATCACACTTAAAAGTGAGGTGAAATTGAAAATGTGTAGCTAGCATACCCTCTAAATTTAAAAAACAAGTATTGATAAATAACTGCCCACATACATGACATTTGTTTTTCCAAAATCATAACAGCTTCAAAATAATAGCAGAGTTCGATTCTGGTATAAAATATCTGAAATATAATGAGAATATGTATGATCAATCTGAATGGTGCAAAAGGATCCTTATAGCTGATGCCAACAAGTTTGGATTGATGTTTAGCAGTTGTTTATAATGAGAACAAATATGATTGCATGAATACATATTTAGTAAGAAATACAAACCTCTGCAGCCTTTCCCTGATAAAGTTTGCTAGGGAGGATACCAGAGCGAGCATACAAATTAAGGTACTGATTGATCTGCATAGAAAACAATATTCAGCAATATCCAGAAAAAAAGAGAGTCCATACCATGTCTTTCTAGACTAATTAGTAGATGATGCTGCTGAAAGAGAGATGCCAAGTTTACAACAAAAAATTTCTAATGAATTTATCAATCCTCTCGGGAGAAGACTTTTTGTTCATGCACAATTATTTTTCTCTGTAATTACGTTTCAGTAAGACAATTCATCTAGGTAAAAAGAAGATGAAGTGAGCAGAATAACAAAAAAATTTCATTGTGGCACAACAATCAAGTCTGCGGAAATAAGGTAGTTACAAAAATTGCACATTTCAACATGTTTTTCAAGGACTGCACTAAAGTGAAAAGTTGGAATCCCAACCTTTCTATGGTTATTTGGGTGGAGTCTGTTTGCTGCAACAGGATCAAGTTCTTTAAGATAATCATAGCTATAATTGAAACTCTCTCTCCCAGAGTGAGTTGCATGATCAGTCTGCTCATCACCTGTTAACGTGTGAAGTATATCAATCTCATTTAAATTGCAGATTAATGCAGATTAAGCCAATAGAGTTGGTATATACCAGAAGGATGATTCAGAAAGCTTTCATCTAAATCATTTGTTGTATCATCCAGAAGGAATGGACTTACAAGAGCCTGAACGCAGTAAGTAAATGGAAAAGAGTAAAAGACAGCACAGCAGTTTTAAAAAGGAAAATGAAGATGCAAGAGTTAACAATTTGTAATGTGAATATACTAAAAGAGACAAATCTCTTCCTGGTCAGCCCAGAAAGCTCCTTGCCAGGAAATAAAAGAAAGACCTCCATGCTAGACCTTACTCAAATGACAACGCAAACAGCATTACCTGGATATAGTAATTTGTACCTCCAACAATAACTGGCAAGCAATTGCGAGAAAGAATCTCATTGATGAGCTGAAATATAATAAACTCAATCAAATCAAAACATGCACATGATCATTTAAATTAATGAGAAATACCTAAGCCAAGACAAATGGTTGTGTTTGTGATAATTAGGACTCAGCACTAATTATCATTTGACAACTAATTGAGTTAACCAAGGCCAAGAGGATTGCTACAGAGCTTAACCAAATAACACCATTACTTTTTAGCCAAGTAAATAAACGGGAATTAGAATGACTCTATCAACTGTTAGTACCACGAAGCCATTTATTGCATTATTAGTAGCTACAATAAAGACCATGAAAATCCCAAAAACCACACAACATTTCAAAAGATATCTGCATTTCCCCATGCTGAGAACCTATATGGCATATGCGCAGTACCAAATGGTCAAGAAGCAGGCAAAAGCTAACTCACAGGAATAGCAGAATCCCGAAAGTCCTTAGCAGTGAATTCCACATTTGGATTTACTGTTCCCAAGAGATGATGTGGAACTCCTGCATCCATTCACAAAATCATAAAATAAAGAAATAATAATACCAGGAAATTTCTATGAAAATGAAGATTTTTTGAGGAAAAAATAACGAAAGAAAAACCCAATTTCCACAACCTAGGAAAAGAGGTAACCATGTACAGAGAGATGGAACTCATGGGCAGGACCAATAGTTGTTAGAAGATTATAAGCAGTCCAATCTCTATAACATAATCCAAGTGTTAGCGAGCATCTAAAAATAGAGACCCATTACATCGCTCAAACAATAAGCTATCTATATTATATTTGTTTTGTAGACAGTAACCTAAATGTTGAGTAAACATTCCTTCCCTTGTCTATAAAATATAAATATTTTCATTTCGAGCATTTGAAATCATCACACTCGGAGTCATAAGACTCTACACCATCTAATGTCTTTCTCTCCTGTTCATTCTAAGTAGTTTGGAAACTGGTCTAGCCTCCACGTAGCCACGAAGATTTGAAACTTTGTAAGATATTGGTAGCTGTTAAGGAATTTCAAGGAGTCATACGTAGGGTGCAAGATTATACCGTAATTCCAAAAATAATTAAATGGAAAAGAGAACTTCTAGAATATTTTTGCCAGAATGTTGATCCTTAATTCCAGCGAAGACAAAGACGTTGTGTTGAGTTAAATCTATTTGTTCTTACTTAATATTGCTAGCACATTACCAAAAAAAATCTTTGCTTCAGTCATTTCATCAAGAAAGTCGGCTAAATCATTGCCCAACCTCAGTGACTTAATCTTTCTTTTCTTTTTACGAATTAATAACCAAAACCCATTAACATTTTTTTTATTATAAGTGAAAAATGAAAAAATTCATGGCTGTGATACTTGTTTGTAAACTACACAATATATAAAAAAAAGATTGCCACTTTTATAAAGAAGACGTAAGCACAACATATATTAACATGTAGAAAAAGAAAGAGAACAGACCCTCTTGATCAGAGATGGGGACTTTGTTGGTGAGAACATCAAGACCACGGTAGACCTGCATGGAATCAGCGTTGATGATTTCAACAGGGAAGTGGGCTGCCAAATCAATGGCTAGTTTTGATTTTCCTGAACCAGTTGGACCCATTATTACCACCACCTTTGGCTTCTCTTCTTTTTCTTCTTTCTTTGTAACTGTTGGCTTTTCCCCTTCATCGGTATTGCAAGGGTTTTGCAGAGCTTCCTTGGCAGCACCGTCACTCTCCATTTCTCTCTCCGTGATTCTCTCGGAGGGAAGCCTCGCGGTACACGACATGTCAATCAAAGTGTCATGTAAAATATGTAAGGGGTGGGTTGATGTGTCTCTTGGGCCTTATTAAATCATTTCCATTGGGAATAGTCTTCTTGTCTTTACCCAACAACAACAAGGTTTGGGCCTGAGCCTAAAAAACATATGGGCCGATTATATCAGCACCTTCTTGAGATGACTAATGGAGATCCACCATGATTCGCATCACGGAAATTTTATCAGCAAATAGGTACACAAGATAAATGATCTTGTATTTGGATTAAATTACATAATATGAGATTATTTATATTATTAGTTAGAAAATTTCCATTACACCCAGCATAACTCTAGATAGATTAGAGTGGCGTGGTGCCTACATGGTTGTTCAGTCCAGTGTAGTCTAGTGTAGTGGGTTCATCGGAGATTTAAAATTTGACAGGGGTTAAATTTTAATTAAATTAAATAATATATTGGTTTGGTCAACCCTGTTTTAAGTCGTTATGATTTGGGTGGCCCCGTTGGCAAAGACAGGTTAACACCAAGAAAAAACTATATAAAAAAATATAAAATAACATTATTTAATAAAATAATTAATATTAATTTATTCAATGATTGAGTTGATCGACCACTCATATCATTTTTCAAGTTAAAATCTAACAATTATCATCAAAAAAATATTTTACGATAGATGGACTCTAAATAAATTAATATATTTGGATTTTTACAGTCACATGTTAATATAGGCAAACTTTTCCAAGTATTAAGATTCATCGGGCCATTAAATCACTCCCATCCATGACAAGTTCATTTATAAGGTCCATTAATCAATTTAACTTAGAATTAATGTTCATAAAAAAAGAGAGAGGTTATTGTCACATTAACTTAGAACTAAGCGAGGAAAACTTGAAGTGCGTAATCAATGCTGGAACCAGTGTACAGCTGCATGGCTGCAAACAATTAAGGGTTATCTAAAATAAAATAGGATAGTAGTTGTTTTTATTTTTTATTTTTTATACATAAATATATTAAAATAATATAAATTTTTTATTTTTAAAAAAATTATTTTTAATACTAGTACATTTGAATAATTAATTTAAAATAAATAAATAAATTTTAATTTTTTTAAATAAAAACAAACAGTCACTAATTCTGGTGGCATATCAATCTAGTGATTTTGGTAGGTGGCTTGTCACTGATACAATTAGGAAATCTTAATGAAAATTTCAGTTTCGAGATTGAACAAACATTTCTTGAATTTGACTACAAGAATGAGAAGGTCAAGATTTGACATGTGAGTAGCACCAAACCCCCACGGTGGGTGCTTCTGCCCTATATGTTAAAAAAGAAGAAGAAACTGCCCATGAAAACCCACTAAAAAATGAAAATAAAAATCACAGAATCACAAGATATACACCAAATTCAAGGGCATGCATGGCAACAAATTAGCATAGCATGGCTGGCAATTGCTGGAGTGTTTGCAAGAATTCAGGACAGAGTTTCAATATTCCTGCTCAATTCCTCTAGTTTCTTCATCCTTAGTTTCTCGCTTTCACCCACCAGCTGACCAACCAGTTGATACAAAAAGGAAATAGAAAATATTAGCAAACTAAAATTGAGATTTAACTAATTAAACATCATCAATGGAGTATTATATGGACTAACATAATATCTAATTACCTCCACTAATTTGGAAACAAGCTGAGCTTTTTCTTTGTTCTTGTCATTAAAAGCTTCAAGGGCTTCTTTGTATTCTCTCTCCTGCAATCATATAATAAACTCTTGAGGGGCTACTGACATCCTTTGCTTCAATGCATAATTAACTAGTGTTGTAAATCTTGGATCAGAGTTAATTAATAATCATTAAAATATCCCATTAAGTTTTATTTATTTCTTAAGGTAATAAACCCAGTATCATGACCGTGTAGCTTAAACAGGAAAAATAAGCATACTGTTCTTAAAAAAATGTAGATATATAATTAAATCTTTATCTGATAATGTAGAGAAAAACATTGGATTGTCTGACTTGCAATGTTTCTTATATTTCCCTTGATAAATAATTTGAAAAAAATATTGAATTACTGGGTAAACAAACTCGTGAATCATTGTATTAATTATTTTTATTAAAAATATATTGTTTTTTAATAAAAATTTCATAGCCAGTTTTAGACAAGTTTGCCTAGATAAACTGAGTGGGTAGAAATCCAATCAAATCAACTGAATTTCATTCTATATTGATGTTTTTATCATGGCAAAGGAAGGAGAGAAGGAAACAAGCCAGAATTTTAATGTCACCTTCTTCTGGCAACTCAGGCCCAGAGGCTTCAGCTCTCTGTTGACTGTGTCAATCCTCTTACGTACCATCGAAACTTCCTTCCTCATTGGATCCGTCAGAGCTTCAAGCTCCTAAAATATATTTTTTTTCCTTTAAAAATCCAGAGTAATAATCTCCCAAACAAAAAATAAACAAAAAAAATCCAGGAAATATAAACAAAATACAAATTTATATAATAATGGGAATTTATTATATTTTTATTACAGATAAATGGTTTTATTGAATTATGAAGACAAAGAGTAAAAAAAATAACAAGAATATATATATTATTATGATGTTAGACTTACTTCACGAATTTCTGCTAAACGTTTGGTTGCTTCCTCCACACGTCCTAGGTGAGCATGAACCTTGTCTCTGACTTCCATCTTCTTCTTCTCAATCTCTTCTTCCTTTGCCCTAAACATGGCCAATGCTGACCTTGATATCTCCTCATCCTTTTCATCCCTTAACAGTGGGCTTTCATTGTAATTGCTGATAATGCCTGAGCTCTTCAATTTGATCTGCATTTGTGACATTTGTTGCTCCAATATTGGTTTTTGTGTTGTCATTTTTTAGCCCCTTGTTTATCCCTCCCTGCCTCTCTCTCTCTCTCTCTGCGTCTCTTCCTTCTTTGCTCTTTTTTCTTTTTGATATGATTGCTTTCTTTCTCTTCTTGGAGGTAGTTTATAAGCAAAAGCTGGCTTTAATGGTGCGATACCAGCTTGCTTACTTTACAACTAAACAAAACACTAAATGACCCATTTGCCCGATCACCTTTAATCATGAAGGTAAAAAGAGGATTTCATCTTTGTTGAATGTAGACTTAACTTTGAAATATCCTCTTAACCTTCCTTTCACCTTTACTCTAAATGAACATGATCACAAATTATGGTACTGCAATTTAAGAGTGTATATGGTATTTTTATTTTTATTTTTTAATGTAACTGGCCAATTCTTTCAATCTGTGTCTCTCTCTCTATATATACACTATACTTTAATTTAATTCGTATGGAAAATTTAATATGTTGGTATTATATATATAAAGTGTTTAAATTGTGGATTATATTATAGATATTCAGAAGGCTATCTGTTTTTTTTTTAAAAAAAAAGAAGTTGTTAGATGCATGTTAAGTTAACAAATTCAAAACACTTAATTTTTTTTATATTTTTAATATTTTTTAAATTAAAAAAATTTATTATTAACTTACTATGAATCGCGGGCCAACATGTTAATATGTATAAAAACTTGAGGTTTAATATGTTGTTATGTTTAAAGACTTGATGAATGACTGGATGGGCCTCCTTTGGTAGATGGATATTTTCTCTGGTCGGTATCTTGACAAATTTCTTAGCTAGCTATACCAATCCTAATTAATTTAGTGTTCATGCACTAACAAGACAAATACACATAACAAGTGGTATTTGTTGGAAAACATACATACAATTCCTACCATATCTTAAAGGGTAATGCCAAATGATAGTAGATTAGCTGCATAACACAGCACCATTATCAAGTCTAAATTTGAAGAGATAGAGAGTAATATCACAGGCAATCAATTATTTTCCAGATTCTTATGCATGGCAATCTTGGTCATGTAGATATGATGCGAGGGAGTTAAAATTTGGTTGAAGGGTCTATAAGTAGAGGTAAATCTTCTTTTTCACTTGAAGAAGGGTGCTTTGGGTGGAAGTTTTGTTCGTGGAGTGGACAGGAAGGGCTCACCTACGCTATATATTTCCTTGAGAGCCTTAGGGGACAAGACAGAGTAGGAGAGACTGGCAGAGCTAGCTTGCCTTCATTACATATCATTACCCTCCCATTTTTAAATTGTAACTAAGAATCTTGGCTTTAACACTTCTAATCCTTTTGGTTTCCCATGTTTTTCTTTTGCCTGGCATGTCAATGGCTTAGCAACTACAATGCCCGCTTGCTACAACTTTTGATCAACAGATTCTTTAGCGGCCCCCTCGTTTTTTTTGAACTTTCAAAACAGAAAAGAAATGCAGACCATCGTGGTTGTGATCGGGGATATAAGTTCATAGGACAAATCTTAAAAAAAGCCTCGGAACTATACATTAAGTGTGGATTTTACCCTTAAAAAACCTTTTTTATACCAATTTGGCTGCTAAACAATTTCGATTATTCAATTGGGCCTTCTATTAAGTTCTTTACAAGAAGACAAAGTCAAGTTATCTACAAACTGAGGTCGTGTTGTTTTTTAAAAAGGTACAGTGTGTCGAGAATTCATGATCAAATATGGATGGAAGGGGACAAAATTGATATAGAAATTTATTTGGAAGCAAAATCAAGACTGCCTATGTAAATGGGGGGCTATTTTTGATGTTTTCATTCTTTACCTTTAATTTAAATGCAGGGACCGAAGACAGGTCCATGAGTTGATGATTCAATACATAGGAAAGCATCAACATTTGATGGCCATGACTTTCCACTTTCCAGCTGATGATGTTCGTGGTTGTTGATTTAATGAGCCCACTTTTCATTTTGTTTTCCTAACTGTGGTGCTGCTTAGGCCCACATTGATTTTATGTTCCACAAATCTACGTTCTATCTTTAAGAACTCGAAAAGTTCTGAAGATTGCATGATGTCCAAAATGTCTGAATGATAAGCTTGATGCGAGCTTTTTCTCTCCAAGTTATGCGTTGCTGTCCAGAAAGTGGAGCTTTAGCTTTTGTATTTTGGTTGGCTCTGTGGTTCGTAAGAGCCGGTTCAAGCCAGCGTGATTGTGCTTGTGTGCCTAATTATCACCTGACCAGTTTTTATTTTTTATTTTATTTTGTGCGTTTGCTCAAATGGGAATTGCACTCACTAGATGTAGGGCAGCTCCCTTAATTTTTTTTTTTTCCGTGTATCATTGTGTTTTAGAGACAGCCTTTTCTGCTAGTGTTGGCTAATTAACTAGTTGGTAAGGTCTTGATGGAGGTCTTTGAAGACTTGAATTAAAACGCATCTACACCTGATATGAAAGGAACGAAGGAGAAACATCTAGGTGGTGGCAAGGACTTGGGATTAAGGGGTTTGCTTTTTCTGTGATCTCAGGTTCGAGTCCTTGGTTGCTCATATGATGGCAACTGGAAGCTTACATGGTCGTTAACTTCAGGGCCTGTGGGATTAGTCGTGGTGCGCGAAAGCTGGTCCGGACACCCACATTAATCTAAAAAAAAAAAAGAAACGAAAGAGAGGAGGTAACTCCATTGTGCTGGAGACAGTCCTTCTACAAACAACAACAACAATAATTTTTTGATATAGTTTCATTGGCTTAGAGGATGCTGGGTTTGTTTTGAAATTAACAAAAAAGAAAAGAAAAGAAGAGAGGATAGGAATACGGAAGATAAACAATAACAATTTTATTGAATTAAAAAAATAATTATAAACACTTAATTGAAAAAAAAAGTAAAAAATAATTTACAACTCCGAATTCATTTGAGAAACATTTTCTTTTCTATTAGAAACTAAACCTACTTGTTGTAAGATATATATTATATTAGCAAGGGAAATAAACTTTTTTTTCTTGCTTTAAATAAAATATTTCAATCCCTGAGAAGCCCTACTGCTAAAATATAACTCAAGATCTAAATTTAAAATCCCAGTGAAAAATTCATTTAATTTCTATTGAATTCAGATGTGATCTATCATTTAAGGTGCGAGGCTTGAGAAGGATCACAGGCAAGGGTGGCGGCTTCTCGGAGGCAAATGCAACCTATGTTGCTCGCAAAGACTTAGCCCATCTACTAGCATGAAACAGACACGATTGAAAACGGGCAAGGCCCAGATAGGTTACTGTTACCCGATGACCAATGAAAATGGCAGTCCAATAGGACTTCTTTTTTCTTTTTTCTTTTAAAGAGGGTAATTATTTTATTATCTTGCTTTTTTTTATTAATTTGTTTATGTCTTTATCTTAGTCTTTCTAATCAAATCCATTTTTTCTAATAAAATTCATTTTATCTTTTTTGTATATTACCATTTACAAGACATTATTTAAATATAACCTTAATATATATTTGAAAACAACTAATTCTTTCACATTCCTTTAAATCGTCTAGTTTCATCCTTCTTGTTTTATTTAATTAAAAATAATTAGCCAATAATAACCCAATTATTTAACATCCTTTTCTCTCTTTGCTCAAAATTTAAAATTAATGTTGTGACTTGAAAGATGATTAATTATTTAACAACATAATTAGAGTATCAACAATTCAATATAAACATTAAATTTAGCTTAATTTGATTAGTTGAACAAAAAAAATTGAGATTCAAAATCTAACATTTTTAATTAAATAGATATTAATCCGGTAAACCTTTCTTTACAAAATCTAATCCGAACCTAAATCTAACACGGAAAAAAAATCCTAACCAAACGTAAACACATCTACGTGAGATCAAAAGAGCCGTAACCCATCATGGGTCAGCTAATGCCAAAAGGAAAACCTTTGGTCCACCCAAAATCAATCCAAGTCCAAGCCTCCTCCTTTAACCCTGCCCCACCTCCACCTCTGTCAGATCAACCAACCCCATGATAAGAGCCACTGGACATGTCCACACCGTATCCCCATTTCACCACTGTTAAAAATCAAGGGTACATTGGAAGCCACACCAGAATTTCTGTTTCTGTACCTTAAGTTATTCGAGACAAAAAAACCACCGCTAAGCAAACCTCAAAATATCTCCTTCAGAGGAAAAAAAAAGTTTCAATTTTTCTTCAAATTCTAAAGAGGAAACGAAAAATCCTTTAAACCCACATCATCGTTTCTCGTTGCTGTTGTTTTTTGCTCCCAGTTAAGAAACCCAGTAAATAAAACGGGTCCTTTTTTTTGTTGTGTCGCTGAAAGCCTCCTTTTTCAATGAGACATCAACGGCAAAGCAATGTTTACATCAGTAGACCTTTGTCTCCACCAACGCAGACGCTGCGTTGTGGAATAAGAGGCTGTGAACTTGAAGAAAATAGCCGGTTTTCTCATGCTAATCAGTCTCGAAGTCCGGCGAGGAGAGAGAACCAACAACATGGCAATGTCAGGACACGGGAAGAAGTCGAAGGAAACAGGTGGTTCTCACGTTCTTATCGGTCTCGAAGTCCGGTGTGGGCTGAACCACCCAGGTCTAGACAGGATGGGAGAGAACGGCAACAGCTTGGCGATGTGAGAACTAGAACCCCACCTCGAAAGCGGGATGAAATCGAAGGGAACAGGCGGTTTTCACAATCTCACCGGTCTCGAGGTCCTGTTTGCGCTGAACCACCGAGGTCTAGACAGGGTGGAAGAGAACACCAACAGCATTGCTATGCGATAACTAGAATCCCACCTCGAAAGCAGGATGAGATCGAAGGGAACAGACGGTTTTCGCTTTCTCATTGGTCTCGAAGTCCGGTTTGGGCTGAACCACACAAGTCTAGACAGGATGGGAGAGAACACCAACAACATGGCGATGTCAGGATTCGGTCTCCACCTTGGAATCGTGAAGGAGTAAGAGTCATGCTGTCTTCTGGTTTAAATCAGCCAGTTGAGCCGGACCGATTGGGTTCGGTACATAGGAGAGGGGGTGATAGGCGGTTTAATGAAGAGAGAGATGAGCATTTGGAAAAACTGTCACAGTTTTGCGAGTCTTTGTCGAAGAAAGGATCAACCTTCAACAAGTTTCAATGGGACAATTTACTAGCACAAGAAAATCAACCCAATAATGGAAGTGCAAATTTGGGTCCTTCAGTTGATCCTTGGAAAACCAGTGGGATTGTTGTTGATTCTGGTGTGGTCCCCGCATCAATGTCAATGGAGCATGTGGGGCCAAGAAGCCATTTTGAGTGTTGCTTGGATGCCACAACAAGGGGTGACAATCATGGGCTTATTGATGGTGGCATTGGTAATGTCAACGTGTCGCCTTTTGGCGAACCTGTTAGGGAGAGGTTTGAAAGGAGAAGTACTAGTGTTATCGACCCAATTGTGGACAAAGTTGAAAGGAATGATGCTTCTGTAATGGGGCATCGTTATGTTGAAAGGGTTAGGGTGTCACATTCAATGAGGCAAGAGGAGAAAGATGTGAAAGATTGTAGGAATGACCACGGAGACTATGGGGTTTTTATTAGGGAGAGGGGAAATATGGGTTCACTTCCCATGGAATCCTCATTTCAGAACATGAAAAATATCAGAGGAAAGACTTGCTTTGTTGACATGATTGATGGAAATGATGCTGCTCTTAATGAGCACATGAGAGAGAACAGGATGTTGGACAATCCTGGGGTTTTTGGAGAAAGGTATCCTTATGCTGAACGGGTTAGTGTTTTCCATTCAATGGAACTAGATGGGAGAGATAAGGACTGCAGAAGTGATCCTGTGGAGTATGGATTTATTCAAGATAAGAATGAGTCTCATTTGAGGAAAACTTTTGTTCGTGAGCGAGCTAATGTGGGGTCACTGCCCATGGAATCCCCATGTGAAAACATGAGTGTGTTAAGGAAAAGGACTTGCTTAGTTGACCCAATTGCCGACATGATTGATGGAAATGATACTGCTCTTGGAGAGAGAATGAGAACAAGCACGATTCTGGACAATCTTGGTGGTTTCCAAGAAAGACCTATCAATGTTAGCAGTGTGTCGTTGCGTTCATTCGAGCAAGATGATAAAGATGAGGAAGCTTTCGTTTCTAGGAATGACAACATGTACTATGAGATGGAAGAGTGTCTGGATCCTGAGAACTTGAAGTCAACAGAGGAATGTGGTTTTGAATGGGATGGGGGTAGCATTGGGTCTTGTGGAGATGGTTATAAGAGGGTGCCGGTATCGTATGATGGACTGTATGCGACTGAGAATAGTTCGCAAAGGGTGGTCATGGAAGAGCAGCCTGGTATTCATAGGCAATCAGAATACATGCTCGACGGACGGCATATTTTCGACATGGAAGCTAGCATTCATGATCAAAGAAGTGTGATATCTTCTGATTGGAATGACCTTGAGCGGATGCATGATGTGAGCTATAGAGATGGAAAGTGGACTAATCAGGATAATGAGCAATATTCTTCATTGGAGAACTCGGGATTGAGGCATTTGCAAAGTGGGATGGATGGATGGATGATTGATGACAGGGCAAGCCATGAAGATGCCTATTCTTTCCATCCCTTACCTTCTACAGATAGGCATCTAAGCGAGCTTGTTGAACCTCCGAAAAGCAATGTGAAGCAGCGTTTGGGGCCTCTGCGAAATGTGAAGCAGCGTTTGGGTTCTGTGCGAAATGTCAAACAGCGTTTGGGGCCTCCTCAAAATGCGTGTAAGAGCTTGGGGGCTGCTCAGAAAGCTCGAAGGAAACTTCCTTGGGTTAAGATATATGAAGAACAATGCCTGTATGATTCTGACGGAACTCATAATATTCAAGGAGTAAAATCCTCAGAAATGAAGAAGAAACATGCAAATACTGAAACATCCAAGGACTCTGATGAGTTCATGCATCTGGTGCAAAGGGCTTTCTTAAAGTTCTCCAAACTTTTGAACGAGAATTCGGCTAACAGAAGGAAATACCAGGAGAAGGGAGGAAATGCTAATTTGAAGTGCTGCGTATGTGGCAGGTCTGTTTTTACGCATCTTTTAAGTTCCTGATATTGGTGAAATTCTTTTGCTTCTGGTTGGTTAAAATTTTTGCTTTCGATTGCATCCAACTAAGTATTCATAGTGTTATTTTGAAATTTTATACTGCTGAGGAATCAAGTTTTGTGAAAGTTGGATTTTTAGTCTTCGCCATCTGGATTTCATAAAACTTGATTCCTGATTATTGTAGATTTTAGTAGTATTTGAGGTTGGTGAGTAAGTATTGTAGGTAACATGCAATTTAAGGATTGTTGAATCTATCAGCAGAGTGTGCAGGGGAAGATTCAGATTGTTTTGTATTTCTACCATGATTCTTGAAATTAACAAGGGCAGGACAGTAAAGGTTGGAGAAAGGGAAACGAGAAGCCTTTTCTTCTAGTGATTTTCAAAATGGTGAAAAAGTTTAGTTGGAATTAATGATACTTGATTTTAGAATGGTAAAATTACAGTTTGAGAATCATGGTTTGCATTCTGTTGTGCACGGATTGGAAGATACAGAAAGTTAAGGAATCTGTAATCTAAGTTCTCTTTACACATGGTACCTTTTATGTAGCTTTCAATTGGTGAAGGATAACCTTAACCAGCAGCTTCTTTCCTTCCATCTGGGTTCCATACTGGTTAGCTGGAGAAAGCTATACTTGTGAAGGAGTGTTAGGGGATATTCAGTAGCGTGTATCTCTTTTTTCACATGATGACAAATATAGTTTGGTGTGAGTTTCTCTTTCTCTCTCTATAAAGCTCCTTCATCCTTTTTTATCTATAGAACCAGTGGTTGAGGAAAAGTATTTATGTGCACAAGTTACTTGGTAGTTGTAGGAAAAATCTATCCACTGCCAGACTGTCTTTTAGTTCTGTTTTGTGAAGGATTTGTGCTAGTTGCCTATTTGAACTGCTCTTGTGGGCCAGAAACTTCTGTATCTAGCTAGGCTTCCTTCTGGCTTAATGCAGGATTAGAAATATACCTTGGTTTCTGAGGTCCTTGCTAATTGTTGATGTTTCATACTTCATAGAGATCAAGTGGTGCTTCTATAGTGGGTCCTGTATGCTGTTCTTTTTTATTTCAATTTACCCTCTTAACTGACTTTTACTCGTTCACATCTTATCTTAGCAACTCCAAAGACTTTGTGGACACATTGAGCTTGGCACAACATGCGGTCATGTCATCTAAGGGCAGTTTCAGAGCAGAGCATTTGGGTCTTCACAAAGCGCTTTGTGTTTTGATGGGATGGAAGAGTGCTGGATTCCCTAACAGTCAATGGGTTTGGCAGATATTGCCTGAGGTCGAAGCCTCATCACTGAAAGAGGATCTCATCATATGGCCGCCAGTTGTTGTTATACACAACATGTCCATAGCAAATGATAATCCTGATGAACGGATTATTGTAAGTGTTGAAGGGCTCAGACATATTCTCAGAGGTAAGTGGACTTTTTTAACTGATGATAGTTCCCACATTTTCTGAATGTTTCAGTGTTCCTTGTTCTGGAGGATGGAACATGTTTTCCAAGCTGCAATCTAATTGAAAACCTTTTCTTCTCCTTCTTCTGCTCAATTGTTCTGATATTTCTTATGATCTTTCCTTAATTATTTGTTAATTTCCCATATACCATCCTCCTCCCTACGTTTCCACTTTCCCCCACCATTGTTTAATATGATAAATGATTTCTTCTTGAAAAATAATAAATGTTTAGCAGCACTTTTTTGTTTTTTCTTGAGATTCCTTCGGACATTTTTTGTTACTGCTACTTGAACCTCCAAATGATTTTCTAGTTACCAATTTTACCTTTTGTCCTGATTCTTTCATTAACTCTTTATCAAGAATCTGAAGGAGAATGTGTAGAGTTTATTTGCAGAACCAGTGCACTTGTCATTAGGCAGGTTTCACATGGATGTCTAGCTTCGAAATTGACTTAAACACTTTTGACCTTAACAACAAACTTGCTTTTTTGGCTGATCCCAAGAAATTGCAATGATGCTTGTTGTTTATGTTGCCAGGCATCTTTCTTCCTTTTATGCGATGCATTGCTTTCTGTCCTCTTTTTTTTTTTTTCTTGTTTTCACTTCCTTATCATCATTGCAGGTATGGGTTTTGGTCAAGGGATAACCAACATCTGCCGTGGCAAAGCTTCAAACCAGAGTACTATGGTGGTCATCTTCGGTCAGACCTTTTCTGGGCTGCAAGGAGCCGAGAGGCTTCACAAGCTTTATGCTGAGAGCAAACGTGGAAGGACCGAGTTCCAGCAAATTGGTCTACACGGGAGTCTGCAAACTCAAGGGGTGTCATCAAACACAAAAGAAAACGTTCTATATGGCTATCAGGGAATTTCAATTGATCTGGATAAACTTGATTTTGAGACCAAAAAACGATGTGTTGTGAAGAGCAAGAAGGAGATAAAGGCTGTTGCAGATTTTGCTCTGAACACTGAATGAACAAATTTGATCTGTATAAAATAGGTCACAAGTAGAGAACAGGTTTTTTTTCCTTTTGATTTCTGTTCGGTAGAACTGGATGTATAGTTCTTGACTGGATGCCCAGCTCGATTGTAGACAAGGTTAATGGTTTGTCTAATCACTTTAGTGCTCGCTAATATTTTTTTCATTTATTTTTTTCATTTTGGGTTATGAATGGAAGGACCAGACTTGATTATAATATGAACTTAATTCCCATGTTTAGTGCAACCTTTTTTCTACTGATAACAAGGCAAAGATCGCACTTTGTAACTTAAAACATGTTTCGTTCACTATTCTGAACCAAGGAAATGTACGAGTGGGTGGGAAAAAAAATAGAAAGGGGAGAGATTAAAAACAACTACGTGTGTTAGGGTAATATGGAGGCTGAGAGGGACCAATCTTTAGCTTTCCTCTCTGACTGGTCATGAAATCTGGAACTCCAGTGTTCTATGAATGAACTAATGATATTGCTGACTGAACGTCCTAGTGCTCAACGATATTCATCTCCTTTGGAAGTTAAGGAACTTGATGCCGTATGCGAAGACGAAAAAGAAGAGGAGAACCCAACCCACATGAGCTAGGATTACAGGTAGAAGGAATTCGTGATCATAACCCAAGTACTTCTCAACGAATGCCTTTAATGGCACCGGTTCTGATCCGGGAATTTCAAGAAGAGTGTTTTTATCAACAACTTGTGAGGTGAAAATACCGTAAATGGTCCAGGCAACTGGAGAAGTCCAGTAATACCACCTCCACCACACAGGAATCAGCTGCAATGATTGGGCAGAGTTGTTAACAAAGCAGTAATCAAGGAGCTGACTGAACTCTAATGCATCATGAAGTATTTCAGCAGATCATCTAAAGAAAATTAAAATTGGGAAAAATAGTATGCGGATTTTCATGAAAAACTTTCTTTTTTTAGTAATATAGAAAAAGAAATTTTGAGTTTGAACTTGCTTACCGGCCTAGCGATGAGATAACCAGAGAACAAGTTCCAGAAACTTATGAAGAAGGACATAACCACGGCAGCGATCTCAGGGCCAGGAGTCAGGGAAATAATCATCATCCCATACATTGAAAAGTAGGTGAAGCTCATGAAAATGAAGTAGTAGAAGTACAAAAACTTGGCCACATTCCATTCAAACCCAATCATTGAGTACAAAAGAAGAGAATATAGAAAAGTTTGGATTGAAACATAAATTATCTCTATAGCCACCTGCAGCAGAAAGGTGTCAGCATCAATTACAAAGATGGGGAAACCCTTCAATTATTTTTGTCACGGCGAAATGAAAATGTGATGCACAAATAAATGGTTACGTTCTCTTACATGAGCAAAAGCATAAGGCAACTCCGAATACATCCCTGCGGCTCTTTCACGGTAGAAAACTGTTCTCTCAGTTGCTATGACAGATTGCACAGCAGAAGCATTAGTGGCTCCAAGGAAAAGAACAGCAGCATATGTAGCTCCCAGAAGATTAATAAGATCATTTCTTTTGTATCTGCCAGCAAAAGGAAGAGCAATAAAACTTCTCAAGTGCCCTAGTCCAGGTAAAAGTGGCATTATGACTTGGAAAATGTAACTCAAGATAAATAACCAGGCATACATTCGATCTCCTCTACTCCAAAAGACAAGACCAAACAGGATACCAATGATGATTGCTACAACGAACCGGGTATAATTGAATTCTGAGTTTCGCCAGTATGACTTGTGTTGTTTCCAGAAACAAGCCGCGCATTGAGTTATAAAGCTTTGGGAGTATTGAGAGAGGAAAGAAAGATCCTTGGAACCAGGTCGTGGAGAACTAAGTTTTTTTATGAGCTCCTGATTTTTCCTGAGACGTGTGAACAGGATTGTGAGAACAACCAACAGCCACTCTTATAAATAGGCAGATTGAGGTAGAAATTGATAATTTGATATGACTAACCGGTAAAGTTCAGAGTTGGCATAAACTTCTGCAAAATCAACTTGAAGTTGAGTTTCTATTGCCTCAGAGCTGATCTCCAACATCCATGTAGCAGGGTTAGAGCCTTGTTCGATCCTGGGAACCCCTGGAACAGCCTGCTTGAGATTTTTAGACATTAGCTAATGTGGACACTTGCAATTATAGGGAAGCAGAATATCGGAAAATTAAGCGAAGATTTTGTTGGGAGAGTTTTTCTTATATTTCAAAGGGAAAACTTGAGATAATGGCTGATCGAAATAGAGACAAACTATATGTAACTCCAACTTGGTGGTGAAAAAAAATTATGGAAAGCAAGGCATATAATGAAAGGAAGACTCGCCTCAAAATATTGCACAAGCTCGTGAGAATTGCGACCAAGAGGTCCAGCATAGATCACTTGTCCTCCTCTTTTCATCAACAAAAGCTAAGAGAAGAAACAAGATCATCATGAAAAAAGTACCATCGTAGATGAAATATAATATCAATAAAAAAATAAAATTGAACAACATATACTTCATCGAAAGTTTCAAAGATGTCAATGCTTGGTTGGTGAATGGTGCAGACAACAGTTCGTCCTGTATCCACCATATGCCTTATAGCACGCATAACAATGGCAGCAGCTCTAGCATCAAGGCCTGATGTGGGCTCATCCATAAAAATGATGGAGGGATTAGCAACCAACTCTACAGCTATTGTGAGTCTCTTTCTCTGCTCAGTTGAAAGACCATCAATTCGTGGAAGTCCTACGAGGGCATTCATCAATGGCTTAAGCTCAACCAATTCCATAACTTCATCAATGAACATCTGCACGAGAGGGGGGAATTGGAAATAAAGGATGAATTGTTAGAAAATTAAATATTCGTGTAATGCAAGAAAAAACAGTTCAAACTGCATAAAAGAAGTAACCATGGTGAATAAGTGGCATGCCTTTCGTGTTTCCTTCTTGACATCCGCAGTAAGACGCATCGAGGCAGAATAGAGGAGAGATTCATAGACAGTAACATATGGAGAATGCAAGTCGATCTGTTCACAATAACCACTGACCCGAGCAAATGCGACTTGGTTCTTTGGGTATCCAGAAATGCTTATACTTCCTTCAATGCACCCCATAATCTTCCTTCCTGCCAGTACATCCATCAAGGTGGTCTTACCAGCACCGCTGACACCAACTAATGCTGTCAGAGTACCTGGCCTAAAAGCTCCACTCACATTTTTAAGCAGCTGCAATCGGTTTTTCTCAGTCCCTTGTTTCCTCATTTCCTAGTAAATCCATGAATAAATATATCAATATGAAGCTTCTTGTTAATTTAAATGAATCTTGAAATCTGAATTAGTGTACACGAGTTACCACAGGCATATCGACATGATAATTCACATTGTTGAAGGCAAGTGAAAGTGGCTGAAAAGGCAGAACCGTTCCTTTTTTATATTGCTTGTTTGGATTCTTGGAATGTTTGTATTTCCTCTGGGAGATTTTCACTGTCAGGTCAACAATAATGCTTATGATTAGTAGTTGTTGAATTTAGGTTGAGAAGTATCAAATGACGGCAAAGCCAATAGCACATTTAACCATCATCCGATTTCGGATGACGAAGAACTTCCTTCAATGAGTTGAGAGAGGTTAATGTTATGATTGTTCTTCTGATTGTTCAGCAATGTCTAGGAATTCTTCATGGGATTAGGGCATAGTTAACAGAGTGATTATCAAGATAATGTGAAGTTAAAGACCATACGTCTTAAAACACCAACCTTCAGAACTAGGTGCCAGCTTCCGCGTACTAACATTTTCAGTGTCATCATCCGCAATTACAGCTTTCGAATCGGCAGGAGCTGATAATGAGTTGGAAAAAACTGAATGCTCAATACTTGAATGTCATTCAATAATCTTAACAAAGATGATAGGTTCAAAACACTGACCTACCATTCAAAAATTCGAGTGCTGCAATGAATAGAAAATTGAAAATAAGAGAGAACCCAAGAAGCACCCCAATGCAAATCCAATACCAGTATTCATCCGTAAAGAATCCCCTTTCCTTAAGAAGGGACTTTCCAACAGTAGACTCATGTGGGCTGCCAGTGAGCTGTGACATACGGGCTTGTGTTGGTAAGCCTCGATAGCTCAGAAAATATTTTAATATAATAAATATAAGTATTCACGAGAGAGTTTTCATATGCTTTGAAGAACTCACATTGCCCCATCTGTTGTCGAGAAATTCATTGATAGAAATGGCATTTTGGCCATACATTATAGGAGACAGATAGTAGCCCCATCTCATCCACAACTCTATATCATCTGCACAACGAAAAGGAAAACGATCCAAATTATTGTGCATCAAAAGTTCCAGTTACTGGGATTCCATAAAATTCAGGTATTAGATTGATACATGCTTCAGAATAATCCAACAATATTAGAACACTAAACAGTGAACAAAATAGAATAATCATTTCCTTTGGTGATGATGAAACCTCCAAGAACAATAACAGTCACCATAGTTAAGAAACCAAGTATGTTCGCGACAAGCAATTTTCTCCCAACCACAGCTATGAAACGGTATAGAGATAGAGTCATCTGATATGTACTGAAGAATGCCAGGAGCTGTTTGAAGAACCTGAACACAACAGTCATGTATTAAAAGAAGAAACTTTGCCTACATGATCGCGCTTTTATAGAGATCATTAAGAAAAAGGTCTGCACTTGCCTGCTGGCAGCTGGAGCAAAGCCAATGGAGTAATATGTAAGAGTGACCCAAATTCCTGATTCAATCAGTGAGACAGGAATGCTGAAGAGACAAATAGGTAAACCAAAAGCCCATGCAGGATATAGCATTGAACTCCTCTGCTTAAAGAACACGGGAAGTCTGAAAACTGTCATTGTAAGTTCTATCATCGCATTGATTATGAAATTTGTGAGACCGAAGAATAGTGCTCCCCAAAAGTTTGCTGCACCGTTCTTTTGTCCAGCTTTCCCTCCGGTTTTTGAGAAAGCAGTAAATGCGATTATGGCAATGATTGTTATTTGGATAATTTTGAAGATGGAAACTATAGAGTTGCGCTTCATCAGAAGCCATTCCCTTGAAAAGCACGCCTTAAAGAGTTCCCAGTTGGAGAGGCCATACTTTTCACTCACTAAAGCATCAGGATGAACTCTAAATTTGTTGAAAGGAACTTTTAGACGTTCTGAAAGCTGTAGGCCAATGTAAAAAGAATTGAAAGCACGCACGAACTTTGGTACTGAAACATACTCGTAAGGTTGATTCTTTCTGAACCAGTATCGCTCTTGATCCTTCTTGGAAGTTACTTCCTGCAGGAAATCTGCAACCCCTTTCCTTTCAGGGCATTTGAAACCCATATGTTCAAAGAACTCAAGGACATTATCTCGTGGACCCTGGTAAACAATTTGACCCTCTGAAAGGAGGATAATGTCATCAAAAAGTTCAAATGTCTCCGGTGTAGGCTGCAGGAGAGACATGACCGTGGTCATACCCAAGAGATGGACCATCTTCCTCATGAATTTGACAATCTGGTAAGCGGTAGAACTGTCCAACCCTGTTGAGATTTCATCCATGACAAATGCCCTTGCCGGTCCAACCAACATTTCACCTGCTTCGTATAAGCAATTGCAGGTAGGAATCAGCTGTGATTTTAAGTAACAGACATAAATGGGCAGCTTGGTAGATTCGACGTTGGTGAAATCCCTGTCAATAAGTTAAAGGCATATTCAGCATTCTTAAGAGTTAATCGTACCAGTAGTTACGCGCTTCTTTTCTCCACCAGAGATGCCCCTTATCATATCATCTCCTACCATAGTATCTGCACAACTATCCAATTTAAGTATCTGTCAAAAAATAACACGATGTTAGGCTTCACAATCAAGGGAACAAGTCAGAACGATAAAAACAATAGAAGTGCAGACCTTCAGAATGTTTTCTGTAATCAAACTGGTATCCTGACAAGTCATGGCTGCAGCTTCCTTACGAATACGAGGATTCGGTTTGATACCTACTTCTTTCTCCCGTCTCAACAAGTCTGAAAGTATTTGATGCCTAGTCCCAGCTCCCATGCATCGTCCTGAAAAATCTAATGTCTCACGAACTGTCATCTGCCCATAGTGGAGTTCATGCTGGCTAATATAAGCACATGTTTTCTGGGGAACAAATTCTGAAAACTCATGGCCGCAGTAGGTGACTTTCCCTGTTACCTGCTTGTGCCCCCAATTAATTATCAACTGTGTGAAAATATAAAAAGAGTGGAATTGAAGAAGACAAACCTTTATGTCATTGTCAAGTTTTCCTGCAAGTGCTTTTAGCAGAGTTGTTTTCCCAGAGCCGGGAGGCCCAAGAAGCAGTGACATCCTAAAAGTAAGAAGCAAATAATGGAGTTCTGAAAAGAGTTTGTTGGAAAAGGCAAGTTTTATGACTACGTATTGCATGAAAATACCTTGAAGGTTTTACAATTCCCTTCACATCTTGAAGTATCCTGACAGCTTTTTTCTTTGATGGAGAAAGCCCAACCATCTGAGCTACACCCTATGCACATTAAGAACATAGCTACTCAGGGACTGGAGCCTGTAGAATCAAAGACAAAAATGGATAGTGTTGAAAATAAAAACTGATTAAAGAATTACCTCAACTGCATTCAAGGTGGTATTAAGCAAAGTTGGAAGTGCTCGGCTCCCAACATATGCTTCTCCCTCAACTGACAAATTCTGAAACCGAATCTCAATCGTAGGAAGCTCCATTCCTACCCTGTGTTCAACAAAACACGACAGTCGATTAGCAATACGATGCAAGGTTTGAAACACATCTTGAAAACTTTGGAAGTATATACTCGTTGCCACCAACAGAACCAACCTGTCAACTCTTTTCCTTAGCCTCCTCAGGTAATCATAGTCTTCCTCAACAGTTTTGCATGGACTCTCCATGAATTGCTTCTTATCTTCAGTCCCAAGTTTGGCAACCTCATGAAGCTCCATCCTAGGATCATTTCTCATTACCTCCTTTAATGACTCTTCCATCATGCACATGCATGTGTCTCACTCTCACCAGCCTCTATATATTGTTAAATTCTCCAATTAATTCTTCCACTTAAACATTAATACCACTTTTTCTGTGACTTGCCCTGAGCAGTTCTACTACCCGTTACATTATTCTTGCCTGAAAAGTCATTTGTTGTCAAAACACCTTCTATTTGTATGGTATAACATGCACTAATTAAGATGATTTGGTTGCTAAGGAAGGTGTTTTGACAACACCTCCTAGTCAACACGGACTCGTGCATTCTTAAAGAAGCCAATTTAGAATTATTTTGAACACTAGCCTAGAACTTAAGCCAAGTTTCAATCAACTGCACAGGAATTTTTTTTTTGACCAAGGAATTGAGCAAGCCATGAAACCCCAAGTTTCCATCAGGGTCGTTAGCAGACAAACATCGGTAAAACCAGGAGGGCCCTTCTGCAAAGAAAGAAATGCCGTACATGACATGCATCGCAGCCTTTCGCTATCTTTCCATGATAATTTATATCCATGGCTGTTTTTGTGCAAAACGTGCCTCTGAAAAATCAACGTGATTAATTAAAGTTTATAATTAAGGTATTAACTCGTAATTGTTTAGTGGCAAATCAAAGAATATTTTAAATAAAAAATTTAAGTACTAATAATGATTCTATATTACACTCTTACCATGAACAATAAAATTTATTTTTTATCCGGGTCTCCTGTTAAAAAACAAAATTGTTTTTTTTTTAATCAAAAACAAAATATTTTTCCTTTTCTTTTTTCATCATAAAATTACTATATTATTTGTTTAAAGAATGGACTGAGGTAAAAATATTTTCTTATTCAAGAATGGAATAATGTAAAAACATTCGGTTACCTTAGGACAAACAATTGGATCATAGGGATCAGATTCAGTAGCCGTGCTTCTTAATTTGATCAGTCCATGGCTTCAAGCTGCACCGAAGAACAGCTCCCTGAACTAGAATTTTTCTGCCGTAAGTAGTTGTTGTTAGACATGAATTTATAGGGGCAAATGGCATCGTGAATAAAACAACATAAATATAAAATTTCTTAATTATCCCAGCTATATATATGTAAGGCATATATACTTGTAAATGATGGATTAACCTAGGTTCTAAACCCAAGTAATTAATCCTTGATTTTTAAATGGATGAAATTAAGGAATATTGTACAAATTCTATGAATCCCCTTATTTCATTTTATTACTTGAATCATTCTCTTTAAAACACTATACTCATCTCAGTCACCATAAAAAGGTATTCATTCAATTATAAAACTCCTAAGCTCACCTCAAAACTGAATTAATTCAGGTTAATCGTACGTATAAATCTAAAATGATGTTTATTTAAAAAAAAAAAACTCAAATTAGATTTTACTTTGATTTTAGTTCAATTCTAATTTTTACTAGATTAACAGACCGATTCTTGCTCAATTTAATATAAAATTCAAAACTAAACAAGTTCATATTGAACAGAATAAGCAGTGGATTTAGCCAAGTTTTATAACCATGCACAAAACAAAACACGATGTTTAATCACTATTTTAAGTTAACAATAAAACATGACGTAGAATATTTGGTTTCGGCTCTAGATTTTCACGAAAGATTGATGTAGATTTAGAGAGTTCCAAGTTTTTAGTTTCAGTTCTTGGATTTTCACACCAAACTTCTTGTTACGAGTTAATATTTTCGGCTGTTTCTTTTTTGTTTTTAGTTTTCATATATATAAACTAAAAACAAAAAAGAAACACCAAACTTTTTGTTATATATAATGATACACGGTCGGCGAACTGGAGAAAATTCACCTGAGCTTCTTATATTCCCAACTTTTAATTCGTTTATGTCATTCGTTTTCATCGATTAGGCAAAGCTCCAAGACTTTCTTCAGAAAATTGCTATCATAAAATAAATAATTATAATGTTTTTCATACAGCTGTTGCCCACGAGTGAACGAGAACACCAAAGGCGAAATCTTCTCAATTGAATTGGTATATTTGTCCAAGGTTTCCTATTCAAAGAACATCAGAGATTTCTAATTAGCATCCGAGATCAATTTTATATTTTAATGTCATTATTGCTTAAATTTAACTGGTTAAACCAAAAAAAAAAAAGTTACAGCTATATATTTCAGTGGGAAATCGAAGCTCTTTTGTGGCAAAATTTCCATCCCTGCGCCATAGAATTGGAGTTGTAGGTGTCCCTTTCTGCCCTAAATTGCGCTATTATGGCTTTCCGAGGCCCACTATTCTCTAAATCCAAAGGAGACTTGCATATCTTTCGAATTTCTTATCAACTTTTCCAGCGCCATCTTGTTTCGTGAACAAGATGGTAATGTTGTAGAATAGTCCATCAACGATTATTTCAAGCCTAATTTTGTTCTTATAAAATATAGTTGAAAGCTTCACCATTGCATCTTGCAATCATCTTTCGTGTTGGAATGGCATACCAAAGCTGCACAGTATGCTATCATTTATGTCCACTGCGTCCCTAATTGGAATATTCGTACAATTGCTGTAGTAGCACTTTAGCCTTATCCAATCTATTGGAGAAAAGAAAAGGCAGCTAAAAACAAAGTTGCTTCCTAACAGATAGTGCAACTTCATACAAACACGATAGACAGCAATCCGAACAGATTTCCCAAATAAGTTGGATATTTTATAGATTGTTAGGATTCGGATTAGGTTCTAGTATAAACAGTAAAGATAAAATTAGGTTTTTAACAAGTAATGTATATTGTTTCACGCGACCCAAAACCCGATGCAAGATTTAATTATGCAGCACCAGAAGTTTAATACTCAATAAATTATGCTATGACTCGAACAGTTACCGTCATTTTCTGTAATCCATTGCTCGCCAATTTTGGGAATCAAAAGGAGCGTTGGCTGCTCAACCTGAACCTGGGATGCAGGATAAGAAAATAAGATCTAACAATTGGATGTCCTTAGCCTACGAAGCAACCTTAATGCCCTTGAATTTTACGCAACAACTAACAAGCGATACTCGACTGGGTTCTGTATTTTAACCTGGCATTGTTTCAGAGACATGCTGAGTTTTCCTTGTCCGCCATACATTTCCGAGGATAACATTCAAGATACAGGTCTTGTTAAATTGAATCCAATTCTCCCACTCCAGGCCAAACAAAACATGAGGGTGGGAATTCTCGGATGATAAATTTCTATCTCGTGATTATAACTTTTTTCGACCATATGGCTTGCCGATCTTATGGGAAAGAGTGATATGAGAAAAGTGATCTCTGCCAAAACACTACTTTATTTTATAACTGACAATTTAAAAGAAGTTTCGAACTCAAGATAAGTTGCCCTTTATTTTTAGGGATCACCTTTGTGTGTTCTGCCAATATGAAAAGTATTTAGATGATAATTTGGTTTTTGCATGTGAATGGACATCCTGTTTATCTGTTTGTGAGAAAAGATTAAGTCCTGGCTACGAATTAGAAGGAACATGAAAACTTTGTATAGTGGTCTGAGGTTTAGGAAAAGCAATCTTGAAGCACGGATGCGAATAGTTTTCTTAGACATCAGTGTCTATTTTATATGAAAAAAAAAAAAGAAACAAGCAAATTTTGAAGGAAAGTGTTTGAAGGTTGATAGGGTCTTCAGGAGATTTCAAATTTTATTCTATATAATATTTTACTTCCATGCTACGGACCACTCCTAACTAAATAGTGACTAGGTTTATTTTGTTGTTGGGGTTGTATACTTTCTATTAATAGCTCTTATGTGTGTGTTTCAGTAGCTATTGGTGGTTTTTCTATATTTCAACTACAAATTACATCAACAGTTGTGTTTTTTTTTTAGGAAATTCTTTTTGATTGGTTATCTTTGACATATACTGAATCTTAAATAGCTTAGTTAACCGATGTGATGATACTTTTAATTCTCTCTCTTAGTTGCTGTCTCCCTGGTTTTTTTTATGCATGAAAACATATTCCTTCTTGTTTCTGATTTTGTACATTCGTATATAACACTTCCTAGTTTCCTAACCTGTTTTATTTTGTTATGTTATATTTTTACATTTGATTGGCAAAAAAAACACGTAAGCAATAGCAGCACAAGATTTGCCTGGTATAGCATGCTCCAGAAATCACCAGGCATGATGATACCTTGTGTCCTAGTTAGAAATTTCACGTGAGGATAGGGGGTTGTTTGATGAGCCCAATCTTTTACTAAATTATGAAGTTATAAATCCATCCCACTTCAAGATTTTATCAAGAGGGCTCAGCCATACCAACGTCCAAAACTGTACTAATTAGAGGCCCCCCAACCGAACACAAACACACATTCAAAAATAAAGGAAACGGGGGAAACAATGCAAGTCAAGCGTAGCTTAGCCTTCATGACATAATCTAAGCCTTTTGCCCGCACAATATATACCTTAGCTACTAGGGCACGAAACTAACCAGTTTCGCTTGTTGTTCAACCATGCTATGGTCAAGGTCTGAAAAACACTACGAACAAAATGCTTAGTTTCAACCTACATTACGAAATTATGCTTTGCCTTGCGAGTTTTGGTTGCACACGCTATCAGTTTCAGTTTCTCAGTAAACAAAAGTAGGCTCTGAAAAACACAGCCTGCTCATGACGACCATAACTAAATACAAAAAAAGTCTCATTCTTCTTCAGGTGGCCGTCCGAGTATCTTTTTCTACATCGAGTACTACATTAGTTACTACAACAAATGCCACACCTGGGCTTCAGATAAGCAGAAAGGTTGTAGCATAAAAAAAGAAGGCTCACACAAAGTAGCAATCAATCTCCACTTGCACAGCCTCCACAACCACAATGCACACACTCAACAACCTTCTCTTCCCTCAAATGCTTGGGAACCCTGCACACACAAGTTGTGCCAAAGTTGTGATCCCTGGGCTGGATGCAGCGTAGACAGCACAGTCGTTCATATCCTGGCTGTAATTCAAACAAAGAAACTCAACATCAACAGATTTTCAAATATTCATGGATCAAATGCACTACACATTCAAAATTGCAAATCCAAAAGCGAAGTAATAGAATTCAAGATAAGCAATCTAACTCACATGTGCATCAAACTGAAAGACAAACCAAATATAGGATCCAAAACTTGCAATTTAGCTCATCTACAAATCATGCTAAATCAGCAACTAGCTCAAATAAATATCAAACTCATTCAAATATTATTTGAAACCATTGATTGAAGTGAACACTAAGATAGCATTTGGTTAACGTCCCTGGATAGGAAGGACATAAACATATTTGATTTATACAAGGACAGAGATGGCATTTCTAAGACAATTTTAGAGTGAATTTTTATCCTAAGGATAAGGGGACATGCACCTCTGTCCTAACTATCTCCCCGTCTTTTTTATCCTAAATAATAACCAAACATTGCCTAATGCATTGGACCACGTAAATTCACACACATTGAAGTGCATTTTATTGAAAAGGAAACATATTAGATGCACGACAAGCTACAAACCCAATCACTTTTCTTACAAAACTCAGTCCAAGTATTTGTCAAACAAAAACAAATATCAGCAATAACGCAATTATAAAAAGTAAAAGCCATAAACAAAAACAGCGAAAAACTAAACAAACCTTCTTCCATTTAGCGATTAGGTTACGATCCCCATAACCTTGGTCCAAGCAGAACTCATAAAGCTCCTTAGATATCTCACTCCTTCTATAATAAAGATCATAAACATATCGGCTCTTTTGATGTGTGATTTTGAAAATAGGCCACAGAGCCTCACACTTTCTCTTTCCATCATGCGGATCAAGTTCCGCTGCGAAAACATATATATATATATATAAAAGATAAAAATAAAAATCCATCAATCAACCAACAAAAAATAGAAAATAAATTAATTGTATAATGGATATCTAACCAACCTTCCCTCATCTTCCCGTCGAGTTCGCGAAGCGTAGGCTCGATTAACTCCCATCCCTCCGGGTATTTGACCCTGTTTGTCCTCACTTTCGGCATTTTGGCACTGCTTAGTTAGAAACCTAAAAGCAGTTTATATAATTTAAAATAAAATTATTACATTTAAGATTGTCAATTTATGATTATAAAAGCTGAATTAGGGTTAGCAATTGAGTTTAAGAAACGAAAAAGAAGGAAATAAATACGGGTATCATGTTTTGAATAATTAGGGTTTAAAGAAGTGACCTCTTTTTGCTTGCTTAGCAGGATTATTTTGTGATTAAACCAGAAAAAAAACAAAAAAATGTTCGAGAGAGAGAGACGAAGAGAGCTTACCGCAGCTCTGGATTTTATTTGAGCTTGTACGAGAACACGTGAGAAGGTGACCTTGTACTTAGATTTCTTTTTATTTGTAAATAAATAAATAAACTAAAGGTTTTATTTTTCATAAAGAGAATTGGGCCAGATAATGGAACCACGGCCCACAAATAAAGGTTTTGGGTTGAAATGGTTACTGTTCCAGATGAAAAATCAATATACGAGGCCCATGATAAGCGTGTCTTATCCGAAATTGGGTTCGGCCGTGGGTGTTTTTTTTTTTCAAGTATGTTGAAATAGATACTTGCTTGTACAGTTTTGATCCTTCTCGAGCAGTTCTGGTCCGCTTTTCAATTGTTCAAATATCAATGTAAAATACGAAAAGAACAGGGAAAAAATTACATGAAGTATGGTTCGCTTTGAAAATGAAAAATAAATAAAGTTCATGATCCATGAAAAATAATAAAATATATATACTTGATTTATAACTAATAGAATATATTGTTTGTTGAATTTATCAATTAAATAAATAGTTCAATATCTATGAGTTGCAAATGCTAACAAGCTGGTGATTATTTTATGGTTTAGTTTTTATCAAAAATCTAAATTAAAATTAAAAAAATAAAACCTGTTCAAATCAATTAATTTTAGTATAAAACCTAGTTCTATTTAGTTTAGTTTTTTTAATTTGACTAGATTTTTTTTATTTAGCTCAGTTTTTTCTAGTTTTTTTCAGTTTGAATTTGATTTTTTTTTTTTGAGCTTATAAAACTAAAATTAAATCGAATCGGTTCGGTTTTTTTAAAATTTATTCAGTTTTTTTTATAGTTAAGTTTTTTCAGCTATTTTTTTTTCTAGTTTTCTTAATTTAATCAATTTTTTAAATTTTTTTACTTACCCCTGGCTGAAATTTTTGGAGAGGTAAATATAAATGAGGTACCAGGAGGCAGTAGTACCTGTATAATGACCACAGATTGAAGGCTTGGCAAGTGCATCTCAAAGAAATTAAAGCCATAACTCAGAATCTGTGTTTGTGTATCAAATAAGCGAAGCTCATTTATCCTTGTCGCGAAAGCAGGCATGCTAGTTCCAATTAAAGCAACTAATTCATGAAAGATTGAAATTTCATAAATGTTTTCACAAACTGGGATTACCGCAGAAATGTTCGATCAGGAAGACAGCACGAGTCAAAATCCAAATCAGAAAATAGATGAGGCTAATGATATTGTAACCAAGTCCAGAAATCTCGCACTCATATTGGGCAATCATATTCTAGGACAGAGGAATTTTTCGGGATCTGCATCGTCCTGTAAAGGCTGCATCATTTTGATCTCAACAACCAGATTAATCGTTACCTTTGCATAAGCACAAACTACAGGTTTAACATCCAAAGCAACATTCACTTCAACTTTTCTGGTAATAGCACAAGAAAGAGGGACAAAAACAAATCCCTGATGACCATGGGAGTTTGACATTAATCTACTTCGTGATAGATAACATGCAATTGCTTTAAATCACTAATGAAATGATTGTGCAGGATGCTGAAGGTTGGACCAACCAGCATTTAACCGCAAGTTAATTTTTTTCAGCCAAAATGTTGTCCAACAATGATTCACAAGCATCTTCAAGTAGATCCAAAACCTGTGACAAAAAATAAATATCATGAGGTTATTGACAAATAAAATGCACTTGAGTTTCTTTTCTGATATGGACAGTAATCAATTAAGAAGTTTTGATAACTTCTGTGTCTATACAAGCGTACAATTTCTATTGTGCAGAATGGTCAATGCTTCTATCATGAGAAAATCAAAGCAGGCAAGTTAAGAGTTTAAAACTTAGATCAGGTACAAGCCAAGCAGTTCGGCCTACTTTCTACATGAATGCAACACCATGGGTCACAAGGTGAGGGAAGTTAAAGTAGGGGGTTAAGAAAAGCAATCCTGTAACAAGTACCGGAAGCCATAAGTATGATCTATAACCCAACGTGCATTGAAGGATCAGCAAGCACATCAGCAGTCCGATGAAGAGGCAGCTTCTGATTTGAAATAATATAGGTAATAAGTAAAGAAAAAAAATGTAACCCAAGAAAGCCTGTATACCTTAGGTCTCTCTTTAAGCGGCAGCATCTATATTGAAGTAAATCTCCGTTCATGTCTTTAAAATAAACTAATTCAATCACATGACATATTGTTCTAAATGCAGCTTAATGAAGAAAAACTAAAACAACTTAAGTCCTGGTATTGAATACTCTATCAAGATTTCACAAATTTTCAATACGAGCTCTGACCATTTAACTCAAAATGCTCATGCATTACCTTCTCAAAACCCTGCGGTCCACCATAGTAAGGATCCGGGACTTCAGTTTCTTCATGTTTCTTACAAAAAGAACACATTAACTTAACCTGCGAAGACAAGAGAAACATATGAGACTTGACAAAACTACCTCTATGCTAAAATTCATACCAAAGCCCTATAAGTCTTTCACTAACCTTCTTGTGTGCATCGTCAGGAAGTGTCTCTCTAAATTTCCATCTATTAAAAGCTTCCATTATATCCTCTGCAAAAAGCCCAATTCAAACATAACAACACATCATCAAAAGAATTAAAGAAGCTAATAAATGGGGGGGGGGTATTTTTCGTACCTCTATTTTGATTGTCCATAGCAAGAATGATATCAAAATCTCTAAAATCAGATGGCCGAATCGGCCTTGATATGGAAGTTATCTCAACCCCACGCCTTTTAGAAGCTGCCCTCATTCTTGGGTCAGCTGGATTACCCTTTATTAACCACGAAAACAAGTATGTTGCTATTTTTCATCCTTTCTCTACAATCAAAGCAACAGAATTTCAGAAACATATGTGTATACCTCATGGTAATCAATGGTGCCAGCAGAGTCAATCTTGAACTCAGAATCAAGTCCTCTCTTTTTAACAACATCAGTAAACACACCCTCAGCAGCTGGACTCCTACAAATGTTGCCTAAACACACAAAGAGAACAGAGAAAGGTTTGATCTTTGTTGAAGAAGCCATTGATGATGATGATGCTTTGATCACTAAGGACCTGAAATTGATAGCACCGCTTGTGGGGTTTTTCTGATGATGATGGTGGCAATATTGGAGAAATGGCTGTTTATTGATGAGAGGAAGTGGGTTTTTTAGAGAGAGGATTTGGGTGGCATTGTGGCAGAATTGTAAATTTAGAGATGGGTTTGGAAACGTGGTATTAGTAGCAGTGCTGTACAGGGTAGTTGTTGATGTCCTCACCATCCCTCCTCCCGTGAGTGTGGAGGTGTTGCGAGTGAGACGATGATGTTCAAGAACGAGAGCGATTTGTTGCGTTGGATTTTGGATGGCCGAAAACTATTTTCTAAAGGTAGATTTAAAATAAAATGGGCTGGTGATGGATATGTGGGTGGGGTTTTTTTTCTAAAATAATCTTTATTTGAATATATTTTCATGTTATTTTGCATATCAATTAAAATTAAATATTTCATCTAAACGATCTTAAAAATACAATAATAAATCTTAAAAATACACTATCTTTGTCGACGTGATGCATATATATATATATATATATATATAAAAGCCTCAAATTCTATCCACCGATATTTACTAGTAAAAATATCTCTTAAAATTATTTGTTTCTCTTTTTTGTGTTTATTTTGAATATTAATAATTACAATTTAACATCATAAAATCTCTTTTAAAAACATGATGAGACCAACATTGGATCCTTCTACATCAATCTATACACAAATGCTGGTTTATCAAGAATATGTAAGATAAGATACCATGGTAAGTTGACTGTCATGTCAATAGAATAAGATTGAAGGAATTGCAGAAAGCTAAAATAATGAAGGAATTGCGGATAGCTAAATACAGCAGAAATATGGTTAAACCATGGAGAAAAGATACGCGAACTGCACAGGGAGACTGATATGCTCAGATAAATAAGAGAGCAATGCTTCTTCACCTCCACATTCTCAATTACTTTCCCTCATTTCACATTTCAACTCTAAACTAGAGTTAAAGGTATACATATATCTCATACTTAATAAGTTGCCGCCAATTTTCAGAATTACATTTACACTGTATGCCATAAATATATGTTATATATAGTTACAATAATGATGCGAAACCTCATTTTTTAAAAAGAAAAGAAAAGAAAATCAAACATCTTTCCTTTCTCACATCAGATAATTCCAGGCTAAAACATCTCAAACACTCTTTGCTCTTCTGTATCCTTGACATCCTTAAACTTAGTGCAGTCCTTGTTCTGAGAGAATGTGATTGATGTAATTCCAGCATCGCAGTGTTTAGGCAGCTCTGGCGGAATTGTACACCGTATCAGAGCCCAATTAAGGCCGTCGAAGAAAGGGTGCTGTTTGATCTCTGCAGCCCCTTTGGCAGATCCTAGCCGATTCTCAGGTTCCTTTATCAACAATCCTCTGATCAAATCACGTGCATGAAAACTAACTATAGGGCTGCTGGGGAACTTGAGGCTTCGTGACACAACGTTGGACAAAGTTTCCTCATTTCCTGAGCCCTTGAAAGGCGTTCTACCATATAACAGCTCAAACAAGAAGATTCCAAAAGTCCACCAATCAACAGCACTGCCATGACCCTCGCCTTTGATGATCTCTGGAGCCAGGTATTCGTGAGTCCCAACAAAGGAGTTAGAACGAGCACTTGTTGGCTCCACTACCACCTGTGGCAGCGGACTGACTTGAGCAGCTAGGTCAGATTTTAACTTCTGAGATTTCGCAGCAGCAACTGATAGAAGTCTTGGAGTGAAACATGAAACATGCCAGGCTGGATGGAGGCAGAAAGGATCAATGCAGCTAGCTTCAGAGCATGGACTCGACATCTTTTTTGCAGGCTCTTCAGCAGGTGTAGATGATTGAAGCAGAACTGGATTACCAGCACACCTGAGTGATAGGTCAAAATCTGAAAGCATGATGTGCCCATCCTCGCGGACCAGAATATTTTCTGGTTTTAAATCTCGATAAACAACTCCAAGCATGTGCAAATACTCCAGTGCAAGGAGGACTTCAGCAACATAAAACCTACAAACATGATTTTGTCAGGATGGATTGAAGAGACAAGAGGTAAAATTAAGTTAACATTAGTCAAGTATGAGCAGACCTCTGACCTCTTCTAGTATATTCACCTCTATATCAAGGTTATTTACAAGTGTGTGCTCCTCAAATCAGGACTGGTTTTGGGCAGTTAAATGCCGATCCTTCTTTAGTTTATATTTTCATAAATATCACTACGATGGAGCACAATTCATATAGGAAGGACATAAGCACCCTTTTTTTTGTGTGCGTGTGTATGGGTAGACATGGAACAAATTTCTGGCTACCAATCCATTCCATCTTTTGATTGATCAGTTAACAGCATCTGAACTTCTGAAAAAACACATGGTAAACTTAGTATGTTCCAGCTATGAGAGAGATGAAGGGTGACGTTCCCTAGATAAGAGCACCCATCAAGTGCTCCACTTCTTTGGAGCACAAGAAACTGGCTGTCCAAATTGTGATGTGACGTAGTAATTAAATCACCAGCACACCTTCACATGTATCCATTCACTATACCTTCTATGGCTAGCTTCCCCGTAAATTCATTTCTAAGAATCTGGTTTTTAAAACCTGCTGCATATCACCATGTACCGGGAAGACTGTTGCTCCATTAATTTGCTTCCCATTTACCATCAAGGCACACCAAGTTCATAAGAAAGGCAGCTACTAGAGCCCAATTGATTATGAGTCCCCAGCCTTGACTATAATTTCAGGTTTCCCATAAACTAACCTATCTTAAAGCAATTGTGTCCATCTTTTTCAACCTGCAACCCCCCCGTCCCTCTTTTTATAGGGATGAAATGCTACGCACAAACAATTTAACAGCCATCATATTGATGATTGATGAATGTGGAACAAGTGTTCGCGCGTGTGTGTGCGCATGCGTCTGTGAGAGAGAGTTTGTGCCCACCAACGCCCCACGTGTGTGAAGGGGAGAGAGTGAGAGACAGAGAGAGAGAAGGGTGTCCAAGTTGCATAATATGCAGCAAAAAAGATTGTTAAGTTGAATAAAATACGCTGCAAATCCTAAGCCGGGAAAATTTGCGAGAACCTAAATAGAAATTAGTACCTTGCGGCTTGTTCAGCAAAACTCCTGCCAGGTTGTTTCTGCCGCAGCACATGCAGATCTCCACCAGGACAGTACTCCATAACCAAGCAGGAGAGTTTATCTGACACAAAATGGGCATACAATGTAGGGAGAAAAGGATGGTCCAGCATCTGCAAAATCTTTCTTTCAGTTAGGGCCCTAGACATCTTCTTCCTGCTTGCCAAATAGTCGTTGTCCATCACCTTCAAAGCAAATAGGCAATTTGTTCCACTTAGCTCAGCAAGATAAACAGACCCAATATCCCCACAACCAAGCTTCTTGATCAGCTTAAAATGTTTCAAACAAAAGCTCCCATGCTGCTTCTGAATATGGCGAATGGCTTCCCACCTCACGTCCTTTGACATGTGAGGTCGACTGCCACTACGACTAGACCCGCTTAGATTGCTATCATCACTAATACTCGTGCTACTGCTATAGTCACCGATACTACTTTTTGAACTTTGAGAGAATTCCCCCTTTTCTCTTGATCTTGATCTTTCATCAACCTTTGTCGATATAGATCTCGTTCTGTTAACACCATTCAAACTAGAACCCAGCCTGCCTGAACTTGTGTCAGCAATGACTGAATTGTATTCGGTGCTGTGATTTGTACTGCTAGAAACTGGAGAAGCTTTCGCACCTCCTCTCCTCCCACTCTCCAGCATACAGTCATGCGTCGTGCTGTCCGAATTGCTTGTACTAGGATTCAGATCATTATTGACTTTTTTATTACTTGGATTAGAACTGCTGGAGGCAGAAGCTGAGTCCTGCTTTGCTTTCTTCCTAATGAAGTTTTTGCTCCTGAAGATTGGCTTGATGAAGCACGGAGCATTACATACAGAATTATTCACTGTACGACCAGGGCTTGAACCAGACACAGAAAGTAAGGAGGAAGCATGCAAATGGTTTTTCTCCTCTTCTGGCCCTGGAGTTTTTACAGAAACTTTGATTGAGGCCAAAGCAATCTCATCTGCCTCTTTTGGCTTCTCACCAACATGACTGTTAAATGAACAATCTGTAGATTTAAGCTCTCCAACTTCTTCCTTTGATATTTCACTATCAAACCCTGTAGGCAGAGGAACAACCTGATCCCGCGACGAATGGAGAGTTTGATGTGATAACTCCGCCTTGACCATTTCTGAGGATTCAAACATCTTCTCAGAAGAATTTGATGTGATTTTTTCTGGTACAAGAGAGATTTCTACCAAATTTCCATTGCCTTCATTTATGGGGAGCCCAGATCCATCAGCCTCAACTACGACTGCCCTGTACAACCTTTTGATAGTTCCCACTTCTGAGGACCTTGATGAACTTGTTGGTCTTGATAATCGCTTCATTGCTGCCATCTCCGACGCCTGAGAGATGCATAATCCCCTCAAAGCTTGCTTCAAACTAACAGGCTCTGAAATTCCAATACCTGACATTTGAGGTGAACCAACCCTCATTGGTCTCTTCATAGCTTTCTTCCTTAAAGCATCTTTAACAACTTCATCATTGTGCTTAGTGGAGGTTCTAATCTCAATTGATTCAAAAAGACGATTAATGTCATCTTCAATAGAATACCTATTTCCCAATTTTAAAACAGAATGCTTCCTCGCTTTCTCATCCATTTTCAATTCAAAATCCAACTCTTCATTTGATTCAACAATTTCAGAAATACTGGGCACTGCATCCATCTCCATGGTGTTCACTCAAATACTACAGACAACAAACCTTCCAAAAACTATATTAACCCAATTCTAAAGAAACATTTTGAAGGCAAAACTGCACAGATATCAGAAAGAACACCATATATCCTTGGAAATTCTCTTCAAACATAACGATCCCCTAATCCAAACAGCCCGTTAAATCCCATTCACTAGCCTCAAAAAGGAGCATTCAAACCCTGCCACAATCACCAATTTTCATTGAGAGAATTATTCATTCCATTAAACCCCCCTCCAAAAAAAAACTAACCCGAACTAAAAAAATACTCTACCATAAATTCAATATCCAGAGTTCTTCATCAGATCAATCAAAACCCCATTTGCAGACATGATTCAAATTTTACCAAACTTGTTTTGGCACTATTTGTCAAAAAAAAAGTTAAAGAGCTTATTTGACCATAAAAAGAAGGGTTTCTTTTAATTTAAGCAAAAGTGTAAAGATGTGCCTACACTTGGCCCTCTTAGCTTTTCTTTACCAACAATTCATGGGACTGACATTGATCAAGCAACCAAAATTGAGACACTCGGATAGCTACAAAACCAAAAGGTTTCCCCGTTCCAATAATCCTTTTCATTTCTTATTTGAACATTTCGTTTAATAATTAATAATCATATAATAAATACAATTAGTTGTCAAATCCACTGTTCTAGATCTTGTTGGTCATGTTAAATCATCAAACAGAAAGATGTTTTTGTGTCAACTCGTGCTTGTATTTTCAATTTTCAAAACATGCTTAGATTTTTAAATTAAAAATAAATAATAAAAAATGGGCGAGAAAATAAAGTGGTTTTTCACTTCAAAATTGAATATCCCAATTCAAACCCACCGCCATGTGTCTAGTTACAAAAACATAAATCAACTCAAACAGTTCAAAATGTGTAATTACAGATTAGAAACTAGTATTATTATTACTCCCAAGTCCCAACAAAATTCTAAAAAAACATAATATTATCATTTGCTTCATGAATTAAGAAGAAGAAGAAGAAGAAGACGAAGAGATATCAAATAACCAGGAGCTGAAAGGAAAAAAAAATCAATGCAAAAAAAAAGGGTCCAAAAATAGATACAGATACAAAAACAGTACGAGAAAACGCTCTCTGTTCTGTTCAAACACACACCAAAAAAAGAAACAAAGAAACGAAAACTCCTAACCTGAAAAAGATCGGAAACGAAGAGCATCGGCTGGATAACAGGAAGAAGGCAAGAAGGAAAAGAAATATCAGAGATGATGGTAAGGGTTGGAGTTGGGGCTAGGAGTTGGGGCACGAGAGAGAGCGGTGGGAGAGTGAATGAGGAAAGAGAAAAGTTGGAATGCAAATGATCACGAGAAGTATCAGTAGCTTCCTGTTTCTTTTCTTCTGTTCGAGTTGTGATTGGATGACAACGTTGTTAATGACAACATTTGTCAGCGGTCATTCAAGCTCGATAGAAGCGCGTGCTTGCCATTCAAATATCAGTCCTTGTTCTTCGAGAATCTTACTAGGTTTTCCCTATGCTTTTTTTTTTTTTGTTCTAATAAATTCGTCATGTATCGATTTCTAAGTTAAGAGAAAAACCGGTAAAGGGTGAATATTAAAGATTTCTTCTGTTTTGGTAAGGTAAAATAAATTTCTTGTATTTTTTTAATAATTAATCAAATTTATGGAAGATGTTGCTTTGAATGTCATCAACTAAATTGATTACACGTCATTGCAAAAATTATTAATTATTGTGACTAAGTCCCAATTTGATTTTAAGGATGATTATAGAAATAATAATAATAATAATAATAATATTTATAAAAAAAATATAATAAAACAAAATGATGTACACATCATGATACTAAAAGAAAATTACAAATTATTTTTTTTTACAAATTTCATGGATCACAAGTATGTAAAAATCATAATTATTAATTGTATTTTTATTAATAAAAACATTTAATATTCCAGTGCTAGTTGTTTTTTTAAATATTTTTTATTAAAAAATATTAAAATATAATTTTTATTTTTAAAATTTATTTTTAATATGATTACATCAAAACAATATAAAAATATTAAAAAATGTATTTTTATTTTTTATAAAAAAATAACCTTCACAAAAATCAATAAAACATTAATTTATTCAATATTCATATCTTATCAGTAAATAAATTTATAATTTTAAATTTCTTATCATAAAATAAACAATACCATAATAAAAAAATATCTAAACATACTATAAGAACAAATTGCGTGTTCATGGTCAATAATTTGTATAATGTTCGGCATGTAATTATCAATAATTATAGTATAAAAAATTACAAGAAAAACAACACAGATGAAAAAACATGAACCAAGTAAAAAACGATATGAATATCTCTTACCAGAATTTTGAGCATCACGGAATTTTTCAGCATTGAATCCCACTCTCGTTTATCTTCCATTAAACGTGTAAACTGCACTCTGACTTTATCAGCCCGCCACGTCATGTTGTCAAATGCTATTCATTTTCAAGGCGATGTCAAACAATCAGCTTCCTGTTTCTTTCTCTGAAATGGCGGAAAAAATGAGAAGAACAGTATGAATTTATATATAAAAAAATAATTAAAAAAAAAAGAGCGGTACCCAATGCTGTGCGTGGTGGGCGGAGATTGTCTACGTTAAGGTGTATTTTAGTCTCTTCGTTCGGTTAACTAATTAATTAATGTCATAATGAAATGAAGAGGACTAGACGCAAGGGAACCTTTTTTAGTAACTGTTTGGCATTCAGGCTAAATTTGTTTTTTAATAAAATTTAATATTTTAATATATTAATATCAAAAATAAAATTTTTAAAAATAAAAAATATATTATTTTAATACTTTTCTAAACAAAAAATTCTTTTAAAAAATCCATTTAATAATTTATTTATTATCAAATATAACCCCATCAAGAACAAGAACTGTATTTTAAGGTAAGTAAGGTTAGTACTCTTTGATTAGTTTTTAAGCAAATCATTTATATCTATATCAATGTATTTATAATAAATTCTTTTCTCTTAATCTTTCCTAAAATCTGAAATCTAGATGATAATATAAAAAGTAAACTAGTTATAAGATTTTTTATCTTCTAATTTTTTAAAACATACGCTAGAAATTTATATATTTTGTATTTTTTTCCATGAAAAAATAAAATCTTAAAGCAATATTGACTACCCATCAACAGTTTTTACACGAGTCTGCCCCTTTTTACAACAAAAACAAAACACAATGGATATCAAGCTCCATTTATATATATCTTCTCTGAATTTTTAGTGAAAGGGAGAGGGTGGTGAAAGAGTATAAATTTTAGCACATGTGATTTAAAAAATAAGATTTTTTATTTATCTTCTAATTTCCGAAAACATACACAAAAACATTATTTGTTTATATTTTCTCAGGAAAAAAGATCACCAGTAACCACTATAGCTTCTAAAAACAATTATGATTAATTATCGGTAATTTTAACATGAGGTTGCCCCCCTTTTACATTAAAAAAAATAAAAATTAGAAAATATAATGGATAAAGAGCTTCATTTTTATAAAATTTCTCTAGTGAGAGGGAGAGTGTGGCAAGAGAGTATAAAATAGTTTTGGCATTTGGGATATTTTTATAATAATAAAAATGAAAAATAGGAGATTAATCGGAATGATTACAGTAAAGCATCTTAATCATCCTAAAATAAATTTTAATCAAGTCGGTGATGACAGCACAAGTGGGAGCAAAAGCTCCACCAACATCGAAACTTAAGAGGACCCAATGCCAGAGGATAGCAAGCAAAATATCATGTTAATGTTGATCAAACCAACTAAATTAAAGTTCTTTTTGTCGAATGATTACGTTTTTTGAAACTTCTACTAATTCATGCTGTAAATGTCAAAGCACTGTCCATGCCACTGTGGATTTTGAAGTGTGAGTAAATTTTAGAAGAAAATCCCAACATCTCCACCATTCTCAATGACCTCCGAGCCTCAAATCCTTCCAGACCTGAATAATTTCCTTTACAGAGGTAGGTGTACCCGAAGGCCCTACTAGGAATGTCTCTGAACTAACTTTATTAAGACTCATTATCGTCAAACAAACTTGTAACCAATTCTGCAACTCCTTCCATGAATGAAGGAAAGGGATTAGGTTGTAGTGAAGAGACCTTCTGTCTAGGCATATGAACTAGCTAGGTTGCATTTTACATGACTTGCGAGAATGAACTTTGATTTTGAGCTATGATTCTTTTTTATATATATTTTACAAGCAGCTAGCCCATAATAGAATTAAGTTAAAATAACTTTGAATTATGCATGTATTTGTTAAAATTAAATTTGAGCAGTCTTGTATGCGATACAAGTTAAAATTCAAGATTTTCAACTTCTAATTAAATTAGTTTTTTTTTTAATTTATAACAAATCTTGATTTAAGTCAAAAGTTATTTATAGCGAAAGATAATTATGATTTTTTTAAATGAAAATCAAAACAACTTCAATCAACTAATAAGAAATCATATCTAACATATTTCTAACTTATAATTAAAATAGCTCAAGAACTTCAGGCCATTTTTTTTAGCTGGTGATTAGGCTCGATAAATAAAAGATATGACTTTTCATACCTCAATATATATATATATATAGTACAAACACATAACATGCGAAATTATTGATAAATGAAAACAATGATCATAAAATCAGCAATCTCAAATTCAAGTATGTGATATCCATTGACTTTTAGATTTTTTTTATTTTATTTTTTTCCTTCAATGCAATCCGACTTCATTAATTAATAATATTAAATAAAAAAATTATTTGGAAATATAGTGCAAATCGTATTATAAAAAAATTTATTTTTATTAAAAATAAAAAAAATATCTAATTATTTTGATATATTAATCTCAAAAATAATTTTTTAAAATTAAAAACATATTATTTTAATATATTTAATATAAAAATTACTTTAAAAAACAACTAAATTAATATTCTAAACAAGCTCCAAGCATCGAAGAAACACACGGAATGCATAGAATCTGACCACCCAGCCCAAGTTCCGACCTTCATAAAGGACCTCATTGATTATACCCCAACCATCAAACATGTTGTTGGCGTCTTAACCAACAATGTCCTATGCTCTACCATGCTTTTGTTGTAAACTAAAGGCAAGGTTCCTTTCTCGCCAAATTAACTCGGAAAAAAATAGATCGTTAACATTCGGTTGAAACCTTTGTGCTCCAATCGAATCTTTGCAACATTTATCTGAACTTTTTTTATTTATTTGTTGTTAAGAAACCTGAATTGGCTCGGCTCGGTGAGCCGCATGTCTAGGTTGTATTTTATAAAAAATATGAGAATTTAATATGGTGCAACTTTGTTAAAAACTTAATTTGATTAATAATTCTATCAAAATTCATTAGTTTTTTTAAAATAAAATTTTAAAATGTATAGTTTTAATTTTTTTTAAAAAAAATAATAAACCTCCATTGAATTGAATCCTATCGGGGTTTTGCACCGGATGGAGATTAATAACAATGTTTCTATGAAGCAACGTTTTCAAGATTATTTGTGACGAGGGAAACATGCCTTTGATATTTGCAACATTGAAGACATTGTAGAATTTGTGGTGACTTCTTTGTTGTTTTATCTGTTCATTTTGACATATCAGTTCTTATTTTTTAGTTTGATCCTCGATATATCTTGAAATTCAAATATTATTAGTTTTGAGTACATTCTGGACGATAAATTAAAAGGAACTTGATTGTGAAATGTATACAGTGATTGTTTTTGAAGGATATACATGAAACTCTTCAAACATGTAATAGACGTACAGTCTCGGCCTACCTGCAAGCAAGCATACAATTCGATCCCTTCGGAGAGCACACGCAATGATCCCATGCATGCAAGAGTTAAAAGATTAGTAAATTAGCAGCGTCGTATGTGCTTAAAAGGGTGCACAAGGCCTTCCCAGAAAGAATTAAAGGATGCTCCACCTAGTTAATGGCACTCCTTGACGTAAATGAGATTCTAAAAAAATGTCATTTAGCCAGGTTTCCAGACTCTTGCATGCCTTGAAATGTAGCCTTCTCAAGAACGAGACATATATACCCGTGAATGTAACTTCCCCGTTTTGTAAGGGGAAATCGGCCTTTCTTTGAGAGAGAAAATTAATTGGCTTGTGCATGTAATCTTATATTTGATTTTGAGTATCTGAGATTCTCGTGCTTGTAGTAAACTAATATACATTTTCTCGTGTGAAATCTTCTTAAAAAAACAAACACAATCCCTCTATCTCTCTTTGAATATACATGTTCTGTGTATCCTAATTGTTTTCATCTCTCATGTTTAATTTAGGGTGTTAACCAGACAATACCAGCTAGTTTCTTTTGTCCCGTATGCTGAAGGACCCATCTTCATATTTCCCGCCCATAAAGCAGTTTCCATGCTACAGTCCTGTTATAAACAAAAAGTTGACTCACAAAAGCGAGTAACATGTGAAAGGGTTTTTAAGGACACGAGAAATTAGCATATTGTCTCAGTGTCTTACCACATGTTTCCATAAAAATCCACTGAACTTGATCTCCCTCATGATACCATGGAAAGAAAAAGGATTTTGATTATCCTCTAACAATGATAACACTACTAGAACTAATCAAACCCGATATATAATCTCTCTATCTCTCTCTCCTTTTCCCTTTCTTTTTACTTGGTTGGTGGAGAGCCTTATTGTTTTAACCATCATGATGAGTGCTAAGGGTAATTAACGCTATCTCTCTTTGAATGTGCTTTGAATTCCTTAGCCTCAGATGTACGTACTTCATCACTCTTTCCCGTTGGGTCGTGTTAATCAATTTGTAAATGAATTTTCTATTTTCCCACACGTGTTTTTTCATTGAATTTTTACAAATCACTTGAGATAGTACATGGTTGGTCTCTCAGGACATAAAAGATACAGAAAAAATAAACATGTTTTCTTGTATTTTTTATTTTAAAAATACAAAAAATCATTTTAAAATCGTCTCATAAACATCTTTATTTTATGATTCTGACTAAAAAAATCATACTTCGTTACCGCACCTTTCTGATTAATAATTACATCGACAATATTTAAAAAAAAAACATTTTAATGAAGTGCTGCTGAAGTGGTTGAATTATTGTAGTGTGGTATATACATGAAGGGATGATAATGTAATCTGACTCTTGGAGGGTGTAATATTCTAATTCATTCTGTTTTTTTTTAATTAAATAAATAATTTCAAAGCCTCCATCCAAAAATATCAAAACTTAATGAAACACCTTGAAATTTTTCCAACATAACAAGCTTGTGTACATTACATGTTAACATTCAAAAAGTTATCTGAATCAAGAGCTACTAGATCATGCCAGGCTATACATGCCCAGGCTCGTTTATTTCTCATTTATAGAGATAGGGGCATGTATGAAAATCGAAATAAATTAAGGGGCCAGATGGAGTATTTCTTAACAAATCAGGGGGATATGAGTAGTTTTATAAGAAATGGAGATGCCGCGGGATGTTAGATCCCGTGTGGTTCAGCCTATGGAACAGGCTATGGCCTATGGGCTATGGGTAGATTATAACTAGGCTTCATGGGATCAGATGGAGAAGATAATTTATCGCAATCCATGTGAAAAACGTGGTGGACTGAACTTTTAATTTTGTTTTGATTGGGGGAATTTTTGTTGAAGACCACCACGACCTAGTTAATTTGTTGTTGTTATAATATTTATTTTTAAAAATATTTATTTTTTAAATATATTAAAATAATATATTTTTTTATTTTTAAAATTTTATTTTTGATATTAACACATCAAAACAATATTAAAACATTAAAAATTTTATTTAAAGCAAAAAAAATATTTAAAAAAACACCTTTAAAATAAAAAAATAAATAGAATCTAAATTTTTTTAGAGAATGACATGGATAAAAAAAATTAAAAAAACACAATTTAAACATAATCATATTTTTTAAACCACTATTCTTAATAGCAATTGCTTAATTATGTTTTAAAATATGAATTTTGTAAATTAATTAATACAGAAAAAAATCAACTTAGAATTTTACAAAGATCCAACAGTCTAAATATAAAACTCAAGATTCAACAATTAATAAAAAAAAAGATAAAATAAGATAATATGGTAGGAGAAAATACAAGAAATAAAGAAATAAAATAAAAAATAAATCACCGAGAACATATCAAGTTGTATTTTTTACATACTCAATACAATTATAAATATCTTAATAAGACAGTTTTGATGACACCCTAGAAGATCACCAAATGAGATTATAATTAATTTTATATTAACCTCTAATAAAATTCTTGATCAATTATAATAATATTTGATAGTTTTTTAATGTGTTGTTAAAATTATCTCATCAAAATCTTTTTAATAATATCAATTATGATATTATTTGATAGTCTTCTAATATATAGTTAAATTTATCTCATCAAATTTGTAAAAAAACAAAGCCATTGTGTTTCTAATAACCCATTATTTCTTTCCCTTTTTATTCTCCCCTCTTTATATCTCATTCTAGGTTTTTGAATCTCATTATTTAATAATTATATCTTCATAAAATTTTCATGTTGGTTTTTATATATATTAATTAATTTAAAAAGGATATAAATTATGAAACAATTGCTGTTTACAAACACAATTTTATTTAAATTATTTATTTTTATAACCGTGTTATTTTTTTTATTCTTACGAAGCTAAGTTAGAAAAATGATTTGTGTTATTAAACTAATTCTAAAAATAAAAAATACCTTGAAGATGCCTGCAAGTATAGCTGTCAGATTTGTTTTAAAGTTTGATGAGGTTTAGGCTATAAAGTGATTTTGTGAGTAATAAATCAATTTCGATCAATTTTAAATGTCAGGTCGATATTGTTACGGGTGACTGAAAAAGTAAAAAAATAAAATAATATTATTTTAATTTTTTTAATTATTTGAAATTGACTTGATTAAAATTCACTTAGAATAATTCAAGTTTAGTCAAATTAATATTTAAAATGATTCAAAATAAAACCCTATCTGAGTCATTAACAGCCACATGTTTAATAACCATGCCTATTCTATCGTGCAACAGCCGCAAGTTGAGTTTATTAATCAGCCTGTTTAATTACTATGCCTATTCTATCCTGCAACAGCCGCATGTTGAGTTTATTAATCGGCCTGTTTAAAAACTATGCCTATTCTATCTTGCAACAGCCACATGTAGAGAACAACTACATCACACGCATGAAACAGTTGGGCATCCCTCTAACAAATTCAAGCCATGAGTGTGAGAATGTTGTCAGGGGCGAAACAAACAAGACACAAACTGCAATGAACTCCACTGACGGCCATCCTTGCAAAGGACGAAACATACCAGTTGGAAGATGTGTTATCGGCCAAATCCCATGTCCCCATCACAGGCAGGCATGCAGGACAAGAAGGGATCAAAATTCAAATATTTCATGGCTCCAAAAGTCTCCCAAGTTGGGCTGTTTTTTGTTTCTAGTCGATGTCCCAGACCCCTCAACCTTTGTGATACTGGCGGCAGTAGCAGAAACTAGCAAGAGAATTACACTACGGCTATTTACGTGTCTTAGCTAGCCAGAAATTGACTAACAAGTTAATGCAGAAGTCTCAGATTTTCTTCTTACATCAAATCATCGTCTAGCTTATGGTTGATTACCGCAAAGGTTCCAAGAACATAATTAACATTCTAATTGCCCAGTTTGACCCCTTTACGTCTGGCTATTCAGGGACGAACACCAGCTGGCTGGATAAATCTGGGCAAAAAAATTACAACCGCATCGAATTTATCAAGATCGAAAACTCCAAGCCGAAGTGTCATATTGAACCGACTCGTCTCAGAGACTAATGCATATATTCCGCTACATCAGTGGACTGGGATGAATTAGAAGGTCTGGAATTTGAAAAATCCCAACTGTTTGCTTAAGTAATGAATCACTCTCGTGGGCAAAGGCTTGAAATAGATTGTGTACATCACTGGAAGCGGCAGAAGAAGAAAAGGGTAAACGTCACTGCCCCTGAAGATTCATCAATGTTCCACCTCCACCCTGATGTTTTTAAGTGTCTTATCTCTCATGGTGTAGTAATGATTAATTTTCATTTAAAAATATATTAAAATAATAATTTTTATTTTTTAAAATTAAATTTTAATATTAGTACATCAAAATAAAAAAAAATCAAAAAATTATCCCGACGCTAAAAAAATAAATTCAAGGATTAAGATTACATGCATAATTTCATGCCCTTTTCTAGATTTACCCAAGAAAGGTGGCTTTCTACATTAATTACGTAAAGCAACTGTTTGGACAACGAACCTGGTGCCAAGGGAAGTTTCCCTTTGCTAATGGGGATATTAGGATGAGGTAAGTAATGATCTCTTCTTCTTCCTTTATCAATAGGTACACAAAATCTAAAGTAGATGCCATGGGACCGCGAGGCATGAGCCTATTTGACATGTTTTACTGCACAATTACTTCCATGTTGAGGATGATTGGATGTTGAATTTATGAATTGCATTATGGGTCAATCTCATTTGCGACTTGTATACAAGGAAACTACAAGGATAAGAAGAGGAGACAAATTGTGCCAAGTCCCTTGCTAGTGTCTTGCTTGGCTTGTTGCAGAAAATCCCAGACAAAACATCAACTAGATAACAACTTAGTGTGAGATTTTTGCCATTAAACATTGCAATCAGTTTTCTAGTTTGAGATGGACTGATGATGCTCTCTAACCCGCAACAATTGAGCTTGTCATCTTACAATTGTAATTAGTACACGTAGATTATGTCGACAAAAATGACAGTGATGGTAGCAGGTTAATTATTACCTGTTTAATTTGGTAGTAGCGGAGCGTTGTTTCTTCGTTTAACAAAGGATTTGAGTCTGCGAGACTTTGGGGAGCTGGAGACATCTTCTCCGTTTTATTTAAGCCACTTATATCTGGTTAAAAAAAGGATGGAGTATTTTCAGTAGTTACTTAATGATTTAATTAACAAAGGATTTAAATAATAATTAACTGATGTATCACATTATATGAACTTTATTTTTATTTTTATAAATTGTTTTTATTGGTTTAGTGGAAGTTGATGAAGTCAAATATAGTGAACAGTTCTACACTATTGAAATTATTCACCCTTTTTTAATCCAAACACGAGATCTTCAAAATGACTTATAAGATGGTTTTTTAGATGGCACTAATGATTGTTTTTTATAGTATTTTTTTTGTTAGGAAATATATTAAAATAATAAATTTTTTATTTTTTAAAAATTAATTTTGATATTATTACATCAAAATATTTAAAAATATAAAAAAATTAAATTAAAATAAATATATTTTTTCAAAAAAATTTCTAAAACACAAAAATAAATATACCCTTTACACCTCAAATTTCTCCAAAAATTTCCCTTCCATCTTTCTCGGTACTCTGGAAGGAAATTCCTTAGTAGAAACTTTTTAAATCACAGGAACAAAGCATTTTCTATCAATTATAATTTACCAAAATCTTCACAAAGCATCTAAAATAATAATTGAAAATCAGAGTGTTCCATAATGAAGCCAAATTTCCCTTTCCTAAGACCCTCTACACAAATAATCACACACTTTGTTTTTAATTCTCAAATATCCCCGCACTAATTCACGTATTATCCTGGAGTAAATTCTTTTATTTTTTTAAAGATTATTTAAAGAATATGTATTTCATATCAATTTATAGAAACAGATTGTTTCGAATATCAACTTCAAAATCCAAACCCAAAACAATGGAAGGAAACTAATCTTCCCGATCATTAGACCGACCCCTTAATATTCCCACATTTCAAGACATCCGAAATTTCATCCCTGCAAATTTTGACTACTCATGATGCTAAAAGACTCACCAGCACATGACAAAAAGTTAATCATCAATCAATCCCATCACTAATTATCTTCTCTGAGATTTAATAAAATAAAAATCCATTTTCCTGATCTTCAATAAAGAGAGAAAACTCTTCATTAGAAACCATAATCTCCTTATAATTAGACACAGTATGTTCCATGTCTATATAGACCCCCCGGCCCACCATTTCCTCTTAATCCCGGCCCAAACCGGCCCATTTGATTCCCTTAAGAAACCAGATCTCTTGTCTGTCTGTGTAATTTTATTCGCCTCTCCACTCTCTATCTCTCTCCATCTTTCTATAATGGAGCTTCCTCAATGCCTTGACGATTTAACCGACGACCTCCAAAGCATAAGCTTCACATCCACCGCCACGACAACCACCACACTCCACCGTAGCACCAGCTCCGGTTCCTCCTCCGCCACACTTACTCCCGCTCCCTCCACTCACACCTCTTTCTCCTCCAAATCCACAAGCAAACACTCCCTCTCTCTCTCCGATCTCCGTTTCTCCCACCGCCTTGGTTCTGGCGACATCGGTTTCGTCTACTTAGCTGAAATCAAAACCAAACTTAATGAAACGGACTCTACGTTTTTTGCGGCGAAAGTTATGGATAAGAAGGAGCTAGTTACCAGAAATAAAGAAGGAAGAGCGAGGACGGAGCGCGAAATACTTGAAACGCTGGATCATCCGTTTTTGCCTACATTATACGCCTTTATTGACACTCAACGATGGCTATGCTTGTTAACGGAGTTTTGTTCCGGCGGTGACCTTCACGTTCTCCGTCAACGACAGCCTCTCAAACGTTTCGAAGAAACCGCCGTCAGGTGCGTTCGTCGGCATTTCCACTTTTATTTGAAATTATTAAGTTCTTATTTTTAATTTTTTATTGGCATACACGTAAGTCGGAAACAGTAGGGGTAGGAGAAAGGAGAGTGAGAGCGATGGATCAGGGACGTGGGACCATATCCTGGGAGAAGGCACTGTGCCTTCTGCGTTCGTGTACCCCGTACCCCACTGATTGGTTACTGTGTTTTTTCTTCTTTTCAGTTACTTTAAAGTAAGTTAAACTAGTGCAGCGAGAGAACAGGATTTACAGTTTGTTTGTCGTAACACTGGATTGTTTTCTGTTGGGGAAGACGATCACGTGCGGGTGTAGTCCACGTAATCATGTTTGAACTTTCGCTTCTTATTTTTTTTCCTTAAAAAAATGTTTTCTCGGATATGAGAACGTAATTTACGAAGGCAGTGATTTGAGAGTATTCCAATATGTATTTTTTATTAAAATTTATTTTTTTAGAATTTTTAAATTATTTTAAATCTATATTTGAAAAATAAATTTTAAAAAATAAAAAATTATTATTTTAATATTTTTATGAATAAAAAATACTTTTAAAAACAATATTTTCAAAAAAAAATTCTTGTGATTGTTGTTGGATTAATTTTTAAAAACTTTAAATTATTTTTAATATATAATTTTGATAGACGGACGTTAAAAATATTTTTTAAAAATATTTTGATTTATTAATAAAACATTTCAAATTTAATTTCTACCACTATATCACAACAATATTAAGTAATATGTGCCAATTTGGCTTCTTTTTTTTTTGAATAACTTAGGGCATAAATTAGGTTAATATTACTTTATTGCCATAAACATTAAAGGATTACAAATTTTTTTGTTAAAAATAATTTTCAATTAAAAATATATGTTATTTTTATTTTTTATATCAATATATTAAAATTATCTTAAAATATTTAATAAATAATCAATCAAGTAAAAAATAGTTTTAAAAATACTTTAAAAAGCTAATTAAAGTAGAAAAACAAACACTCCCTTGTATTTAACAAAAGAAACAAAGATAACAGAGGAGACACTAATAAAAAAACAACCTGAAAATAAATTATCACAAATTGTTCGTTTTGAACCAATTATTCATAAAGATGATGTTTTTCCTCCCTTAATGTTCAGCTATTTTTATTAGAATTTCATGAACATTTATTGATAACACGTGCGAATATTTTAACGAGCCAGTTACCGAGGTAATAAAGGGTGGTGGTTTTGATTTCATAAATTTAGAAGCGTGTACCGGGTGCAATTACTGGTTTTAAATTTAGTAGCAAAGTAACACCAACCGTATTAGCTTTACTTATAATGGCGGGAATTAACCATTTTGAACATCAATTGCGGGACGTGTAAACAGAGATTTCACTTAACCTTTTCATGAGAGAAGGTGGGTTGGAGTTATCGTGTTATTAATGGTGTACACTCATCGTTAGCGAGTTCGCAACAACTCGTTTGTACAGGAAATGGACATCCTGTTTTTCAGGAAAACTTGGCTGTCAAGTCCGCTTTCCGAGTTAACGCTAAGTTATAGTGATGGATGTTAAACTGGATTCTAATTGCAATTAGTTTCGATTATAACATGATTATATATGTAATTCATTATTATATATCTATAGAGTATGCATAACAGGAACACGTTCATTTCCCGGGAGAAAATCCTTAGGATATGGGAAATGTTAATTGGATATAGGTCAATATTATTTCTCTTTTGTTGGACAGAAAGAACAATAGTTGTAGTTTCTCCTTTTGCTTTGGTGAATCCTTTCATCATGGAGTTTCACGTGTCGTTCTATGAAAAACTCTTGTTCTTATTACAAGAAACCGACAGATCTCGTGGATATCCGAAATTTCAATATTCCTTGCTTTCCGTTATCTTTCGCTGGATTTCTGCGTTTTCTTTGGAGACTGTACGCTGGTGACCAGTGGCCCCGATTTTATCTTGTTGCTTTTTGGCCCCTCGTTAAAACACACCATCAGTTTCTAGTTCCTTTGTCCAATATTTAACAGACATCCTATCCCTATCCTCCGAGTTATTTTAATTTTATTTTAGCCCCTTTCCTTTGTTAATGAATATAAAAGTAGGTGCACGAGAGACTAGTGAAGGGTTGTAGCTAACAAAGTAGACGACAAATCCATGTCTCCCATTAATGAATGCTTAATACTGAATAATAAAGAAGAAAATAAGTAGTTAATGTAATAAATTAATAATTCTTCTTCTTCTCTAGTACTTGATGTGCCACGTAGAAAGGTAGGAATAAACAAAAGCTCACGCGTTGTACTGAAAAAGAAAAGCTAACACTGAAATACGAATATGCAAATACAGAAGGACATGGATTCGGTAGCTTTATTTGCTTTTCTTCTCCACCTTACATGCCAAGACATTTTCTTTCGACGTCTCCTTCTTCAGCAATTGATTTACTGCATGAGAGTATAGACGCTGTGGATGTAGCCCCCTCGTCATTGTGATTATGGGTCATGTAACAAAATTGGAGCTGAATAATTCCTTGTTTCTGTTTAATGATATGGTTATCAAAAGACCCAGGATGCCAATATACAAATAACAACAGTAGAACCTTTTGCTCGACGTTGAGGTGTCTCGCAGATCTCAATTATTTTCTTGCTCGAATGTATCATTACATCTGCACCAAAATAATCCAAGCACTGATCATCTTCTTTTTCTTTATAAATTGTGTAATTCTCGGTGGACCCTCCATCGAGATTGCGTTATTCTATTTTTTCCCTGATCTTGATTAGGTTTAATTAAAACAGAAGGCAACAGAGAAGAATTGGTTTGTTAATACTTAAGTGTTCTTTTGGTGTTTTTCTCCAGGTTCTACGCATCAGAGGTGATTGTAGCTTTAGAGTACCTTCATATGATGGGGATTGTTTACCGTGATCTCAAGCCTGAAAACGTTCTTGTTCGATCAGATGGTCATATAATGCTCACTGACTTTGACCTCTCGTTAAAATGTGATGATTCTACGTCAACTCCTCAGATTATCTCCGACAAAAAAGATGCTGCTGCAGCCCCAAAAAACGACTACCTGTTTGAGCATCCTTCTTATACTTCATCCTCATGCATTCTTCCTAACTGTATAGTCCCAGCTGTGTCATGTTTCCACCCAAGACGTAAACGCAAGAAGAAGATGGGCAACCGTGGTGGGCCAGAGTTTGTAGCCGAGCCCGTCGATGTTCGATCTATGTCATTTGTTGGGACCCACGAGTATTTAGCACCGGAGATTGTTTCCGGTGAGGGCCACGGTAGTCCTGTGGATTGGTGGACGCTAGGAATATTTATGTTCGAACTATTTTACGGGTACACGCCTTTTAGAGGTGTTGACCATGAGCTAACTCTAGCTAATGTTGTGGCTCGAGCCCTTGAGTTCCCTAAAGAACCAGCTGTGCCTGCCACAGCTAAGGACCTCATTTCGCAACTACTGGTTAAGGATCCAGCAAGGCGAATGGGTTCCCCCATGGGTGCATCAGCCGTCAAGCACCAACCTTTTTTCCAAGGAGTTAATTGGGCATTGTTGAGATGTACACCTCCACCATATGTTCCTCCGCCATTTAGTAGGGAAGTTGTATCAGATGAAAGTTGTCCCGAGACCCCTGTGGAATATTATTAGCAAGTTGAACAAAGAATTAATAAATTAAATGCATCTCATAATAGTCTGGCCATTTCTTGATTATTTCTCAGTAAAATTTCTACCACTGCTGATATCAAGTTTAGCCATATGGAAATGGCCATGGGGTCCGTTAATTTTAGCCAAGATTGTTCACCAATAGCGAAGCAGTTGATCCCAGTATTCTATATGCAAGAAAATCTCGGTGATTCGCAAACCCTTTCCATTTTCATGGTCAATGCATGTGTCGGAAACATTGAATCCCGACAACACAAACATAAAGAATGACACTGACTTCTTAATTAGGGAAAAAGTAGGGGCACCGCGTTATAGGTTGTCCACCGATCGCGAGGGCCCTGGGGATGGTCAGGCCACGAGGGAATGACTACTTGTTTTGTGCGTGTGTTTGCTTGTGAAGACCGAGCCCTCGCCCATGTGGTTTGTTTTGTGTACAGGGTAAATGTGGGACAAAACTCGGGGTTTTAGGAGAAGTGTCCTTGTTTTTGTTTTTAGAGGTCACATGAATCTTTCACAGTAATTCTCTGGCAAGGTCTATAATCCTCTTTATCATCTGAGGCACCATTCCAACAGTTTAATATGGGTTGGTGCTGGTTAAATTGTGGTAATATCTATTTGTCATGGAGGTGGAAGTTGGAGCTGTTTTATCAATTTGTGCGTGGTGGTCGTGCTTGCCTCCTAACAAGGCTACAATAAGAGGTACCAGCTTCTTTCTAGATCGGGTTGTTCCCAGTTTAATCTTTTAGATTCAAACCCCACCACCGTCTTTTGGTAGAGTGGCATATGTGACCTGTATGCATGATTTTCAAGTTCCTCGATAACGGAAACAGCAGCTTACTCTCTTTTTTTTTTTGCCAGAGATTTGTTTTGTACGTGAAATATTCTGTTTCTTCGAGTAGCGAGCTAGGTTGATTTTGGTTCGCTTACAAATTCATCACCGTATTGTATATTCACATCGTTATACTCTTAGGGATCTAATTTCAAGTGCCAGTTTGCTGTCATTTTTCTCACGTTCTACCCTTTGTGTCCCGAACAGAAGTTAGATGTTAGTTGATATTACAATTTCACATACCTTAATGCAAGTTGTTACTAAATTATTTGGTTGTGCTGCTATTTTCCTGCCCTCGACAACATAGTGCTTCCTGTTCTATCTTCAAAAAACAACTGAAAAGAAGAAGAAGAAGAAACAACTAATGTTAGAATTTATTTTTTTTGGTATAATTTGATCAGGTTTGGAATCAAATTTGATTGGGTCAAATGAATAGTTAAAAATCAAGTTAGTACAATTAAATTGTGCTGAGTTAGTATTTTTTTTAAGTTAAGACCAGATTCTATATTTGGAAATTTTCATGACAATTTACCAAGACAAGCCGCATCATGTTACTAGATAATTCAGATATATTGCATATCCTCCACTTGTTCAACTAGAAAAGAAAAGGAAAACGAAGCCTGCCTCAATTGGCAATTGGTATTCTCTTCTTCTTTTCCTTTTTTACCCAAAATATCTTTAATTGTTTAATAATTATGAGTGGACAAATATTAAACATGGCCAGTCGTTGCAATGATGACTCATAAGAAAAACAAAACAGCAGCTGGGGTTGAGTGTTTGTTTGACACCATGATTATTTTTTTAAAATTATTTTTAAAATTAATATATTAAAATATTAAAAAAATATTAATTTAAAAAAATTAATTTTTTTAAAAACAGCATTCTTAATTAAAGTAATCTTAAGTGTTCTCGTGGAAATGATGACAGCCACAACAGATTAATCAATAAAAGTGGCTTTTTAGCAGTTCGGAGGGGCATATGGCATTCGGTTGTGCCCTTTTCTTACTCCACTGGTTTTAAAATTTGCAATAGACCCTATCTGGCCCCGGCTCATGGATCTTCGAACCTTTTACCTTCCAGGCTCGCACGTTGTCGGCCTACCAGGCTTCTACTTGCAAATTCAAGCGTATGGCCCAATTTAGTATTAGCTGGCTCAATTTAAATTTTACACTGACCCGACCCGAAACCAGATCTTATTAAACATTCCCTGACTTGTGAGTCGGTTTTTTACCCGATCAGACCGACCACGTCTGATAACCAGGATCTATACAGCGACCCCGGTCACGGGCGGAAGCTGAAACCCGAGAAATCCATCCCGCTTAAACATTAACTAGCAGAAAAACTCCCTCACTGTGCTCGTACTCTCTTCCCCGCAAGTTTAAACCCTAGAAATCAGCAGCAAAAATGGAGGAGGAGCCAAGAAACGGCAACTCGGCCGCGCCAGTGGAGAACGACGAAGATGCCGTTATTGGACCTGGTCCAGCCCCCAAAGCCCGAGCCAAACGTCCTCTCCAGTTCGAGCAAGCTTACCTCGATTCCCTTCCTTCTGCAAACATGTAGGTTCCTCTCTCTTATGTTTTTTTTCTTCCAAATTTCGTATCATGTTTTAGGGTTTAGAGATTTTAAGCTTCCGTTAGGGTTTTATAGCTGTAGCTATAATAAATTTTAAATACAGAAGAAAGTTGCTTACTCATGATCTATTTTGCAGGTACGAGAAAAGCTATATGCATCGAGATGTGGTTACGCATGTTGCAGTTTCCGCAGCTGATTTTTTCATCACTGGAAGTGTTGATGGTATCCTTTGGCATAATTACTGTACAATTATTCGTTAAGAGTATTCACGAGTTATTTACTTAAGATGATGTGCTGTTTGATTTTTTTTTGACCGTTTCTTTTATTTATGTTAATCAGGGCATTTGAAATTTTGGAAGAAAAAGCCAATTGGCATTGAATTTGCCAAACATTTTAGATCCCACCTTGGTCCCATTGAAGGCCTAGCGGTGAGCTCTTCCACTTCGCTTGATTTATGCTTATCATGTTTAACCTGATTCTCAATTGATTTTTGCTTTGAATAACTTTGTGAGTCCATGACCAATCAAGAGCTTTTATCAGTGAATAGGTTATAGCTATCTGTCATATAATTTGTACTGCGTGTTTTTTGGTTGTGTTCGTATGTGTAGTTTACATGGGAAAAAAAAAAATGTCATCTGTGATTATTTAACCTGCCCTTTTAGTTTCTAGGGTACTAATTGTTGTTCATAAAGTTTTCCTGTTGGTATTTAGACAGCAATCATTATTAGGTTGTTCCTATCATCTTGTTTTATTCACAAGGGTCAAAATCCTGTTAGTTAGTGCAGTCATCAACCATGACTTTGTTCAGTCATGCAGGTTAGCTTGGATGGACTGCTTTGTTGCACGATTTCAAATGATCAATCTGTGAAAATATACGATGTTGTCAATTATGACATGATGGCCATGATCGGCCTTCCATATGTTCCTGGTAGTGCAGAATGGGTCTACAAACAAGGGGATGTCAAAGCTAGGCTTGCCATAAGTGATCGGAATTCCTCATTTGTGCATATATATGATGCACGAGCTGGTTCAAATGAACCAATCATCTCAAAAGAGGTAACTGGTCACATCAATAGCTCTCAATTTTTCATAACACAAGGTTTTTACTCCTATGATTTTTTTTATGCCACAATAAAGATACTTATTTTCATTATTTTTTTATTGCATTTCTCCAGATACACCTTGAACCAGTTAAAGTTATGAAGTACAACCCTGTATTTGACACGGTAGTATCTGTTGATGCAAAGGGACTTATTGAATACTGGAGCCCCTCCACACTTAAGTTCCCAGAAAGCGAGTATGTTCACTTATATAGATATACCTTCAGGATTTATTTAATTAATTTCCTTTATCCTTATTGTACAAAATATCTATACAAGTCTAGGAGGGATCCAATCTTCATGCGTGACTTTGTAAAATATTTAATTAACCATAAAACTTTGTTGCTGAGTTTATATGAGACAGGAAAGATTTGCTGGCACCTTTCTGGGTCTTGTGAGTTTTTTTGATGCTAGAAGTTTCGTGAAGTTGTCTTCCATTAATTTATCACTTGAAAACACATACCTTATGTTTTGCATCCTCACACCAGTGTATGTGTGGGTTGCCTTGTCAACCTGTTTTCACAACAAATATAACTCAAAGCTTGAAATCTAGGCTTCGGCAAATCATGGTTGGAAATGGTTTCTGTTGTACAGTTTCTTTTACACATCAGTTGGATGTTTACTAGTTCTGAAGTTTCTTATATTGATGGATTTCTTAACTTTCTTTTATTTATTTTTTATTTAACTTAGCAATTAGCAGAAGTGTTGAACTTGTAGAAACTTATGTCACTAATACCCTAATACGTTCTTCAGTAGATTTTTCTAGAAGCTTATGTTAGCATTATCGTACCATGTTCTTCTGTAGATTTGTCCCTGATTGTTACCAGGGGTGCAATCCTTTTGAGTTTGTAGATAAAGTTTTATTTTCAAGTCATATTGAGACATTAAGGTTTGCCTGGTTTCCTCTAATTGTACCAAATTCCTAACATTTTCTCTTGTCTGGTGCAAGCAGGGTGAAGTTTAGATTGAAAAGTGATACTAATCTATTTGAAATTGTGAAGTGTAAAACAAGTGTTTCCACAATGGAGGTACTGTGCATTCTGGTTCCAATATGACTGTGGTCTACAAATTGATATTGTTGACTATTTTATGCTTGATATCAGTTTGTTGTAATGATTTTTGTATTGTTTACAGTGATATCAAGCACAAAATAGTCAACAATATCTATTGGTTTACAGTGAAATATCAATTTGAAAAACTGGAAAAAAATAGTTACGATAACTGTACATGTTACTGTTGTCCATCAGGTCAGCCCAGATGGTAAGCAGTTCTCCATTACATCACCTGATCGAAGGATACGTGTATTTTGGTTTAGAACGGGTAAACTAAGAAGAGTTTATGATGAATCTCTTGAGGTAATACCAATTATGAGTGAATTTTCATTTATAATTTATTTTCCTGTGAAGTCTTTTGTAATGATAGATTACCTTGTGTTGGTTAGGTGGCTCAAGATCTTCAGAGAAGTGATGCTCCCATGTACCGGTTGGAGGCTATTGATTTTGGGCGAAGAATGGCTGTTGATAAAGAAATTGAAAAGACAGAAACTGCACCACAACCAAATGCTGTTTTTGACGAAAGCTCAAACTTCCTCATATATGCCACCCTCCTTGGAATAAAAGTAAAGATACTACTGCTAACACAAATTAGGAATGTAAATTTTTTTCCTGCACTGCATTTTATTTACTTGTAGTAATTATGACCGTCTTTTTGTGTGAATATATATTGCTGTACTCCTGACATGTTATTTCTTACCCCCCTCCTTTTTTTCTTGCTTTTTTTAAGGTAGTGAATTTACAGACCAATAAAGTTGCCAGAATTCTTGGAAAGGTGGAGAATAATGACAGATTCTTGCAAATTGCATTGTATCAAGGTGACCGAAGCAGCAAGAAAGTCAGAAAAATTCCTACAGCTGCAGCAAATGTCAATGAGAGCAAAGAGCCTTTAACAGATCCCACTCTCTTGTGTTGTGCTTTCAAGAAACACAGAATTTATCTATTCAGGTAATGATACTTCTCAAATTGACTGATCATGCACAATACTGGCTGAAATGAATGTTTTTCTTAAAGGCGTTCTACAATGATGCCAGTATGGGTGGAGCAACTGTGTAAATGTTCGCACCTGGCCACTAATTATTAAAAACCAAATCTGCCACTGTGGAAAGCAGTTAAGATTTGTAAAAGTGAGAAAAGTAAAAGTAATTTCTAATTTCCATGCCAGAGGACAAACCAGCTCTGTCATACATATTTCCAGCTCTTAGATGTTTTTCCCAGAAAGGCCTAACTAGTGTGCGAGAATATGCTTAGGCCACATATACGTTTTACTATGAAAGATATATTTCTTGCATCTTCTATATGTTTATTCCCTTTTCACAATCAAAAGAAAATATGCTTCATTGTCTTTACTATCTTAATATTTTTATCAAATGAAAAATGATTTACACGTCTACATTAATAATTTGGGAAACACAAAACACATTTGAAAGGACTTGTGCTAAGTTTTTCTCAAAACTTGGACTTCTTTTGAAGGTTTCAACAATCAAGGAAAATTAAGTCTGCTGTCTTTTATTTTAAGTATCATTGGTTTTTGATGAAACAAAAATCACCTGAAATGCTAATGAAATTACTCAAGTGTGTTGACAAGAGAAGTATAAAAGACATTATATGAATGATGTTATAGATACCTTATAGATTGGTCACCATTATCAGCAAGAATAAACTACATTGGATTAAATGCCTTCAACTGAAATTTGTTTTAAATGATTTATCATAGTGCACCAAGAGTTACCTCCAACACTTTGGATCTAAATGACACGTTTTTTTTTGTGATTATTTATAATGGTGCAAATAGCCGCCGAGAACCAGAGGAGCCTGAGGATGCAACCAAGGGACGGGATGTGTTTAATGAAAAGCCTCCACCAGATGAACTTTTGGCTGTATCAGATATAGGAAAAGCAGTGACAACATCTCTTCCTGACAATGTGGTGGGTTTTTTCTTTCTGATATCCAGGAGGGGACTCAATCATATACTGACCTATAAAATTGATTTGGATATTTTATTTATCCATTTAATTAATAAATTTCTTGTTTAGTGTACTAAATGTGCACTTCTTTTTATTGAATTTGCTGAATATTGCTTTGTCTCATGTTAACACGCATTTCTGTTTGCATGATTGTTTTTCTGTGCGTCTGAGCACACCCTAGCGTTGGTATTTATATGTCGGTGTATGGGCCTCTGTAGGTGTTTTTGTGTCCTGTGTAAAGTACAGAATGTATTTTGAACGCGTTGCTTTTTCTTTCACTTTCCTAACTGTGAAGAAACTAAAATCTCATATTTTTGCATGGCACATGAATAAGACAGCCTTCCATTGGTAGTGCATTTGTCGAAACTGATGGATGTAATGGCATTTACATATGACTAATGATTCCATCAAACATTTTTTTTGACTAATCTCAATTCCCCCTTTCCAGATTCTGCACACTACTATGGGAGATGTTCACATGAAACTGTACCCTGAAGAATGTCCAAAAACTGTAGAGAATTTTACAACACACTGCCGAAATGGCTACTATGATAATCTTATCTTTCACCGTGTCATCAAGGGTTTCATGATACAAACAGGAGACCCATTGGGAGATGGCACTGGTGGGCAGTCTATTTGGGGAAGGGAATTCGAGGACGAGTTTCACAAAAGGTAATCTTTTGAGAGAATTACATTTTCACCAGGTTATTTGTGCTTCTCCAAGGTGTTCCTCCCGCCAGCATTTTTAAGAAGCCTCTGCCTGCAACTTGATGACATTTCAAATTATAATAAGAAATCTCTGTTCCTAACTCATGGTTGGTTTCAATATTTATAAATGATATTTAAGTTGTTATCCTTTTTGCCTTTGGTAGTTTTATTTTTCTTCTATGTTGGGCTTCCAAGTTCCAACCAACCACAACCATAATAATAACAAACTTGGTGGCATGGAATTTGATTCTTCAGATTACATTAATGTTCACATTGACTTAGATCAGCTCCAGACAATTAAAGACTTGGTAGAACTTTTATGCATGATGATTTTTGGTACATGGGCAAGTGGCTTTTTTTGCTGCTTATTTTTTTTTCAATTGCTCTTATTCTTTTTTCAATTGCTGTTATTGTTATTTAATTTTTTCTATGCATCACATCACATGCAACTGACTGGATGAAACATTTCTGTTTCTGCAGTTTACGACATGACAGGCCTTTCACGGTATCAATGGCAAACGCAGGCCCAAATACAAATGGTTCCCAGTTCTTTATCACCACAGTGGCCACTCCATGGCTGGACAACAAGCATACGGTGTTTGGTAGAGTTGCAAAAGGAATGGATGTTGTACAGGTAAACTTGAGCCTTATTTTGTATTCAATGGTATATGCCCATCTTGCTGTTAAATCTTTCTGTATTTTCTGCACGTGGTGCTTGGGAGAGAATCCATTGTTTTGCTCAATTCCTTCATTAACTTCCTTACCCAATATATAGATTAAGAGATATTTCTTGCCATTTAGTTTGGGTATTGTCCTGCTATCCATGGACTGATTGGTCTGCCTGAATGCCAAGTGCCCTAGAACCGAAATTGGATAAACACGCCCTTGTAACATTTTATTATGCACATTTGCATGTTACTCAGTACTTGTTCTATATTGATGTCAGGCTATTGAGAAGGTGAAGACAGACAGAGGAGACAAGCCATACCAAGATGTAAAAATCCTGAACGTGACTGTCCCCAAGTCTTAGCAGAATCTTCCTTTTAGTGGTAAATCTATCCTGACATGGTTGTTGGTGCGGCTAAGAATCATATGCCAAAGTAAGTGCGTTGTTTTCATCTCCCTACTCACTTACCTGCAGTGTATTTTCACACTTGGGGTTCTTTATTTTTTGTTTATGATTTAGTGCATCTTTTTTGGTTTCTCCTTTCTTTTTGGAAACTCCTGTTGGCATATATGAAAGGTGCAAAGAAGGGATAGAATTTCCGTTTAATTTTTAGAAAAGTTCACTCTTACATTAGAATGCAGGAAACTCATTGCCTTCTGTGAGCATGTCAAATCATGTTCTGTGGCACGGAAACATGTTTCATTCCATTCTCTGATCAACTGAGGCCACTGGCTGATATGTGAGCGACGACCACATCAAATATTTTTAAAAATTTCCAAAAGAAAGATGCAACCAAATGGTATCTACTCATCAGTGATCGAAGGTTTTTATAAATGAAAAACTAAACCTAAAATAAGGAAATGACAGTCTAGTTTCTCTGATTTAAGTTGAGAGAGCTTAACCAAAGATTCATAATGAACTGTGTTGTGTGTTATTCTTCAAAATTGTTGACCATACAATGTTGTGCTCCTTGAGCTATTAGTTGGGATGGATTGGACTGCCAAAGGTTTTGTCAAGCTGGCAACTCGTTCTTATAAAGTAGCTTGCTAATTTTATTTCAACAGAATTTTCCAAAAGAACATATCCGACATATTTTTCCATAATTTTTTTGTCTGTTTTGATATCTCCCTCATTTTGCCCACAACATTTTCTCTGCATCTTCATCTATTACATTATTTGTAGTATTGTTGAATCCAAGTGCCCAGGTGCCACACTGTGAATTTTGTTGCTCTGACAGGTTTTGCATGTTGTGGACAAGACAGCAAGGAAGATTACCATTATCATTCTACAGCCCAAGAGAATTGCCTCCAAAGAGGTCCTGCACTTCCTTGGTTCTCTTACCCTTGTTATCCGGGATGATGCACGAACAATTGTTGTATATGGCACGATTCCCATTTATCCTTTTTAGACTTTTCTGTAGTGTTTTCACCAAATCCCATCGCTTTAATACCTGTGTTAGATCAACTCTCATCGCTTTTCACCAAGTAGAACATCTTTGAGTTCTGTCATGTTTGGTACCTGGATTGTGATAGCTGATTTTCTTGGTGATATCATGTTACAACAGCCAGGGAAATTGCGTGCTTTGTTTCTATTGATTTCTGCATGTTTCTTGTTCCCATGATTCAAACCTACGTCGTTTACTGGAATGATGGGTGACTGCCAGCAGAATTGATATTTGTCCTTCACCTATGGGATTCTCCACGACCCAGCCATTAGATCCATGGATCCGCGACCGAGCTCTGTACATACGACGGCTGAGCCATCTCTAAAACCTTTGGCTATTATCGGTCCTTCGGATTGTGCCTTCTTGTTGATTCCCTTTACCATACTCACGAGCACGCTGGTAGCTTTATTCCATTTTCTTGGTCTTTCCTTCTTCGTACGAAGTGTTTACGACGGTTAAATCATCTACTCTTTGAAGGTTTCGGATGCCCCTTCTCATTATAGTTATAAGATCCCAACTCGGATCGAGGTGGGTGCATCAATTCAAGCAATGTTTTTTTTTAAAGAAGAAAACAAGATATTATTTTGATTAAAAAAAAAATGCTTCCAAGTAAAATATAACTTGCACCAGATCAGATTTTGGGCTGGTGAATCCATCTGGTGCAATGCCAAATAACTTGCAGATTTCGTAAAATGTGTTGTTCAAAGCACAAATGATAAGGAGGGATTGGATTTTTCTAAACACAAGATTAAAAGAACACCAAATAAGGCATTAAAATTTTAAATTGAAAAAAGTTTGAAAAAGTCTCCACGCAACTGCCTACTCGTTAGCTGATTTAGGAATACTATTACTCCCACAACAGAATACAATCTAAGAAGTTTTATTGTTTTTGGTTACAAACAAACAATTTAACAAGCTGTTCTGCTTTCTTTAAAATGATGTCTTATTTTACCCAATGGTTTTTAAACCAACTTGAGATAAATCTTGAATAACAAATCAAGTAAGATGATTTAAGTTAATCTGAATTAATTTAATATTTTTATTTTATTTTATAAGAAAATAAAAAATATTATAATTAAAAAAATCAACGAGTTCTGATGGTAGTTTTTGAGAGACCATGTTAAAGGTTAACCGGTTTTTTATATAGGAATCAATTTTCTCTTTATTTTTATTAGAACTTAACTTGGTCTATACTCCAAATCACCAGTCTACGCCGGGTTTCAAACGCTACCTGCTCTTTTATTTTAAACCACTCCGCGTGAAGATACGAGGTACAGAGGAGTGACGGTTTTACTACCAAATTTAGCAGTCTCTGCCAGTTTAGCTATGATTGTCACAAACTGCCTCTTCATTCTGCACTGTCTCTTCCCTGCATACAGCTATATATCTATATATATACTTTCTCAAGAATTTGCATGAAAAAGGTGGAGTATGGCCCTTTTCTTCTCATTTCTTTAATTTGATGTGATCTTCAATCTTAATTGCTAGAAAGATATCACCTTCTTTTCACTTGTGTCTCCTCTTTTGGCTGTAAGTTCTTTGCGGTCTTGAGTTTTTTTTTACTACAAGGGAACATTGTTCATAAATTGTTTGGTTAATGTGTGAAACTGTTCAAGAAGGAAACACTGACCAATAAATTGGTCAATGTAGACCATGGTTCTTAAGTCTTTAAAGAGCTTAATTGCTTTCTCCAGATAAAGTAAAATACAACTACAAACGAGGTTTTCTTTTCTCCTCTTATGAAGTTTTCCTCCTCTTTTATGGTATCATCACATGCATGTAAGAAGGTTAAGGGCGAGTTTTTGGTTTATCATTGACGAAGAAAAGAAGATGGGAAGTTTCCTACTGAAAATTAACCAAAAGAAAAAAAACATATGGTAAATTTTTTGGAAATTCTGTGGCTTATCTTATGGAAAATTGGAAATAGAGGGTTTGCTTTCATGTTAGAGTATATATTGTCTCAATTTATTCACTTATCCTAAGAAAATGCTAAAAGATTTTGCATTTTTCACCAACTTTTTTGTTCATCACAGGGGATATTAGACAGTCGTTTCGATGAAATCCTTGATTTACCAAGAGTGAACCCTCAGTTTGTGATTGATTTGATCACCAAATTTTGCAGTGATGCTGAAAATTCTATAGCAGCATTGATCAGATACCTGTACTTCCCGGACAATCTTCACAGCTTTCTCTTAGTTAAACATTATTATTTTTCTATTTTCTAAACTGATTTCTGAGCAACTGATCCTGTCATGTCTCTAGCAACGAACCTGATATCAACTATCCCAAAGTTACCGACCGAGCTCACCAGATCAAAGGCGCTAGCTCTTGGTAACCTGTTCTTTACTTCCTTGATGTCGAAATCTATTTGAAACTTGATTCTGTCTTTCCTATTTACTGCCCTTTTCTGTTGAGAATTTTCCATTCTAGACATCAATGTGCATGGAATTTAATACATGCTAAAACCATGTAGGAAGCTCTATTTAATAACAGGCAGCATTCTGTACTCATCGGATCTTTCGATTTCATCGCATGTTTGGTTTCTATCCAAAACGAATGGACTTTCAATTTACAGATTAGAATTCTAGAAAAGAACTTTTAGTAAAGATTATCAATAAACTTAGCTACGCGCACGCATGTCGTACAGCACTTCACAAAATGATGGAAGCTACAGAGATGAGAGTATGCATTACCTGTGGCCGGAGCATAATTTGAAACATCAACTGCAGGTGATTATATAGAATGTCGGAAACCACCGTTTCTCACTGTCCAAAACATTATGAAGTGTTATATTCATTGGCAGCTAGAGACTTCGTCGACAAACAATTATGTCATCATGGATGCTAACATCTGATCCTTGATGATTCAGTCTGTGCATACACAAGATTTTGATTACTTGCCATTAAAGTGTGCTTATAACCTGTGCTTTTACACTGGTATAATTCATTCAGTACATCCCTTTTATTTTGTTGGGGAACCAAAAATATAGAAATCAGTGTGTGCCTGTGTTCAATCATCTTAGAAGTAGAGCAATAAAGACAGACATGTGTAACCAAAGGGTAGAACTTAATTTTAAGGTGCCAAGCCAAGTAAAATTCTGACCTGCAGTCTTTCGATGGATTTGTGTCGATTTTTGTGAAATGGTAAGTGCGAGAATCATAGCAATACTATCTTCTATGGTTCGGGCTCGAGCTAGTTTGGGTATGGATACCTAACAAATACCCTATAGATACCTAGAACTCGATCGGCTCGGGTTTGGTTTATATCTGATAGGGTTTAGTTATGGTTCGGATACATTTTTTGCAAAACCCAACCCGTGGATACCAACGAGGAAATGCCATTAAAATTTACTGGCACTTGATCCTGATTGATCCATTTATTGTAGACTGAATCTTAATCCTCTGCATTTGGTGTTACAGTATTGGTGGCCATAGGATGGCCCTCGCTAGTCGTGAGCTCCGATATGCTTGTGAAGACAAGGACAAGGACAAGGACAAGGACAAGTATGATAAGTGCCCTGCTCTCATTTTAGAATCATGAAAGTTAGTAATACATTCACCTCGTTTTATTTATCATCTTTTATAATTTCATATTGACTAATTTCAATTGTTCTTTCCTAAACATGATTTTATAGCAACAGTATTTTAATTCAGCTGTGACTTACACCTTATGACTAACTTTAATTTTTAATATTGTATTAAGAAGCATAATCCAGGTTGAGTTTTAAATTGTTCTTTCCTATACCAGCTTGAAGGAGTGATATATGAGATCTAATTCAGGTTGAGTTTTAAATTAAACCGGATTATATTAATTTAGTTGAGCCGCTAGATTAATTCATTGTTCGGTGAAAATCTAATTTGATTTTTAAAATTTTTTTAAATGACATTGTTTAAATATATTTTTTTAAAACAATATTGAAACGATAGTATTTTAGATTAGATTGGATCAAATTATCAAATTTATAACCTTAACCTATAAGTGAGTCTCTGTGTAGATCTAATAATTTTAAGAAGAAGACAAGTGATACTTTGTAGTTTGAGTTATATGATCTGCTCTCCCTTATTTTTTTTATAGCTTAGTCATGTTGTGGCAAAAATATATAGTCCTAGGTTATTAAGAAAACATTCAATGATGCATCATCTGATGTTCATTCCCTGGTGATGCTGGAATTCAGGATACCTCTTTCTTTGTCCTTTGTTAAAAGCTCTTACACTTTTTTTTCCAGGTGCTTTGCAGCTTTTTGCAAGACCAAGAATGAATATCAAATTTTAAAGGAGAAGTTCAATATCATCTTGCAAGTAATGCTTAGGAAAAAGAACTACCAGCCATGTATTTTCTTCCTTACTATTATCACTATATTACTGTTATCTAGGTCCTTCAGTAGCTTCTTGGCATATTCTTGATGAACACTCGAGGTGGAATGCTTGATGAGAACATGATAGCAAGATTAGTTTTAGCAATTCTAGAAAATCTCTCTATTCCAGATCTTGTTGTAATCCTTCCAAATTGGAACCTCAAGACTTCTCAAAGCCAATTAAATCACATTCTAAGTGTCAGCCTTATTTTGAGCATTTAGCTGGTCGCCCATTTCAGGGCTATTTTCCCATCAGTTCTCCGGAGGATTTCTTTTCCCCTAGAAGAAATGAGGTCAAAATGTATAGTGAAGGATTGCATGGTACCTCCAATGTGCATGCTCTGCAGCATAAAGTAGGAGGCTAGCTATAGGGTGCCATCAGTTCAAAGAGCACGCAATTCATGAGATTCAAATAAACACGAGGATTTAGTTGCTCGTAAGATGACTCCTACTTGTGTGCTTTCGATTAGTCTTGATCATCGTTGCTTGTTGTATTGTTTATGATTTTTCCAAAATATTAGACTTTCATTATACATGTAACTATTCATCATTTGATAATGGATGTGGACACGGAGAGATGTGATTTCTGGTGAATCTTACAAAGGCCACCAGTAGAGCCCTGAGTTGTCCCAGCTACTCAGCCACATGACTCCGGTGGAATGAATATCTAGGTCAGATTGTATCAGACTACATGACATTTGATAAATCCTTGCTGCTTAAAAATGCACCAGAAAAAGCCAGCAGACGTGCAAAAAAAAAAGTACCCAGGAAAACAATTCATATAATAAATCCATCAAGAAAGAACCTTGGTGCTGGTTTCACCGAATACATATCCATAATTCATATAATAAATCCATCAAGAAAGAACTTTGGCGCTGGTTTTCACCGAATACATATCCATAATTTAATTTAACACCCTCAAAACAATTTTTGTTTCCAGCAAAATGGTGCTTAACGGCAGGCCTTTTGAGTTTCTAATGACTCAAAATATTTGCTTCTTGCTAGGGTTTTGGAGGCAGATTTTGACATGGTATGTTATCCGGGTACAAGTAGATTTTGACATGGATTATTTTATCATCTTCAACATAAAACATTCGGCACAAAAATAAACCCCCAAAACTTTCAGACTTGGCAAAACCCTCGAACCAACTATTGATACAACAACAATCAACACTTCCAGCAAGCAAACAGAAGAAAATAACAAGCACACGATAACGGTAATCCAAAATTAACAATTATATTAAAAACATTTTAACATTCAATTATCTAAAATCCAAAATTCGTTCGAGCCCAAAACAAGGTCTTAATATCATAATAGCATACTATAAATAAAAACTTAAGCAAAAGAAGACCTCTTCGACACTAATCTCTTAATCGAACAAGCTGAAGCCCATATCCTGCAACAAAGACAGCAATAAAACATTCCCTTCAGGAAAAAAATAGGCAACTTTAAAACTAACACAACAAGCCAGGACAAATTATAGCAAGAAAGAAAAGGATCGCTTACATCATCAGACTCCTCTTTCTCTTCAACCTTCTCCTCTTTCTTAGCCTCATCAGCAGGAGCAGCACCAGCAGCAGCAGCACCGGCAGAAACAGCAACACCACCACCGGAAGGAACGGAAGCCAACTTTTCCCTTCCGGAAGCAATCAGCTCAGTGATGTCCTTTCCTTTCACACTGGACAACAGCAACTCCATCCTGTCATCGTCAGCATCAGCGCCAACTGCAAATCCGAAAAAAAGAAACAAAATCAATTTATTAAAATACAACAATCTGAAAACACAAAAATGAAAACCTAATGTGAAGAAGGAAGGAAGAAAGTACCAGATCCGAGAATGTTTTTCAAATCCTCGGCGGTAGGGCAGGTGTTGCCACCGAGAACGGCGAGCAAGTAAGCGGCGACAACCTTCATTTTATTTAGGAAGAGGCGCTGATAGAAACTAGCAATAGAGGCTGCTCAACCTAGGGTTTTGGAGACAAACGGTAGAAACAGGTACTAGTGTATATGTTTATATCTAGGGCTTGTCAAGGGTGAGATTGTGTGATTAAATCTTGTCCGCTCATTGTTTGTTTTGCCGATTATGTCCCTGGTTTTGTTATTCTTATGTTTGGTTGCAGGGGGAGGAATGTTCAAATCATGGTTTAGGTAATCACCGTGTACAAATCAAGGATGAGGACCGTCTGGCTGGCATGGATACTGAGGGAGTATTTTTTTTTTCAAATTATTTTTTGAAAAAATATTTCAATTTTTTTTCATAATTTAATATAAAATTATTGTTTATTTCGAACAGTACCTAAATAACATAAAATGATGCTGAGAGTATTTATATATGTATAAATTTTATGCAAACCACGAAGTACTATTTTCTGTATTTTTCATTGTAAGAATATTATATATCTATTTTAAAACTTACTCTTAAATTATTAAACATTTAATGTTTTTTACTATGGTGAATACTAAACTGTACAACACCAAACACAATATAAACATCAAGTGTTTTTTTTTAATTATTTTAATATGCAAATGTAAAATAATTTTCTTAAATAAAAAAATATTATTTTAATATATTTATAAACAAATACTTTAAGGTTAATGCACTCTCAAACTCAGTAAAACTTGGAAGGTTGATCGAAGAAACTCATAATTGTAATTGAAAATTAACATTGATGGATCCGATGATTTAATGAGGACACCTTGTCAAGATTTTGGTTTTGTTGTTTCGTTCAAAATCTAGTAACTTGACAAAACAAATGTGGCGGCTCCTAGAGCAAAGGGTCACATAAACTTTCATGACAAATTGCATGGTTTGTAAGCTAGCCATTGTCAAGAACGAAGCTGACCTAATCCCTTCTTATGTCCATATCACCTCCACATGAATCACACTGTTTCCTTTCACAACCACTTGTTCTTTTATAGTTGTTACTACTGCTATTATTATTATAACCATCGATTGGTGTGGTCTAGCAGTAAGTGAGGCGAGTGTTCTTATTAGAGCGTCACCAGAAAAACCATCTTCTGGTTGTTGAACTTGGAGCCCGTACATCGTTTTTCACTTCGTTCTTTCTATTCTCGATGCCCTGCGTTAAGGATTCTAACCTTTTTCTGCATAAACAGTGAAGAGAAGTCAGACTTTGGTAGTAGATGAGTAGAAATTGGTATCTTATCTCTCAACAATGATCTGAAAGCATATCTTCTCTCTCCAATCCTTGAGCACTTGACCACAACCCACCAAATCCAAAAATATAATTTTGACATTTCGTAAGAGGGTACAAACATTACTTGGTATCTGTTAGACGACCATGCAAGCTCCATCTCTGGCGAAATCCTTCAATGCCTTCAATTCCACTTGCAAGAATCAAGCGCCTATCACATAAGTGATCTCCAAAGATGAGTAATGATTCCATACAGGAAACCAGATATGAGAAATATACATGACATGTATATTTTAGTTGCAATATACATGGACGTTATTAATTATAACAGCTACAAGACCAAATTGTACTGACATTATAGTGTTAGTCATGCTCTTATTAAGAAAACTTTCACAGGCATTGATGACCCCAATTTTGCCCTCACTAAAGATATAACTTCTCTAAACAACTACTCAACATAACCATCAATCCAGATTATACCTCTCCAAAGATGTAACTTCTGATTCAAGTTGAGAAGCTCTTTCCTTTGCTTCATCTATAGGCATTGATGACCCTAATTTGCGCTCACTGTCTTGTAGGCATTGCCTTAGTTCCTTATCCTGCAACTCAGGTTTTCAAACAAACATCAAAATGTTGATATCAACAGACCTTCAAAAATCTGCATTTTACAAATTATATGACTACCAAGAAAGAGTACATCTAATAGAAACAGAAGTGAAAAGACAATCAATCTCACCCTCCTTTCAGCACATTGTCGATACAAAGCAAGCTCATCTTGACAGAAAGGCTCAATATCATTGATCTGCAAGCCTACAACATAAAGCAGGAAGATTTAGTTACAAATGGAGTTATTTTCCCCGTCAATATGGCATTAAGTTAGCCTCCAACACAACAAAAAGATGGTCAATGGATCACCCAACAACAGAAAATCTCATATTACAACTAAACTTGATTATACACTAAAGAAAATAGGTAAGAGAGAGGGACGTCTATCCAACAGTCAGTCTGTGGAGCTACCACATAGAACCAGAACAGACCCAGAGAAGTTGAGTACTACATATGCATAGGCTTACAAAGACCTTTAATACCACTAACTTTAGTCATCTTACAAAATCAAGAAGTCATGCTTACAGCTGTTTTGTACAAAGACTCTGGTCAGATGCCATTAATGAGCACGGAACAATTTGGCCAAACAAAACTTAGATTGATTGGAAGGAAACGAAAACTTACATAAGAATAGGTTCCTTAAAATCCCATCACACAAATCAACACCTTCAAGAACATGAGAGGCAATTTCAGGTGGGATGATTGGGGATGGTGGCCCCATCATTAGATCATCTCCAACCAATATAGTTTCATCCATGGTCGGCTGTGCATCGACTGAAGACCACAAGAGATTGCAACAAATTGAGAATATATCTCAGTTTAAAGTTTTTAAAATATTTATTCTTAATATGAAAAAGGAATGCAATGAAGCATAACTTAGGTAGCAATTTGCAGTTAACTTCATAGTTGGAAGAAAGAAATCATTATGAACAAACAAGTAACTCCAAAACCCTTAATGACCAAATTGGAAATCTTTTATATATGCTGAAATGAATGGAACTCAAAACATATGCCTGCAGGCATCACATGCGCATTCAAGTGTGAATTTAAACAGATTAATGATTCGACATTTTTAAACAGTCCAGTTGAGCTAGAAAGTCATATTTTTAAAAATCGAATGGCAGAATCCATGCCAATTCTGGTATACTGGAAAAAAGAAAACTTCATCTCAATAAAGTTTCAACTTGTTTGAAGAGATTTGGCACTCGTATATAGTTTTTACTGATTATCACTATTTCCCTAATAGATCCTTTGACACTATATCAACACTGAGACTTTCTCCAAATATTAGTGAGTTGATTTTTTTATCATGAACAGAGCTATAACGCCATTAACTTGCTTTTTTTTTTTCAATAGCTCTATCTGGATAGTTTAACATTAAGATTACTTCTATAGAATCTATAACTAAATTTACTTCGCTCACAGCATATTCCAACAAAATTCCCAATCAAAGTAGCTGTTCAATTATCACTTTGAAATCTGTTTCTTTTCCTTGTTTTTGAGACCACAGACATGACCAGTTTCAACTTCTCAGAAGCAAGACTGACAACACAGAAGCTAGAACCCATATCTTCACATCCAATTTACCGAAGAGAAAAAATATGAAAAATCATAAAAGCATTTCTTCATACATGGATTCATCACACAGAAAAGAGGAAAAACAAAACAAAAGGAAGCAGGAGAGCTCACGTACCATCCATAATTGCTTTTAACTCTTTTGTCTTCAACCACCAAAAAATAAATATGTTCAATTAAGTATCAATACCTGTAAACCACAAGAAAGAACAAAAACAAGAAAAGAATTAACAAGTCACGAGAAAAAATGCCCCATAACCGCAGAGCAAACTCTACAAAGCTAGATACGTGGTTAATAAATCAAAATTTAAAGAACGGAATTCCTCGTTTACATCAAAAAACAAGATAAGAATGATCAACATGCAAATGGGGTGCTTAGATTGAAAGATAACCTCATTGCGGCATTTCATCAAACAGTTGCAGTGCAAGAAACTAAGTGATGAATTTTATTCACCTACGGCCATGTCGAGCTCATTTTTAGTGTATTGAAAGCCATGAATGCATATAATCCATTTCAAATTAAAATGAAACTCGTTTTTATGGACTTACGGTCAACTAGTGCTGAGGGAAAGAGGGAGCACATACAGGTACTGTCAGTGATTGATTTTACGAACGGAAAAAATTGAGACGAAAAAAGAAAGGTGAGATAAATGGGCCACAGATAAAACTAGGCCCAATAAATTATACTGGCTCAATATACAAATCCAGTTCGAAGCTCCAAGAGCGATATATTAAGCCCAAAAGTGTTAATAAGGCCACCCAAAAGCATTTTCAATTTTTTTATTTTTTGAAAACAACTCCATCAACATAATTGTCAAACATGGTGAGCCGAGCTTACTCTTGGTCTGATTTCATTTTAAATCAATTTAAGAGTTTTAATTTACAAGGTTAACCTAGCAAACTTTAAAAAGGCCCGAATATATTAATTCTAGTAATTTTAAAAAATAAATAAAACAAATTATTAAAAAAACAAAACACATTTCAACCACAATGCCACACCACCCAAAAGTATAAAATGCAACCTATAATAAACTGTCACCAAACATTATAAATTAAAATACCTTGCCCAAGAATTTATTATTATCTTCTGCTAATCTCTTTTCAGCAGCAGACCAAAGCCAGCCTAGTAACATATTTTTATGCAAACTTGACAAGATCCTGATCAAAATAATATTATTATTGATGACGCAAGGCTGAATGTTTTAAAAATCCTGTGTCATTTCAATTCTATTAAAATATACAGAAATCATAAATATTACATGGTGAAACCTTGCAATGTACAGAACTAACATTGATACACAAAATGATCACAGCACTTTCAAAACACCAGTGACGGGAACGTGCATGCAAAATTCATATACGCCTATACTCATCTCCGCAGTCGCCAATCACTTTTAACAGATCCTTCCCTTTTTTGGAAACTTCCTGTATGCTGTTCATATCCTCCTCGTCGAGGACCAGTGAAAACACAGCATTGGCGTCATTGATGTGTTCAGCCAAACCGAGTCGAACACCTATCATGGATCCTGCCACTGCTGGCTGTAGTTATACAAGACATGCCAGAAGAAAAATCCTTGGTCAGCGAGAAATTCTACCATCAAAGAGAAATGAACACTTTGGGAGGTGCTGAAATATACCTGATCTAATATGTACTTCACCGCTACAGTTGGAATGGAGACCCCGTGCTTAGAGGCTATCTTATTAAGTGTACGCAGCAGACTTTGGAAGAGACTCCATCCTCCCCAAGCATCAACCATCTGTCATGTATTTTGCACAATTTTATGCCACGAATCTAAGCATACTATTACAATGGTAAACATTCAAAGCTTTAAATCTCTCCCCCTCTCATACACCATAGGGTTGCAACGAAAATAATTTTGGAGAAGTCTTATCTGAGAAAAAAGAGTGGGTAGATGATGAAAAAATCACAAATCCAAGACTTTTGTTCCTCAAATTGTGACCAACTTCCAAAGAGAAGTAAATCTGACATTTTAGTAAACTCACTAAACAAAAACAGTTTCCTTATTAAAGGTGGTCTTATATTACGTTACCAAAGTAGCAAGTCCACTCCTCACGGAAGTAGATATGAACCGTTATTTTTCCATGGACAAAATAAAGCCAGTATTCAATGGAGTTCTTATCTCTTACCCTTTTGTACTTCTGCAAGGAAGGAGTATTTAATGGCGGGGCAGAAAAAGGAATGGATAAATTAGTGTCAAGGAATTTCTCAGATAACAGTCCACCCATTACTGTCCCATACCTGCATTCATTAATTATCCAAGCAATGCTCAATTGTACAGCAGATAATGTAAATTCTGTTAGCAAGCCAAAAGGCTAATGCAGAATATTATTTGTGCAGTCATATTTCTATGCTTGAGCAATGAAAGAGGGACAAACAGACGTGATAAGTTTAACTCCAGTAAGCTGACAAAGCTCTGCCATTTTTTGTTGAGGACGCATGTCCACAAGTGAATGTTGCACCTGATGGAATCACAGTTTACTAGTTTACATGAGCTACAAGCTACATTAAGAGATGGGAGTGACAAAAACAAGAAATTGATCGATAATACCTGATTGCTGACAACAGGAATTCCATTTTCTAAAATTATTTGTAATCTCTCTGTGTCGAAATTTGTCAAAGCAACAGTCTTTATTTTACCTGCATGCAACTTGCTGAAGTAATGCAATCAAATCAAAGATATATGGACTCAAGTGCCCATAAGAATGCAAGATAAATAATTAAGCCTTATTTGAATTGCCAAAATAAATAATTATAACCTTCTTCCTTTAGGTCATTCAAGTGTTTAAGGGCATCAAGGTAGCCAGGATTAGAATAGTCCCACCTATTTAAGATAAAAATGAAAATAGAAAAGCACAAATCATTAGTTTCTGAAAAATTCAACAATATCTAACAGGTATCAATAGAAAGTGCTGATGTTGAATGTTCCAAATCTAGAGAAATGTTGTCCAAATACAATGGAAACAAAATAGCAATACCAATGAAACTGAAGCATGTCCAAGGATGACACATCCATCCTCTTCCTTGAAATGTCAATGTTCTGCCTGACATAGCTACCAGTCATTTTAACGGGTGGTGGAACCCACTTTGTAAGGCTGCATTGCATAATATACGGAGGTAAGCATGAACTCCACAGTTCCCTTACTTTATTCTAGAGTGAACATAAATTCTACAATATCCTTCCTATGTTATACATCAATAAAATTCTTGTCCATGTAAGCCAAGATAAGCAACAAAGTTAATTCTTCCCAACTCAAAAAATAATACATGCCAATTAACAAAGTGGTTATGACTCACCCTCTAACCCTATCCAGGACTTCTGGTGGACGCTCTCTGCGAATTCGGTTGATAAAAATGCCATAGAGATCTTCCGCAGGCCCATCTGCAGAGTTATAAGAACTGAAATAATGAGGGACCCAATTCTTGGATGCAAATATTAAAAATAATCGACTGCCAATATCATCATTATACCATAATGTATGTATATCTATAAAAGATTTCTGTTTATCCAGTTCATAAGCAGTAAAGTTGCTGCTGACTCAAGCCAATTAAATTAAAACTTATTTCCAAGTCTGAGCATCAATTGTAATCTTTGCTACACACAAAAAAACAGTATTGGAGGACTAGCTACTTCTTTATAAGCTCATTACATATATCAGCCATATCAAAAGTAGTCAATCCAGCATCAGCATATTTGAGCATAGCATCACCGGCGTTGTCACGATCAATCTTGCCCCAACCACCACTTGTTTGCCACATCCCATTAACAACCCTACACATATCTAATGAGTCTTTTCCATTCATCACCACCACAATTCTCCTGTTATCCTCCTCAGTCAACAAACATTGCAATGGTTTCAAACTGGTTACTTTTCTTACATCACCAACTCTTCTACTTTCCAGTTTCATTCCATTAAAGCTGAAGCTGCTAAATGGTTGGCATAAAAGCTCTGCCATTTTCAATTGCAAAAAAGCCTAATATCCAAAGAGACTAAAAAGATTACAAAAGGGACTTTGTTTTTGCTTCTTTAAACCCCATTACTCCGTCTCTTCCCTTCCAGTAGTTTTCTTTCATCTTATCTGCTTCCTTGTCTTTGCTTCCACCATTGATTCTATAGAAAGGTTTTTGCAATTATGAGGGGAAGTGGGGGCATTTTGGCCAAAGCATGTCATTTAAACGGTTACATTGTTACAAATAGAAAGAAAAAAGTGGATAATGCGCAAATACCACTGCAACAAAGTAAAATAAGAAAGCCGACGTGGCAAGCAAACGGGCCAGGACTTTCCAAGCCAATGAGAACGCACCACGTACATAAAAAAACCACAAAACAAGGGTAAGGGTTTCGAATAATTTACAGTGATCGGCCATGTCGAAGGTGGAGAGACCAGCGTCAGCGTAGCGAAGCATTGCCTCGACGGCGTCGTCCCGGTCGATTCGGCCCCAACCGCCGCTAGTCTGCCACATACCGTTAAGGACTCTGCATATGTCAAGCGAGTCGTTCCCATTCTTCACCGTGATTCGCTGAGCCCCGGAGTCAGTTGTGGTTGTTGTTGTCGTCGGCGCGCAGCACCTGACTAGATTGAAACTGCTCCGTCTTGACTCGGGACGAGCTGCAGTTGTTATAGTGAGTTTGGGGACAGCGTGATGGAAGGACGCTGCCATCTCTTTAGCGTTTACAATGTTCCAGACACGGAAGCGAAGATGATAGATAAGGTGTTCGGCGCTCAGAACGAAAAAGAAAATATCCTATTTTCGTAATTGACTATTATACCCTCAGTTTCCGCCAAAACAAAATTTATCTTGTATATAATATTTGTACAGAAGACGTGTATTCCTCAAGGTTTTCTTTATTCTGGGGAAATGAATGATAGAAAATCTAGAAGTATATTGAAGCTTCTCGCCATTATCAATTATACTTGTTAGAGAACCTGAGGGATATGGAGTTGAGAGGAACGAGAGGTGATGAGTTTGATATAAAAGCGAGTGTGAGTATAATGAGAAGGAAAGTGAAATCATTACCAAATGGGGTAAAGTTCAAGCCAGATGAGAGGAGATAGTCACTGAGACTAGGCAAGTCCATGGTGGTCAAAGCCCAAGTGGAGATGAGAACATACTTGTCAGACCCGATTAGAAGACCACTCCGTGAAGAAACAATAATTAATTTGACCTGGTCAAGTGAGGCTAGATGAATAAATTTACCAAGTTAACTACGTAATTTTTATAGATCAATATTTTCTTTTCAATTCAATTTAAAACCGTTTCCGAATCGAGTTTTAGATTAGAGTTTTTCATGCTTTAGATTAGAGTTTGTCATGGCAACCCGCTACGCCAAACGAATTTATTAGATAAGAACCGAGTTTTCATGCTGATGGAGATCATACAATACGAGATGCTCATGAAAGCCAATCAAAGTCCATTTGCGGGCCTAAATAGAGAGAAGCATCAAGTTCCTGCTTCAAACAGAGGCCTGTGGCATGAGGAAATTCAGCATGATTATTTGCATTTTGCAGATTTAAGAATCATTTGAATATCCTGTGAGAGACTTATTCAGCGCAGTCCTGAGGAAGGACGTGGAACAGAAAGACAAGGTGGCAGGAGTTCATCCACATGCATCTTTCCATTTCCTCGTAGGTTTGACAGAATAAATCCGAACACTTACCAACCTGAGCTTGTGTTAATAGGCCCTAACCTCGGGCAAAGCTCATGTATTGGAGTTTGAAGACCCCGAGTAGCTCTTCTTCGATCAGCTCTTTTCTGGATCCAAAAAAGATTTAAGCTGCTATCTTGGTGCAATGTGACAGGCACCATCCTCGTAAACTGTGTTTCCCTAGAACAATGCGAGAAAAAGATACCCAAATACTTACAGTGATTGTGTCTGTCTTGAATTGTCTCATTAACCAGCCGAAAGATGTTATGTTTCTTTGTTCAAATGGAATCATCACAAGATTCTCCCAAGAAAACCAAAACCTGGCCGATCTCTTCGATAACCTGGGGTGGAATATTGCTTTCAATATTCTCGAGTGTTCTTCCCAAGCTATTGAGAGAAGTAGAGTCATTTTACAGCAGCAACTGGGCAACTATGAGGCAAACTTATTTTAGCACTCTATGGTCATTCATCCGAGTGTTATCCACATCAATCCACATTAGAGTAAGATACTAATGTTGTCCGATCTTGTTTAGCAGAATAATATATGGAAACATCAGGGTCAGGTTCAACCTAGTCGAACCTCACCCCCTTGCTAGACCAAAAAAAAGCATAATATATGGAAACAAATTCTTTTATGTTAACGGACAACTTTCTGCAACGAAATGAGTATATTATTTATTAGTGCAAAATAAAGATGAGAATCCTTCCTAATACAGCATGCCATCCACTAATATACAACCAAGTACAAAGCAACAACAGCTATAAGAACAACCTGATCTTAAATCCACAAGCATCACCCCTGCATGGATAGGTTATCGAGAAGTTTTCTCACAGACACATCGAGGTGAACTTGACAACAGACAGAAATCTACTTTTTATGTTTGCTCTCAAGTCGCATAATCTTCCGCTCCATCTACAAACCATTGAGGCCCAGAAAAAGCAACAAGCAGAACAAGTGTTTGTTAAATGCAGGCAACAAAACATTTGTGCACCATACTTTATTAGAAATGGGACAATACTGTGAAGCAGAAATTATTGTGGAGAACCAAAAACTTGAAAAAATCTGCATGTGCCAAGAACTTGGGGAGTGCTTGGTATAATTATGCATTTCTCTCTCTCAAAAACAACTGAACGATAAAACAAAGTCCTGTTAATGTTGGTGTTATATGTTAGTTTTTTATGTTTTAAGTAAAATGCTGCCAAGAAATGACGCACATTTTGCCACATGCAATTCGATACCTAAAATGCAACAAGCCAGCAATCTTATCCCACGTGCCTTGAAAACCATTATAGGAAACTATTCTTCCTCAATTAAAAGTGCTGCACACAGCCACTCAAAACTGAGACTCAGGATTTTGAGATAGATTTGATTATGATGCAGTCCTTTGTTGCCTGCTATCCTCCTTTAGCAAGAAGTTTTATGCCACTGTGTGGCATTACAAATGTATCTCTTTTTTCCATGTTGAACTTCTACAAAGCCCAAAAGCAAAACCTATTAAAGACTCAAACATGTTTCCAACCTGTGGTAGCAAACAAATCAAGCATTTATCACAAGTGCTGCAAACTTAAGCAGCAAGAAGTCTAAAACATACATGATTTAAGGAAATAAGAGTTTTTGAAATCTTAATGAAAAAAGGGCAATTGATCAATTAAAACATAAGTGAAGCACACAATCAAATATTATCATGGATCTAGCAGATACTTAAGCATGTGAGATATTTGGAAAGGGAGTTTGAATGATAATGATGTATGATTATGCAGTACTCATGAGCTTTTTCGTGATTAGTAGAACCAAAGTGAACTGGCTTATGGCATGCACCACACTCGGGAATTCTAGGATCTACAATATAGACAACCAACCAAGGTTGTGCTTGCAGAAAGATGAATTTCAAATCAGTAAATAAATATTCAAGTTCACTGTCAACAAAAAGTGGTGTATTATTTTAGTAGTTATAGTATTGGATTGTTATTTTTATGTAATATTATGGTCTACATTCAATTATTACTGTCCCTTTTGATTTCAATCATTGAAGATCTTTACAGTAAAACAATTTGCTAAAAATTGCTAGCCCTGTTTTACAGTTTCTGCCAGGGTACCTTAAATTCATGTTAAATACTGAAAAGAGAAATCGGCTTTGCATTTAGGCATTTTTTTCTTTTCCTTGTGAATAATTGGAAATATGCTTAAATATATAGAATTCTTTTTTACCCATATTCTCCTTTAGAGTTGCATTTTTCATCTGCCATTATGCATCCAATAAATTAACAATTCTCACATAGCAATACTATCCACTCATTCAAAAAATGACATTCTTACTATAAAATTCCACAAGAGGTCAAGGAAACATACCATGAAATCCCAAACAACAATACACAGATATGTTACTTTCAAGTAAACAAGAACTTAAAGAGTCCACAAGACAAGAATTAAAATTGCATTACCTGAACAACAACTTCCAACTTGGTCCGAATATGAGCAAATTCATTCTTTATCCAATTGAGGGAAAGGGACAAGCTGAAACGGCAATATATGCAAATACATTGGAGGATAGGAAGTTATTGATCCAAATATGAATTATTGGATATAATAAAGATAAGAAAATGATAACCAACAAGAAAATCAAGCATGTCTTTGAAAAATAAGCAGATACGACACAAGTCTAAGTAGCTAGCAAGTTATTTATCAACCATCACCATCTATCATGTAACATGCAGGACGCACCCTTCCTACAAATCAATAATTGAGAAGAAAATGACAAAGCGCAGCATGAAAGCCACCTTACTTTCTTTTATCCATCTGACCACAGGCTTGAATGAGATCAGCACATGCAAGCCTCATATGTTCTGCACCCATGCTGTAAAACCAAGTACATTATATCCACCTTTTTAATTCTTTTTATGATAGATGGGAAATTAACTTTCAGCTAGACTAGAGGGATAACAAAGAAACTGTAGGTATATTGGTAAAACCATCTGCACAGTTTATTTTCCTTGAGAAGAAAAATTATAAACTAGCAATAATTTTTTACCATTTACTATCTTTTATGCTGAATATAAGTGACTAATAGCTCTCGCTGTTATTTTTTAACCAATGATTACCTCACATTGGTAGATTCCAACATTTTAGTTTGTGGATGTTAACACAGACAAATCATACGAATATGCATAAGACAGTAGTGCATTTATCCAAACATCATCCCACTTGTAAATCTTAGGGTTATTGCCGCCTTTTAACTAAAAGGAAGAATGAGTCGTGATAAATGTATATGACAGTGGAACTCTAGAGCATAACGCATGATGAAAAAAAGGAAACTACTAGATAATTGCTACTTTTGAACTTTAATGAACAATCATTATTGTCGTTTAAATTTTATTTTTTTAATCCAGGAACCAACATATATGAAGGATCACTCTAGCTCATTTCCACATGACACCATTCACGATAAATTTAAAGTTCCATGCAAAAATAAATTATCACATAGACCTAAAAGTGTTAGCCTATGGTTTCAGCTAACCACTATTCTTAGAGATGGTGCTTAAACCATTTAGATCATTATGTTGTTTTAACTGAAGAAGAAAAGGAATCAAATTGGCTTTTCTTTTTAATTGGAGTGTTGATTAATACAACTATATGTACATATTTGGATATATCATAGCATACATAGGAAATATAAAAAAGTTCTGAATAGAATAGTCAATGACTACAATTTGCATATATGATATTCATCATTACGTGCATGCCATATATATCCATGAAGACAAATAAAAAAACATAAAGGTAAGAACACCTAATGCCAGCTTAATAAAAGTAAGAGACTGATAGCAAACAAGTACAAATAAATCATCACATGTAGGAGCTACTTCTGAACCCAGTTATTATTTATGCTCTTTACTTGAAAGGAACGGGAAAGAATGTAGCGTTAAGAAAATATTTCATGAAGAAACAAAAAGTATTGTGGCCTTGCCATAGAAGAAAGACAATATAAAGCATGCTAAGAGCACTTGAAGGTCCAGTGACTACTTGAGAAGCAAAAATATACAATCGTTTGATGAATCATGCTAAACAAGTTATCTACCATAGCAAAGGGAGGAACTGCACATGAGAGAGAGAGAGAGAGATAAGCACATGAAATTTTCTTTCCTCATTCACCACTAAAAGTAAACAATCAACCATCAGCACCGCTACCCCGAAGATTAAAAATAGAAAGTGCACGATTGAAATGAGGAGAAAACATAAATGTCTTTCCTAATCACATTAATAAATGCACACATGTTGTGTGCTTTTGCATCACCAAGTCCCAGTGCCCAGGTCTTGATCAAAGGCAAGAAACCATTAGCTCAGCCTTTTAAACCATGTTCAAACAGCTGCTTTTTTACTCTTAATATTTCCTTCTTTCAGTATATCTAAACTCCTTTTCACTAAAAGCAACCTATCTACGAGTGCACCACGTGTAGCCAACCAATGTCAAACACACACTTCATTCCAGAAATTGTTTCCTATTTTCTCTATTATCCGACATGATTATTACTCTTGTTATCCAATAACTACCCTTACACAGAATATAAAATATCATCTTACAGGGAGCTTCTCTCCTCTACTTGCTGGGCTAGGGCAGCCAACTTAGAAAAATCAACATCAGGAAGATCACTGCAGGTATATAAAAATGAGTCAAATAACCCAAATTATTCTAGGAAGTCATCTACCATAACTGATGCTTTGCAAGTTGAGTTCTGGGTATAGTGTTACATGTAACTTCCAAGTTCAAATAAGATTGACTCCACATCAATGCAGTACGTATTGATCAATCGCACAACATGATCAGGTTCCTCCTCTGTTTTCAAAGTTTGAATATGACAGAACTGAGCATTCACAATCCCCTACAAGGAATATAATAAAAACACATCATCAGCACTGAAAACCTTTCCAAACAAATAAGTCCTCTGCATGACACCAAATTTAAATGGCCTCAAATCACAACTACAAATTACTTTGAAATCAGAAGCAATCACACAGAATTGAATGAACCACTTAAGAACATGTCCCATACATCTTTATGTATGCATGCATATGAAAGTATTTATAAAAAAATACACTATTTTATGAACAGGTTTAGAAAACTGAGAGAAGATCAAATAGCCTTCAATCTTTATTTTTCCTCCTTTTTCTTTTTTTTTTTTTTGGCCAAAAGCCCCTGAATGCATTGAAGACATAACAATAACAACCTAAAGAGTAAAGTGAAGACAAGCATAGGATTAGCAAAAGAGATTCTACAGAAAAGCAGTAAAACCATTTGACACCGTTACCTCATCAAACAGTGACTGCACATATTGTTGGAGCAGTCCTTTAACAATTAACATGGCCATTTAAAATATAGGACACTAACAGAACCCTAAGATAATGGAATCTGGAGAAGATAGCAAGCTACAGTGACAAGTGAGCAACTTTGCATGAGACACTCCCACAAGAGTGAGGGAGTTATATGCAAATTGAATTGCAGATAAAAACAATGTCAGACCATGAGTTCAGCATGGTACCTTACAGATTTAGCACCTAGACTATGGATATTAACATTTATGCCACTGCTAATGAAACAGACCAAAACAATTGAGTTGCTTCAAATTATGACTTAATATCAGAATAAATACTTTTGATGCATCTAGCAACTGAAATATTATCAAAAAAAGAGAAAACTGGATGTCAAAAAACCCATGAGGTGATAAGGAAGAATCACAATAGTTGATTAATAAAAATGATTTGAACATAGCTACTTTGTGAAAATTTACCTGCTCTGAGGCAATGAAACAGTGGTGTAAGTTATCCAGTTTCAAAATTCAAAGAAACTAGAAGCATTTTCGGTAGGTAATGGCATTTCCAAATGTTCTTCACTCCACTGAGCAGGCCCCATCTCGCTCCTGCTTGACACAATGACAGGTGGGTCCCATCATTCATATTAGGTGGAAGTTGTATGGTACATAAAGCCAATGCCACATGGCAAAGCACAAGATATGTGTAACCTGTCAGGTGCTTCCATTCTACTTCCTCAGCAACACCAAAATCCATGTGGAGCTGGGTGCATTTCCTAATTATAGGAAATTTTTCGGGATAATTTACAACTCAAGAATCATCTCAACAAATTAAATATAGTGGTCCCTTGATAATCCATGAAAAAAGTACAATCAAATATTTACTTATAAAAGATACAACTCATAAGCACCCACTGATCTTCGTAGCTAGGTGGCGCCACCAGCCATTCGGAGGTGGAATACAAGTTCAACCTACACAAACAAAACAAAAACTCTGAAGCATGAGTAGGCTGCTCCCTATTCCGTAACCTATTGTAGCAACTAATCAACATTCTGTGACCTATTATAGCCAACTAATCAGCAAAGAATTTATCACACTTTACCTTTATTAATCATATCACGATAATGTCAACCATCCAATTGACAAGGGACATCGAATTTCATTAACATGCCAATCAAACAGATCCTTCATGAAAAACAAACAAAAAGAAACTATGCAAAACAAAAAAGTGGTTTCCAATGCTCGCGTCATTTCAGACAACATGTATGCAACCATATATACTGAACTTACAAGTCTACAACGGACGACATTATAAATGAAATTCAACAATTCGTAACAGCTCAGTAGTAAGCACTCCTCTTTCCCTTCCAAGGTTTCGAAAAATTCTACAGCCAAACTACATCAAATTTGTATGAATCTAACCACCAATATAATCTGAACTGTAGTGAAACAATCAAATAAATTCCCCCGGGGACTATTAAATTCAAGGGATGGCTACCTTGTATAATTAGGCCGTCGGATATGTTAAAACTCACCGTCAAAACAAAAATTAAATCATGCAATCACTAAAAATAGACAAAAGAAACTATCATCGATCACATTAACCAAGGTATTGCCAGTTTTACCAACAATATCATGTACGAGCTGCAACCAATCAGAATTAGCTTTTATCAACCCTGACAAATTATAACTGATTGAATCGGAATCCAAAGACGCAAGCATTTTTAATTTTTTAAAAAAAACTCGTAACTATTTGTGAAAGAGAACAAAAAAACGCATATTCACAGTACCTGGATAGCAACAAGCTTTATCGACTCGCGGTGGAGAAAGGGAAGAAGAATCGAGCAGCATGAACTCTGCTTGTGAGTCTGCCCTTACATGGAGACTTCACTTCAGCGACAGAGAGAGTGAATATATACTCTCTCTTATTTTGTTTTATTATTTTTTTTTTCCCGGGGCTAGAGAATGGAGATAAGGCTGTCATCGTTCTGAGCACTTTATATTTTATAGCTTAGTAAAGGTGAGGCTTCGAGAAATAGTGTAAGAAGAATATTCTACACGGCTGCTTTTAAGCAAAATTTGTTACGAGAAATGTAGTTCAAAGTTCAAACTCTTTATTTTTTACTATATTAATATTTTTTTATTCAATTTAAAACTTAATTCAAATCATATTTTAAATCATAGGTTTTCTAAATCGTTACATCAAAACACACCAAGTTTAATAATTATAACTAGTTGCCATTGCTCAAAATTAGTTAAAGGTTGTTTGGTATTATATTTTTATCGGTGATTGGAAGCATTTTAAAACTATATTTGATATTAAAAAGTTTTAAATTGATTTTTTTATTATTTTTAATAATTTTAATATATTAATATTAAAATTTAAAATAATAAAAATATTTTGATATATTCTATACCAAAAATATCTAAAAAAATAAAGATATATTTACATATCTTATAGCTCCAGTTACGAGTATAGAGAATGATATGTTTTAGAATCTCAGTAGTAATAGCACTATTTAAATATCAATTTAGATACACAAAAATATATAAATATTATTTTATGTTTTAGTTTTTTTAATTAAAATATTTCAGATAAAATTATAATGATTTAATGTATGTTTGAATTGAAGGTAGTTTGTTTTTATAGTAAAAAACATGTTTTTTTAAGTTTTTAAAGATGTAATTTGTATTTAAAAGACATTTTATATTTAAAAAAAGCCACAATATCTTTCAACCAAACTTTTTTTTATTTGAAAAAATCTTATTTTCTGAAAAATATATTTTATAAGTTCAGATAAATAAATAAAATCCAATTATTTTAAATTTTTATAAAAAATATATACTCTAACTTGAACCGAAGATCTCCTATATAAATTTTAAATTTTTTATCATCGTACCATACTCATTAAAGATTGTTCAAGCCAGACACAAGGGAGCTTTATTATCCACTACCATCTCATAATTTAAATAAAATCACATAAACAATACTAAAACATTTCAAACTATAAGCAAGTCAATATCCATCGATCCATCGTGCATGACCACAGAGCAACCATGTAAGTTCTATCATTCTCAAAACCCGGACAGCAATACACATCTCTAAAGCTTTAATAGAGGTATCCGAATATTTGGATTTATTTCATAAATTATAAAGGATGCATCCAATGACAGTAGCAGCTTCCAGCTTAAATATGTTCACCGCCATGCTCCTCATGGAGGATGTTCCTCTCTACTGCGCTTGAAAAAAAAACAACCTATAAAAAATAAGATTAGTAAATTGTAAACATTTGATGATTAAAACCATGTCCACCTGGTGAGATGACGAGGGACCTCGCTTTTGTTTTGGGTTAAATTTTTAAAAAATATTAATTTATAAATATTATTTTTATTTGATCAACTCAATTGAGAGAATCTTGTAATATAGTTGAAATTTAGTTTAATTTTTTTAAAATAAAATTATATTGTTTTAACTTCTTTTTTAAGTTGATTAACCTATTAATTCATACTATAACTTATCGAGCAAATAACTGGAACTTGGATCAAGTCATGGTGGAATCAAAGGATTAACAACTTTGTTGACAATCTCTAGCAAGAACAGTTCCCTTTTGAAGAAAAAAAGGAAGGTTGAACGAGTTTCGCAAGGACTAAGAACGTATATAACGCATTTAATCCCATTATATAGTGTTTAAATCAAACAAGTTGTTTTAAAAATACTTAAGACGGCCTGTTTAATCCCATTGTATTTAGAGTGTTAAATCCAACAAGTTGTTTAAAAGCATTTAGCGTGCTTAAACTCAAATTCCAATTTTAACGCCAGGTGATACCAGGAACATGGTGTCAAATTAATTTCTTCCGCAGCTCGGAAAATTCATTCTCGGTGGAAAATAAAGCCCGATAGCAACTGCAGAATAAAAATTGACAAATTTAGCATATTATATGAGTTAGATACAAAAATAAAAAGAAAAAATCAAGACTTCACCGCCTTATAAAATTATAAAAGGATTAATGTGATTAATTAGTTCATAATGCTAGATATAAAATATTTGCAAATTAAGAGTTGGAATGTCTATATTGAGTATAAAAATTCCCACATGCCATTATTATCGCGGGGTCAAGGGATGATGCAAGCACATCTCAATCTAATTACTCTTTTATTCCATGTAGAATCCTTTTCCCTTCCTCTTCATTTAAGGAAATTCATATTTTAATTAAGGTTATATTTTGTTTGCTTGAAAATAATTTTTTTAAAAAAATATTTTTTGATATTTAGTAGTATAATAAAAAACATTAAAAAATATTTTCAAATATTTAGTTATATCATGAAAAATAAACTAGAAAATAACTTATTAATGTTTTATTTTTTAAAAAAATTATTAAAATAATAAGAAATAAATCTTACAAATTAAAAGATTGAATGTGAATGAAATTGAAAAGATATAATTTCATAAATTATCTAAAATAAAATAAATAATAATAAAAATAATAAAAATTAAACATAACAATTAAAAAAATAAATGATGAAAAAATTAAAATAATAATAATTATCATTTCATAAATTATTTTAAATAAAATAAGTAACAATCAAAAGAACGAGGACTAAATTTGATAAATAAAAAATTTTAATTAAAAAATTAAAAAATAAATAAATAATAATTATAAAAATAAAGATCAAAATTAATATAAAAATTAAATTATAAGAAATGACATTGAAAAAAATATCCAAAATAGTGTGTCTGTGACAATTAAAATTTGTAACCTAAATTTGATATAATTTTTAAATAATATGATATTTTTAAATTTTTTATAATTTTTAAAAAATATTTTGTGCTTAAAATTTGCCTAGAAGTCAAAGTAATTTTTATACTGGAAAATATTTTTTATTAATTAATTTTTTAATAATAAATAAATATAAAATATTTAAAAAATAGTTTCCGCCAAACAACCGAGGGTCAGGTAATTCCTTTCTCTTGCTTTCTCTCTCTCTCTATATATATATAAAGCAGTTCAATCCCTGATATTGAATTAAACTGATAAAATTAAGATACGAAAATAATTAGCAAGGTTGATTAATCAATGATTATAACGATGGAGGGTGGTTTTTGAAGGGTCTTATCCTGATATGTTGGCGGCCGTGGCATTGTTTGATTTGATCCTCGTAGTATGGAAAACTACACCCCCCTGTTCTTTTAAGGAAGGTTTTACCAGTTCCATTGAGGGATATGCATAAAATGAAATGAAAAGGTATAAATAAAAACTATGCAATCCAAGATATATTCAAAAAATAATATTTAGCATGCACATACACATACACACGAGAGGGAGATCAAGAACAAATTTGTCTCCAACTATCAACGGAGTCTTGATTAGATCCGCGAATAAAAGAACTTCCAATTGGATCCCTCATTTATTGGACTTTACCCTATTATCCCCACATTAAATTTTTTTGTCCTTAAGTCACAAAACAAAGTCTTTTTGCCCACAAATTTTAATAACGAGGGTTAATTAAATAATGTTTTATAGATGGGGTCCACTTGAGAATTATTTTTATTGTGGACTCAATCGAGAATCAAGTGATAATTGAGGGACAAATGCATCCTTTTCGCACATAGATAGCTATGCTAGCATGTATTTTCTCGCCTCTCTTTGTTCTTCTCCTGCAAAGCTTGCATCAAGGCCACAGCAGGGTTGAAAAAGTAGTTGAATCGAGGCATCCCACGAAAAGTTATATTAATTTGAAAATAAAAATAAAAATTAAAGATAATATTCACCATAAATATGGAAAATACATAAATAAAAAATAAATGATACAAACACCATCAAGATTCCAATTATTGAATCACCAGCTGTTTTTAGCATGCATGTCATGGGCACCAATATTGATCATTAAAAAAATAATATAATTAAGCAACGTGTTATGAATTAAACAATATTAAACTCTATATATTTTTTTTTAAAAAATAGACAAAGGATTTTGCATTTTGCATTCTACGGTACATTTCATTTAGCAAGCCTTGGCTTGCAGTGCGGTGATTAGTTATTGTTTGCACGACATAATCCGGCCTAATGATTGCCTTTTTAGCTTGCACTTCATAAAGTCCGTCATTGATTAGTCCCCCGTAAATTAAAATTAATATTGAGAAATTACGAAATTAAATTTATTAATTTTAAAAATTAAATTACCCTAGCAGATGACAGGAAATAGCCATTATGCCATCATTGATTTTGGAATTTAGAGCCTGGCAAGAAGAATCCAAGGAAAGAAAAAGAGAGGATTCTCCTATTGACAAATTTAAAAGTAATGGGAGTCTAAAATCTATTGTAAAACAGCAGGGAATTCCCCAAATATATTTTTTTAATAATATTTTAAATTATTAAAAGTTTTTTGCTTTTTTTTTTCTTAATACAATGGTAAATTGATAAATGATGGATTCATTCAAAACCCAGGTCTCGCTCTTCTGAATTTTGCAAGAACACCACTAAACTGAAAGCATATAACCCTACTAATACTTTGTTCCTGAAAAAAGAAAGGAGAATTTCTCGAACAAGGAACATTCCTTTGGTTAATCTTTGCATGAAGTCAAATTATTTTGTTAAAAAAATAAATCATCCCAAATTCCTATTATTGTAATTGCATCTTATCTATATTATATTGATAATAAATTTGGACCTGGTTTGGCTTACTAAAATTAAAATTGAGTTTGATAAAATTAATGTGTTTAATCGGCATTACAATTTAATTATATTTTTTTAAAAAAATTATTTTTTATGTTTATGAATTTTTTTATGTATTAATGATAAAAATAAATAAAAAAGTTATTTTAATATATTTTCAAACAAAAAATATTTTAAAAAAATATTTATCATAATCTTAAATAGACATATATTTTGATGTATGATGTTTTTCAAAAGTATTTTTTGCTTGTAATATATTAAAATAATATATATATATATATACATATGCATATTTTATTTTTAATATCAACATATTAGATATATTCAAGTAAAATTACCACCATAAAAATAAATTATACAAAATACTTAGAATTAAATTCTCTCGCTCTTTTTTGGAAGAGAAGTTAGATAAGAAAGCATTTAGAAGACTGCTATTTCCACACCGGATAGAAAACCGCTACGTTGATGATTTTTTTATTTTAAGCATCAAATAGAATTTTCTGCCTCGTCATTTATTACTAGTCAATGGTCAATAGCTACCTTCCAAGATTTAGTTACTGGTGCAAGAAAATAATTTTTTTATAATCTATTTAATATCTAATTAGAGAGAATTTTAGTCTAGCATGCGATCATATATAGTTGCCAGTAAAAAAATTAAAATCGGCTGTATTGATGGTTGACAAGCAGCCATTGAAAGAGTAAAAAAACAAGATAACCGCATTATTTACTCTACGAAAGTTATTTTGAAAGTATAATTATAAATATTAAGAAAATATGATAAAAATATTTTAAAAATACAAGTAGACTTGTAAATTAGTGAAGCTTGATATTATTTTAAGATGATATTCCGACAGTCCATGTACGTTTTCGAATTTTTTCTAGTTATATTTTTTTAACATTCAACATTGCTGCACCTGAAAATAAGCAAACAATTCTTGTTATTTTTTCTAAGTTATTACAATGTTGCTTATAGTATATGTTATTTTTTTTAGTTATTACAATATTACTTATAGTATATGTAGTTGGATTATCATTCTTTCTTTTATTAAAAATTTTTTCTAAGTTATTACAATGTTGCTTATAGTATATGTTATTTTTTTTAGTTATTACAATATTACTTATAGTATATGTAGTTGGATTATCATTCTTTCTTTTATTAAAAATTGAACCAGGTTATGTACTAGAGGGTTGGCGTACAATGATGCTAACTGGGCTGGAAGAAGCAAAGGGCAGCAAAAATTTGCAGGTATTTTAATTTTAAAATATAACTGTGATTATTTTTTAAAATATTTATTATTTAAAAATATATTAAAATAATATTTTTTTATATTTTTAACTAAAATTTTAAAATATAAAAATAAACAACACAAAAGGGAGTTCGCTAGCAGGAATTGGACTGGAAGAAAGAGGAACAATCCTACAAGGAAGGGAAAAGGAGAAGTCCGAAAATAAGAAGAGCATTCTATGTGACAGAATCACTCCTAAAGTCATCCATTCGAGAAGAAATAATTAAGGGATTGTTTATTTCTATATTTTAAAAATATTTTTTTAAAAAATCAAATATTTTTATTATTTTATTTATTTTAAATTAATATATTTTTAAATTATTTTAATATGTTAATGTCAAAAATAATTTTTAAAAAATAAAAAAATTATTGATGTATATTTTAACACAAAAAATATTCAAAAAATAACCATAACCGAATTGTTAGTGGCCTATGGCAGGTTAGTGGACAAAATATAGGTGAAATATTACTGTAGAGAAATTCAAATAATTTGAAAGTAAGAAAACCATGCATTATGCTATCACATTTTTGTTTATTTTGTTAATCTTTCATTTTATTACAGAGAAATAAATAGTCAATGGTCTAGATGTCTTCTACATCTGATCCCTAATCACATGTTTACTAGTAATCTTAGGCTTTATACCGAGCATTTAATTTCTTGTAACCTAAGAATGTTGCTCTGCTCGTGACTTGGCATACTAAATAAGAACATTCAACAATAAATTAAAAATAAATAGTTTGAAGTACAAGATTAGGTCGGCTAATGAAAATATTAATTAAAACCCTTTAATTAGTCATAACTTAAGACTTCTCCCTAAAGAAAGTAATTGACCACCGAAGAAAAAATTGCTGGTCTTGTAGTTTTCTCCACTCTGCAGCAATGACATTGCCTCGCTTTACAATATCGTGTGGAGCATGCTATTTGAAGAAATGGACCTGGAAAATGCAGTGATCGTTTCGCCCCTTCATGTATAGTGTGCTAAGATTGAAGTTATAAGACTTGACCTAACTGCTACGTTAATTTGTCCACTTAATAATTTAGAATTTAATTTTAGCCGACTTAATGAAAAAATATATTTTTTTATATTAAAATAATATTATTTCAAATTTTCTTAAAAAATTAAAAATTAAGTTAACTTAGATATAAGACCGGGTCAAGCCCTAATAATAATAATTGAAAAGTAAATTATATTTTATAATATTAAAAAGAACCTTAAAAAAATCAAGAATCTAAAGAGTTAAAAATAGTTTTTTTATGTTTTTTCCCCATAATTAGAAGTTGATTTGAGGTAATTATTAATATTTGGTATTGCTATAAATTATTTTTTTGTAAATATAATAAAAATCTTATATCTGTGTACGTTATGTTGAGTGACCAGTTGTAAAGGCCTCACTTGAAGTGCTGGAAGAGAAAGGTTTCTTCAACGAGCCAACTCTTCACATCCTAACTGACATGAAGATGTAAGCTGCGTAATGGTTGCTACTGGGCAGGCTTTACCTGGTAATTTACCCAGTACCTGCGTATTTATCTTAGACAGTGATGACCATAATTTATTTATCAAAATTATTCCAGAGATATTTTTATTTTATATTTTTGTCTCTGTTTCTTCAATTAAATATGTTTCTATTTCTTTTATATTTATCTTTTTTATTTTAGAAGCAGGAATGGGGGCTGGCAAGGACATTTACCCTGAAAGAACAGAAAACATTAATATTTTTCCAAAAAAATTAATTTTTTTTTATGATCTTGACACCCCTAAAAAACTTTCCTAACTCCCCCCTGCTCGGAACACGAATGCAACCTGGATATTTTTATTCGTGTTGCTAGTATATATATTTCAAGAAATACTTACCAAAAAGGAAAGAGAAGTAGAAGAATTGACAGCAGAGCCAGGTTAATTTGAGGATGATTGCTTAATATTTTGAAGAGAGATCTGTATTTTAAGGCTTGCTTCTGAATTTAGACCTGCCCTGCATGTGAGAGAGAACCAAATAATGATCGAAGTAAAAAACACTTGAAGTAGAAAGGAAGTATACAAGGCTTTTTATGCTAAAAATTGAGGGTACATAACTTGCAATTGCCTTCTAAAAATCAGTATAAAAGGAGCTCTAGGTCAAGAACATCTATCACAATACTTTATTCAACAAATCACATAACCAAAGGATCGAGCTATGGCTCGATTATCCATATGTTTACTCGTAATTTTCCTAGCCATTGTGGCCGAGGCAGCTCCTCAAAAGCCAAAGAAAGCAAGAAAGTGCCGTGACAAGAAGAACTACCCTGTATGTTTCAAAACTAAAAACCTCTATTGCCCACCAGAGTGTCCTCGTAACTGTTATGTGGATTGTGCTACATGCACCCCTGTTTGCTCAAAGCCATCTAAATCTCCACCACCTTCTCTGAGCCCACCTCCAACTACATCCACCCCACCTTCATCAAGCACTCCACCTCCAGCAACTACTGCCCCCCCTACTCAATATCCTCCACCACCACCAGATTCAAGTGAATCAGCTCCAATGAAAGCTAGGTGCAAAAACAGGAACTATGCCACTTGCTATGGTCAGGAGTACACCTGTCCTAGTGCCTGCCCCCATCAATGTGAGGTTGATTGTACCATTTGCAAGGCTGTTTGCAGTATGTTTCTCTAACTCCTTCCATCAAAGTCCTAATCCCAGTAAATATTATCTTTTATTTTTCTTCATTAATTTATCTATACATCCGGAGAGAATATTTTTCCTACCTGTATCATGAAAACTAAGTTATCTGCAAAACATTTTATGTTTAATGAGCATTGTATATTGATGTAGTTTTTCCTTGTTGCGAACAGACTGTGACCGGCCAGGTGCTGTGTGCCAAGACCCGCGATTCATCGGTGGAGATGGAATCACCTTCTACTTCCATGGAAAAAAAGACCGAGACTTTTGCATAGTTTCTGATTCTAACTTACACATCAATGCTCACTTCATCGGTCGCCGCAACGAAAAGTTGACGAGGGACTTCACTTGGGTGCAATCTCTAGGCATTCTCTTTGGCACCCATAAACTCTTCATCGGTGCTCAAAAGACAGCTACATGGGATGACTCCGTCGACCGCCTTTCGTTAGACTTAGATGGAGAGCCCATATACCTCCCTGGTGGGGAAGGCATGAAGTGGAAGGCAGAAATATCACCAAGTGTGACCATCACAAGGTCTAGTGACGCAAATGCTGTAGTCATCGAAGCGGAAGACAATTTCAAGATCAAGGCAGCCGTGGTGCCTATTACACAGAAGGATTCAAGAATTCACAACTATGGCATTGCCTCAGAGAATTGCTTTGCACATCTTGATTTGAGCTTCAAGTTCTACAAATTGAGTGGAGATGTAAATGGTGTTCTAGGCCAGACATATGGTAGCAGCTATGTGAGTAGGGTTAAGATGGGGGTTCTCATGCCTGTTTTGGGCGGTGAAAAGGAATTTGCATCTTCAAATATTTTTGCTACAGACTGTGCTGTTGCTCGATTTAGTGGTCAGCATCCTAGGGGCAATTCTTCAGAGAATTTCGAGTATGCCAACTTACATTGTGCTAGTGGAATCGATGGTCGTGGAGTTGTCTGCAAGAGATAAAATTATATCTCTGAATCTGGCAGAAAACTATAAAAAGCAGTTCTATATTAAATTTATAATAAGGTCAGATCTATACTAGAATAGGTCAGGCTGGTTCCAGTTTGTAATCATGAATATTTTCTTGCTTCACTAACATGATTCAATAATTGTTTGTGTTAACGGAGCGCTGGCCTAGTGTTCAAGGGCTCAGGATATCCAGGTTCAAATCCCTTGTCTCCAAAGTAAAAAAAAACTATTCCATAAATCATAACTGCTGAGCATCAATTCTTGCACTATTCTATTTAAATGTTTGTAAGTAAAATCAAACAAGAAAAAAGGCTACAAAAATTCATAAAGAAGCTTTGATTGCACTGGGTGCTCTACAAAACACAAGGAATTTATGTCTGTACTCGACAAACCTAAAGAAAATAGAAAGCCTGCTTTATTTTTCCATAATAATCATAGAAGCAAAACTAATTTTTTTTTTTAAAAAAAAAAATCCTGCATCTAGGTAGCCAACTATATCCCAATGGGAAGCACCATGTTAGGACTCTTCAACTTATAATTGTGTGAGTCAATTTATTCTACATATTAAAAAATTAACTCAACCTAATAATTTAAATTGTCAGGTAATATTTAAGATATAATTTATATCATTTTCTAATATGTTTTCTTAAGTGAAAGTTCTTTGAATTTAAAACTTTCATAGACTTATATTATCTTGTGTTTAATTTTTATCGAATAAATAGGAATATTAAAATTCAAACTTATAACTACTTAATCATCAACATTATGATATCATATCAAAAAACTTATTCAATCTAATAATTTAAATTGTTAAGTAAAATTTAAAATATAATTTATATTATTTTTCAATATTGGTAGTAAAGCTAACTCATTCTAAGAATTTAAAACAAGAGTATCCTCCATTGGTGGCCCTTTACCTTCACCTTGAAAAATTTCTTTTTCATTAACATTATTGAAGACCAATGTATCAAGAGTTACAGTGACCTTGACATCCTTTGGTGCCTTCACCACTGCCTTGTAGGTAGATTTTTCAGGTCTACTGTCCGTATGAAAGCAGCTGTGGTGCTAGAGTGAGGATTTTTAACCTGAACATTCATGGATGGATAGTTTAAAGCATCATGACCACCAAAGGGAGAAATACTCGAACAGTTTGTATTTTGATCTCCGATGACAATGATTAGTATTGTTCTAGAGTAGCTCGCCTTGTACAGGAAACAGATATAATCTATTTTAGACTAGTCATAGATGAATCCTGGATCCAATGCCTTTGTTGGGTCAATTTGGCCCGCGCCAGAGCCCCATTCAGCAAACAAATCCCCGATTTTCATTTCGGATGCTGAAACAATTACAGAAAGTATAAGAAGTAAAATGTTTTCTTTGAAAAATTCCTTGCTGGCATCCATATTTGAACAACCAATGTTTGCAATGCTAATATACTGAACAGCCAAGATTACAAGTCCAGATAAGACTGAAGAGGAGACATGATTAGGAGACTAACCAGTGGTCATGAGGGCGGATTTGATTGCAGCAGGAGACCACTGTGGATGGAACGTCTTGATGTAAGCAGCGGCACCAGTTGCATGAGGGCAAGCCATTGAAGTCCCGGATATAATTTTGTACTCCAACCTGGTTGTCGATGGGTTCACCGGTCACAGTAACAAGTTTAGAGCAAGCAGCTAGGATGTCAATCCCAGGTGCAGCAATATCTGGCTAATAACATCACAAGCTACAAGTAATGAATGTGGCAGCATTAACGATGCTAAGAACCAGCAAGATTTTGGTCCATTCTACGTTCATTTTTATATATATATACCTTCAAAATGGTGGGAGAAACCAGGTTGGGCCCTCTAGATGAAAAGGAAGCCACAAATGGGGCAGAAACACTGACAGTTTTTGATTTGGACATGACAGCATAAGGGTTCCTGCATTGTAAGCAAACCAAATCAAGAAAATAATTACACTGGGCATTCATGTTTTTTGGCGTAGATTTTCAAAAGAAATGTAGAAAATGAGAGTTATATATAAACATACTTGGTTGTGTTGATGTATTTATCCATCCACGTTCACTGTTAACAATTGCTGCAGGCAGTACCAAGGCAAACCCTGTGTCTACAGAATCATCGGAGGCTACAATCATCCCAACACCACCCATTTCTATTATGTCAGAATCTGATCCTCCTTTACATAGCACAATCTCTCCCTTGACCTCGTTTTTGTCCAAAGTATCAACAAAACAATACCTGCGTTACTGGATTCATTATTATATGTGCTAAAACTGTTGGTTGGTTAATACATCTTTGATGGTGTCCAGTTAATTCTCAACAAGATGCATAATATGCATAATGCCCCTACCCCGCGGCATCTGGCATCTGCACACTATCGTTCCATGCTTGTGCTGCGCTGGTAAGGGGGTACATTCTTGCTTTTGGTTTGAAGGTGTTGACAGAAATTCCCTGTTATTGCAGCCAATCATATCAGTAGTACAATCGATTGACATTCAAAAAATTGACGGAAAACATAAGGAAATTAAATGTCGAGCCACGTTTATTTATCATCCTGTAGTATATGTTTATCAGTGTCAAATTGAAATAGAAATCATCGTGTGATGATCTAGAGAGACTTACAGAAGTCTTCATGCTATTTCCAATGGTAAGAGGAGTCCTGAACTGCCCATCCATGCCACTTACACCAACAGTTAAAATCCAAGGAGCCACATTTCCTACTGAAGCTAAAGCTGGCCCTTCATTCCCTGCCGCACAACTAGTCAGGATCCCTTTCTTCATTGCATGAAATGATCCGATCGCAATCGCATCGTTGAAGTAATCTGAAACCAGCCCACCGACTGACAATGATATCATATCAACACCATCCTGGATAGCATCGTCAAATGCAGCCATTATGTCCATGTCACTACACCCATCTTCGCAGCACACTTTATAGATTGCCAGCCGGGATGACGGAACCCCACCTCGAGCAGTGCCTTGGCCCAGGCCATACAGGCTTGCACCCTCAACCGAGATGCTAGCTACTGTGGAGGAAGTATGGGTGCCATGGCCTTCGTCATCAACTGGGGTGTTTTCATCAGGGCGTCTGTTTTCTAAGTCGTTTGACCTCGCGCCTATTACCTTGCTGTAGGCAGGCATCACCGTGTCAAAAATACAGGGAAATTATTCATCGGAGCAGATTAAAAAGGAGAGATTGGTTGTTCACATAGGATTTTCAGAGAAAGTTATATCTGATCTCTAGCTTATGCTTGTTTGTTGAGCAAATAGAACTCATATGGAGACTAATCGGCCCAATGTCGACAGAAACGGGACAGAATCTAAGCGTGGACGGGGCAAAATTTGCTTTCCATCTGTCTCATGCTGTGCACCGAATCCAATATATCGAATGCTACCTAAATCTTGGTGATTTTGATGCCTCTATTTCAGATTAGTAATTAAAACATTAATGAATATGGAAAAATCTACTTGTTGCAGCCAGTGAAGTTGCTTCCTTTTTGGCAAGCACCCTTCCAAGATGATGGAGGCGGCCCAAAACCTTTGTCATCAAACCTTGGGGCATCAACATAAACTCCTGAGGGTAATCACCATAAGTTACTTCCCTCCAGCACCAATTAAAAGGGAAAGATCAGACGTTCAACCAAGTATAAAAAGAAAACATCATACCTGTGTCCAGAACACCAACAACAATGCTACAATGCTACTCTCCACTTGAGGTTTTCTTTCTACCGAAAGAGGCATTCCTATAAAATCCCATGATCTTGTGGTGAGAAGCTTTCTCTTGGTACTTAAAAACACCGAGACAACGTTTTTATCTCCTGTAAATTACAAAAAAAAAAAAAAGTGTATATATATATATAAAAATTAATAAATAAATCTTCACAAAAGTTAATTTTTTTCATTACAAATTTTATGGTTTCAAGACGTTTTAATCTCTCAGCTTCCTCTGGCAATAGATGCGCTGCGAATGCATCAAAACTCTTTCCATAGCTGTGTATTCTAATCCGTCGAGCTACATCCTCACTGAAAAGAACAAGAACAAGGTGAAATACATAATAACATATGTACATAGTTTTTTACGAAAAAGATATTCTCAGCTCAACTGTCTCCCTTACTCTCCAAGAGCTGATGAGAGAAAACCATGATGACGATCAGCACTAGAAATGTGGTGAGTCTTAGGTGCATTTCCCATGTAGACAATGTAAGCCTGGTGATCAAAACCAACGAAAAATTTTATTGTTAACAATAATAGATAATCCAAGTACTTTAAATATTGAAAAAAATCCAGATACAACCTTTCTTTTCTTGTCATTGGACCCATGGCTCAATGACAACGTAGCTAGAAGCAACACACTGAAGATAAAAATTGTTTGTTTCTCCATTGTTTGCAAATTCCATGCATAGTTGTGTCTTCTTTCTTGCTATTTATGCATGGAACAAGGCTATAGTTTAGTTTTCTGTTCGAGATCTTTAAGGCTTAGAATCTTTGATAATTCGTCACTGGTGGTTAAGATGTTACAGCAGAAAATTATCATTCAAAGCTTTGACTGTAAAAGCATACGTATACTCCGGTTTGGACTAGCCGATTCAGCAGAGCCTAATGATTTAACAATAGGAATTAAAATTATTAACTAGTTCTTATATTTTAATGGCAACAACACAACTGCAAGAACAGAGCTCTACCAGCAACTGAGTTGTATCCTCCAAGCCAAGTGGAGCATGTGTGAAGGAGCTGTATCAATCATAGCGCTGTAATAGCAACAATAATAGTGGTTAGTTTTAATGGTTTCATAAACTATATAAATGAATTCTGTTTTTTAAAACGGTTTTATAAGTCTCTCTCTTTTTTTTTTTATCAATTTCATAATCTTTTCCAGTTTACTGTATTCTTCGTTTTTTGGAAACAGAAAAAGGAAAAGGGGGTAGATAACATGGGAAATTAAAGCCCTGAAGGTTATGAATTTAAACCCAGCCCAACTAGAAGGAAATGGGGTCTGGTCCAAGCCCTGATATGGGTTGGGCTTTCTGAAAATGGTCCAGTAATTAAAGCCCTGAATTTTCTAACTCGGCTTTTTTCATGGATGTCTATATTTAAGTATGCTTGGGCCTGAGGCTGGTCATCCTTTCTCATTTTTTTCTTTTTTTCACATCACGGGACCGTATAAAAGTTGAATTTATCCCAATTTGGATACGATAAATTCAACCATCCATGCACTATCTGGACTAAAAAAATAAATTTATTAAGAATTAAGTCCCTGATTTTCTCTACTCTCGTCGGAACAAAAATTAAAAATATATAGCTCTAAAAATAAAATTAAAAGAAAAATCTTCAATATTCTTTCACAAAAATATATAGGTTGAAATTTATTTTTTTACAATTATTTTTTTTAAGAGTTGATGATAAGAGTATTTTTTTTTTTTAGTATCAATCCACACATTAATCAAGACTAAATTTTTCTTCAAATGATCTTGAAGGCACGCCCACATTACCTTGTGCATTCATTTTTTTAAATAATAATATATTCTACCTGAATTAATGTTACAGATTTTTCATAGACATCAAATTCGTATTGTCTGTATGCACATTTATAAATATTTTTTTATTTGATTGGTGCAAGAGAAAATGTTCTGCGTGATCACATCAGTGCACAGTTGTCAGTAAATAAAGTTGACTGGGCCATGAATTTCTAACCTAAAGCTTAATTCCCCTTTTAATTTGTTGTTAGAATACGTCAATTCATCAGATTTCTCGAAGCTGGAAGTTGTCAAGCTAAAATACTAGATTTACCGCGTTTTACACACAGGTGTGTGTGTGTGTGTGTATGGCACACAACACGATATCACAGCTGTTCATAGAAATCAAAGATTATTTTGGAGAGAAAAAAAATCTTAAAGAAAAATATCACTGGGTCCTAAAATCCACAATTAAAAAAAGATTATTTACTTATAAAACGGCAATTAATTACAGGAGCTGCAGTCAAACTTCACGGCATTTTATAAAACTATTTTTTAAAAAAAATATTAAATTAATAGTTTTCTGGTATTTTAAGGGGTTTAATGTGCTAATATTAAAAAAATAAAAAAAATATTTTAATATATTTTCAAATAAAAATTTATTTTTAAAATACTTCATACCTCAATCCTAAACACCCAACAATTAAATCAATGTATTAATTTGATATCAGCTGTGGTTTGACATTCGTATATTAAAATAAATTATAGGCTTCGATTATCTCATTGTTTTGACCAGGCCATATTAACTAGTTGTTGTTTATGGGCCATCTGTTGTCTGGTGATCATAGGAAGAGATTCCATGTTAGGCTAGCTGGGACAAGAAGGCAGCAGCAAGGTGCCAGGCAATATTTTACATATTGTTTTTGGTATTCTGGCAATTCAGATGACATGTTTAATCTCCATGTTTTACATAAGTAGCCGTAATATTATCCAACTGACCTACCAGCAGCGAGCTGTCTGCCTGCTAGAAATCACCTTCAACATGTCTCGAGAACAAAAAAAAATCAAAGACCGTGCATGAATGAAGGCGTAGCCACTGTATAATGTCCTCTGTAGGAAGGGAATGTCAAGATTGACACCACTACTAGCTATATATAACCCTGTGAAAGAAATGGTCGAGATGCTAGATCGAAACAGGCCCTTCAACTCCTCGCAAGGTGATCTTGGATTAGGTTGTTCCTGTGAGTGACCATTTCTCTAGTCTTGATGAGCATGGGGGATGGTGAATTCCAATGTCGACATGCTAATTTACATGCCGTGGCATGTTTGGATATTTGGGTAGAATTTCTTTCTTTCCAAGAGCTAACATCACAGCTCACTTGATTTAACTCGGTAGATTGATTTATGGAATCAAGAAGTGGGAATATGTTGCAAGATGGAGTGTTCAATTTAATTAAATAAAACATTGATTTAATATAAAAATGATTGATTTAATCTAGTTTTTAACAACTCAGTTGATTCAGTTAAATTTGACTGAGGCAGCATTAAAAAAAAAAGAACAAAGTAATTTTATTTTAATAAAAATAATTGATATAGATTAATTTAGTAATTTATAAATTAATATGATAATTTAATGACATAAATTTTTTTACAAGCCAGTTTTCAGATTGAGTGTACCCATTATAATTTAATTAACACTTGATATCCAAATTACAAATTATAATTCCTGTACGTGTATAGTTTTATTTTAGCATGTCTATCATTCTCTAAAAAACATATTTTATTTTTGTATACCGGCCCCTCTACAAAAATTATTGGCTATGCCCGTTCCCCTGCCTATTCCTCCCCGTCCGGGATCTTCTTCTCCTTTTCCTTTTCTTTCTCTACTGTCGCTAGCTCCAGCACAACCTTTTTTTTTCTTTGTATACATAATGACTCCATTGCAGCCTTGGTTTGTGGCATGTATAACTCAACAATTGTGTACAATTATTTAGAGGAGTCTGGGATGCTAGGATTATTCAGATATCAATGTCGGTTAACCTATTAATTTTAAACAAAATATAGCAATTACAAAATTTAAATCTAGTAATTCTCTATCGATTTTGGCATGGTGTGGACCCCTTATCCAGGCCATAGTTGAGCCACAGTGAACCAGCGGACCAACGGATCACCTTCCCTGGCCAGTTCCAAGGACAACTGAACCTTGAGGTCTTGCTCATGTACACAGTTGCCAACATGTACATGGTGGTCCACGACCTTGAATGAGATGTTTCCTGTTACTGCAAACATGTTACAGTTCCCACACAACAATTGCCGATAATGTTTGTATTTTGCTATCCAAATTCTAAAGTAGCCACTCGAAAAAAGGTCGCTATCAATGTCTTGGACTGCTTTTCAGAAGCGCCAGCTGCATCGTTAACGTGATCTGCCATGGCCAACTGCGAGCCTTGGGAAAGCACGAACTTACAGTGATGGTACGATTGGGAAACTTAGAAAAGCGCAAAGACTATTTTGTTGATTTGTCCTCTCCTCTATCACGTCTCCTCTCAACCCTTTTCCATGCTGGAATCACGTCAGAACCCTTTCAATTCAGTCGGGTGTTATCAACTTTAATCGATCATCCACCAAATAAAAGCTCGTATGATTTGCTTTCTCGGAGGCTGTTCAGGCTGTGTATTGTCTCCCCATCCTCGGATGTCCATGCCTTCCATGTCGGCTGTACGAGGATGAGAGATTTCTTAGTCTCCAGTAATAGTTAATAATATCTCTCTGTGTGTTTTTTTAAATAAATATAAATAAAAAAACGAATTAATCTTTGGAATAACTATCAGGATATTATTTTACAAGCGCATTATTCCATAGATATTATTAAATTTTCGATTCTAGAATGAATTAGCTGGAAATCCTGGGGTGGTGAAATTATAACTGTTGGATATGGATGCGCGCGCGTTTATATAATAAAATCAGCTAGAAAAAAGTAATAACATTTTTTAATTGTTTCCTGGTAGTTTCAGTGGAGGCACATGGTTTTATTTTTTTTTAGGAATTAATAGGCCGAGAAAACGCCTCAATCCAATTAAGGCCCAATACATGAATTACACGAATCATGTGTAGCCCGGTCTAAGAACATCAACATGGACATTGCCGACGTGTGCACGTGTTGTTTAATGGTCCAGAAAATATAGCGACACTGCCATCCCCCTCCAAAACATTAATCTTTATTTTATAAAATTTTATAACAAGGGTAAAAGAGAAGAGGAAAAAGGCAAAGATAGAAATAAGAGGTCATGGTCTCTCATAAATAAAAAAAAGCTCTGATATCACGTAATGATAAAATAAAATATTTTGATAGAGTAACTTAACAGGTCATCTGATCTGTTAGCCCTGTAATTTTAAACTACTCGCGTTTAGGATAATTTATTAATATTTTTTTTTGTTTTAATCACTGTTTTTTTTTTCAAGTTGAAGATCTCATTTAAAAATATTATGTTTTTCAAACCATGTATTCTTCTAGATGGTAGTTTGATCCAATCATTTAAAAAGACTGTTCTATCCCTTAACCTTTTGGATTTAAATTCTAGTATCAACACTAAAGAATTGATGTATTTATTATTGAATTAGAAAAATAAATAATAAAAAAATTACTCCATATCAAAATACAACACCACAGTGGATTTTTAAAAAAATCAGAATGATATCAAACACTTCTTAGCTTGTTGTATGGTTATGATACCCTTCACAATTATACGTTAACCAAGTTAATTATATTTTATTAAAATTAATAAAAAAATATTAAAAATCAATAAATTAAAGTTTAAATTAAACTCTTAACTTTTTTTTTTAAAAAAAAATAAAACTAATCCAAACCTCGCATGAGATCAGGTTTCATGAAGCCTACCGGGCCTTGCAGACTTTTCAACTATATATCAGAGATTTAGCATGAGATAGATTTTATGAGAATAGCACTGGAGCGGACCGCAGCTAATGATGACTTCAGCAACAAATATTTTAGTACTGTTTGTTTTTATATTTTAAAAGTAGTTTTTTTAAAAATTTAATTTTTTTTATTAATTTAAAATTAATATATTTTTAATATTTTTAAATTATTTTAATATGCTAATGTTAGAAATAATTTTTAAAAAAATAAAAAAATTATTAACATATATTTTAATATAAAAAATTATTTAGAAAACAACCCGGATATACCCTCGGTAAACTCATAATCGTTTTCTAAGAAGCTGAAAACAAGGTGTCCGGTGTCCGTAATTTGTGTGGTCCTTCAACCTTTACACTCGGTCTAAATTCTAGATGATTGAAATGTTGGCTTCTGAGTTTTGTGGAAACCGTTGGTTGTTTGTCTGGCACGTATATGTTTATAGCACGTTTAAAACGTGGGCAACATGCGGAAAAACAAAGGGCACGTCAATTTGCCTCCTCTTTCATGTCTCAGGAGATTGATTGTCACCTTTCAATTACTATTGTCATTGTCAACAAAAGGATAAGAAGCACAGTGATATCTCCACCGGCCCGCGCGTACAGATTTTTCTTTGGGATGGAATTTTCAAACCCGTGTTTTTCAGAGCAAGACTGCAATTCCAAAACATTATCTTGAAAAAATCTCTGGACACTCATAAACCAACTATTTTTATGCTTATAAACCAGCTTTTTGTCCCAGCTAGTGCAGATTAACTAAAACACACACAGTATTGCTATATTGTAAGGTGCAATCTATTGTCTGCTAAGCAGAAATAAATCTTAATCATGGTGTTTAGTTAATTGTATATTTACAGCATAGGAGAAAGATGGGTATGTTTTTTATAACTTTTATATATATATATTTTTTTATATTACAAGTATCTAATGATCATAACTCTAGCATCGCAAGGTTTTGTATCAAGTCACCGCGGAAAAAAGAATCTGCTAGCTATAAAACGAAGGAAAAACATCTATGGGTCATTGTGTGTGTTAGTTTTTGTAGTAAAACTCACTGCACACTTCAATTTTCAAGAACAAACTCCTTCTCCTAGCCCAGGTTAAGCATATTCTTGCGTGTTAAAAGAATTTTTAGTCTTTTCATGAATAGAAAAAATAGAGATTTTGAAACTTTTTTAAAATAAGAACTTGCCTCCAGAGTCAAAACCAAGAACCTGCAGGAATCTTTCACTGCCGTTGATCAATGACAATGAACTAGATTATCATGTCCCATGCATTAAAGAAAGATTTTAGTCCCTCGACAGTACCATAAAAAGTAGCAAAAACATACTTTTATTGCTTTTGATTTTTTGAAATTCGGGGTGTATCACGTTCCCACATGAATCTCTAAGTATTTTTGAAACTTCACTAACATTCCATACCACTTTGGGTTAAAATGGCTATGTAATATTTCACCATGAAACAAAAAAAATATTATAACAGATACATATAATTAAGTAGTACTAACCATTGTTATATACTATCATATTTATTATTATCTTACTTTATTTATTAACTATCATTATTTATTTATTAGCTATTATTTTTATAAATAGTTATTTATTGGTCACAAGATGTACTAATTCATGGATTGCAAACCTCCTTTTTAATTCTTCCCATCCCTAGTTGGCAGAACCAGCAGCCATTTGGATGCTTCGAAACTTCACATGTATGCACGCTCCTTGTGGGTCTGGGGGAGGGCACTTACATCCCTTTGAACTATCATAAAGCTGTCTGCCATGCAGCCCAGATTCCTCGAACCACTTGCAGGTAGGATTAAATGAAAGGTTAGACGTGGCTCTCAATTGGAAACTGGAACCATGCAAAGGAAGTTTTTTCATTAAAATAGCATCGAAACTTGGTCCAAAACGAGACAAAACATAACGACAAAGGAGGTTTTAGTTTGTCTTTACGTGATCCACCATTCTTGAATGTGTACCTGACATGCAGTCTCCCGCCGACGTAGAAAATCTTGCAGCATAAAGTGATCAATTAAGTAAGCAAAGTACTCAATCTTAATCTCGAAGATGTAAAAAACATGAAAGATTCAAGGCACCAGAGCTATGCTATATAGGTCTCTAAAATTTTCTTCCATTGCAATGCATTACATATTGAATATATATTGACAGCCGGAATCCTGACGGTATACAAAAGGAGATATTGTCTCTTGCACGAGGTGATCTATAATTGCGTGTTAAAATTTTACTTCTATATTCATTGTCTATGACCAGACAATCTAGCTAGGGATTAAATTGAAGCAGGCTAAATCGTATACAGGAGGATTGGGGGTGCTGAAGCGAATGCGAGGGCATTGCATTATAATATTGCAGGTTTTTTTTTTTTTAATGAATGCATCAGTTTAGATATAAATAATAGTTTAAAAAACAATAAAAAAGAAATTTAGAATCGGTGTGCGAAAGCTTAATTATTGTTAAAGTGAAAGGAAATGTTTGATGAGTACTGAAAAATTGCCTAGTAGAAATTATTAAAACAATGAAAATTAAGAAAAATATTTTATAAAAAACACCCAGCTCATAATTTCTCTATCAACATAATCATCTAGCCACTCCAATCAAAACTACAATGTTTTTTTAAAATATGATAACCATTATTTTTTAAAATGTTATCTTATTTAGAAATATATTAAAATAATATATTTTTATTTTTTAAAAATTATTTCTGACAACATCAGAATATCAAAACATTCAAAAACATAAAAAATAATTTAAAATAAAAAAAAATCTAAAAAGTTAAATTTTTTAAAAACACTATTAAAACACAAAAATAAACAAAATAATCACCATGATTTTATTTACTTTTAATGCCACATGTAGTGGTGGCTATTAATTAATATAATATAGCTAAAAGCCTACGGATGAACACCGACATAACGAAATTGTATGCTGCAACTATCTAAGAAAACTACAAATCAAGATTTCTCCGAAACGAAGGCATTATTAGCAAAGGCGATTAAGAACAGAGGGACTGGGAAGATGGACAAGAAAAGAAGAAAGAACTGAAAGGGTCTGCACTTCTCTAATAAATACAATCCGATTTGTTTTTTGGGGCCAGATACATGCCTCGATCGTTGCAAGATTTTCAATTGCTTACGTACAGCTACCAGCGATCTTTTCTAATGTTCTAAGATTTAATTCAACGGCGGGGCAGATTTTTATTTGATGTACCTTCCCTTGCAGGCGCATGCAAGCAGCTAGCTTGTGATGCTCGTGTCGGCCGCATGGCCAAGTCAGAGCAACGTGTTCTTAATACTTGATCATTTCTTTTATTTAAAAAAAAAAGAAAAAAAGAAGAAGATCCACACACCTTTGGCGGTCGGGTTACACTTGAGTGTTTCAATTCAATACCATCAACTGTGGGGTTTTTTTATTTATTTCTATTAATTAGTGGTATATAATACTTGACTTAATGTTATTGTTAGTGCATGAGTCGTGATTACAGTTGGCAAACAGTGACGGCAAGATAATAAAAAATTTGATCTTCCTATAAATTCACCGTACAAATCCTTGTGAAAATTATTAGATTACCTTGAGAACACATTTTATCAAATATTTTGTCCTTTTATTTTTTAAATTCACTATATTTTTCAACTGTTATTGAAGTATTTAAACTTATTTTATTAGTTATATGTAAATGTATTTATTAGATTATCCCATATAATCTGTTTTTGTACAGATTTCATCTAACTGCAAAATTTATACATTCCCTTTATCACAAGTAAAATTACATCAAAGCCCCCTTTAAAAACAGAAATGGAATGTATCCGATAGAAAAACACCAAAACCCGATTCTACCCCTGTCCCCACCCTTGTTTGCTGGCACAACAGTGGCTCACGGGAAGAAAGAAACCAAAACCCGAAACTACCCCCGCCAGCCAGCCCTGAACAACACGTAAGCCAAGGACAGTTTTGGGAGCACGAAGTAACGGTCCCCTGTAAAGGCACTCAAGATGAGCAATATAAATCAAACGGTAAAACATCAACGTTTTTTATATGTTCTGTTAATAAAACTGAAAAACATTTCATCGTTAACACGATCGTATTCCTAAATATTAGAGCTGTCTTCTTCAAAATACCTTATCTTTTTTTTTTAAAAAAAAAAAGCGAAAAAAAACCTCTCCTTAAATATTAAAATAAATGGTTTTCATAACATGAAAGTATGGAATACATAGACAATCAACTGGCGGTTCCGCACGCAATGCGACCGACGTGTGAAGAAAAAAAAACTCTCCATACCATGAAAAAAGAAAAGGCACAAGACAACTGCCAAAAGACAGGGGAAAAAAAGAAAATAATAATAATAATAGAGAGCACGTGGTTGAATGTCTTGTCCTCAACAGGACGCGTCGAGCACGCAGCGCTCTTTAGCGCACGCGTTATTCATGCAAATTGATGCCACAACTTTCCATACCTTTGATTTGATTGATGGACTGTGCAACTTCGCCTACTTTCAAAAGGCCTCAACAGCTTATAGCTAGCTAGCAACAAAGTCACAATTGGATAGGATAGCAAGGAGCAAGTTAGCGACCCCCCATTTCACTTTCAAGATAGACGACTGTGGAAATCTTGCTCCATATACCGCCCTCCCATTTCGTTTGCCCTTCAGCATTCAGCTCTTGCCTTCCCATACTCCTTTGAGAACACTCTCTCTCTGTTTTTCCTGGTTTCTTGAATGGATTTTGTAGCTGCTTTTAGTTTTCTTTTCTTTGGTTTTACCATCTTGTTCTCCTTGTTTTCTTTCTTGATCTATGTTTTGAGGCTGAAACCATGGTGTAACTGTGATGTTTGCAAGACCTATCTTTCTTCAAGCTGGACCAACGATTTTGCCAATCTTTGTGATTGGTACACTCACCTTCTTAGAAAATCAAAAACTGGTACTATTCATGTCCATGTTCTTGGCAACATCATCACTGCTAATCCTGAAAATGTTGAGCACATGCTCAAGACGAAATTTGAGAACTACCCAAAAGGGAAACCTTTCTCTGCACTCTTGGGTGATCTTTTGGGTAGAGGTATTTTTAATGTTGATGGTGATCACTGGAAGTTTCAGAGGAAAATGGCAAGCTTGGAATTAGGGAGTGTTTCCATAAGACTACATGCTTATGATCTCATAATGTCTGAGATTCGTAGCAGGCTACTTCCTCTCTTGTCATCTGTTGCTGATGAACAACGAGTTTTGGATTTGCAAGATGTGTTCAGAAGATTTTCTTTTGATAACATTTGCAAATTCTCATTTGGGTTAGACCCCGGATGCCTTGAGTTATCGTTGCCTGCTTGTAAATTTGCTGCAGCTTTTGATACCGCATCAAAGTTATCTGCTGAGCGAGCCCTAGAGCCATCACCAATAGTCTGGAAGATCAAGAGGCTACTAAGCATAGGCTCAGAAAAGGAACTTAAAGAAGCAATCAAGAAGGTGGATGATTTAGCTGAGGGAATGATAAATGAAAGGCGAAAAGCAGGCTTCTCTAACAACAATGATTTGCTATCAAGATTCATGACGTCCACAACTGATGAGAAGTATCTCCGAGACATTGTTATAAGCTTTCTCTTAGCCGGTCGCGACACTGTTGCTTCAGGCCTGACCAGTTTCTTCTGGTTATTATCACAACGTCCAGAAGTAGTGTCAGCAATTCGAGCGGAGACAGAAAAGGTCATGGGGTTGAATCAAGACCTTCCTAGCTTTCAAGAAATGCGTGAAATGCATTGCTTGAATGCTGCAGTTCATGAAAGTTTGAGACTGTACCCCCCAGTACAATTCGATTCTAAGTTTTCTCAAGAGGATGACATACTTCCTAACGGTACATTTGTGGCTAAAGGGACTAGAGTAACATATCATCAATATGCAATGGGTCGAATGGAGCAGATTTGGGGACCAGATTGTCTCGAATTCAAGCCTGAAAGATGGTTAAAGAATGGAGTTTTTGTGCCCGCAAACCCTTTTAAGTATACTGTTTTCCATGCTGGGGTTAGGATTTGCTTAGGCAAGGAAATGGCCCTAGTGGAGCTGAAAGCTGTTGCTCTTGCTATAATCCAAGGGTTTGACACTCGGGTTGTGGACCCGAATCAAGTACCAAGGTTCAGCCCGGGTCTTACAGCCACCGTTAGAGGTGGCTTACCGGTTGTGATTCAAGAAAGGGACGCCTGAAAACATATCAACTGCCCAACAATTTTAGGACATGCATGTAGGGCATGCCCTTCGAGGTTATTGGCATCCTAATGATTTTAATGGGTCAAATAGGTGCATGTGCCCTTGTGGTGGCTATTGGTCATTGCACTTGACCTTTAAAAGCTGTACATATTAGCTTTAACCAGATGTTCTCTTTTCTTCTTTCTTTCGTTCTTTCTTTATGCATGTATATGTGGAATGTTATGTCTGCTCTCCTTTTTGACAAGTCCATGGTACTTTTCCTCTGCTGTTGTTTGTCTGAAGCAACAATCTAATTAGACCACTTTATGTGACTCGTCATAAATAAACTGACACACTCCCCCCAGGCAACCTTTGCCCATGAGTTAAAGAAACTGTCAACTGCTATCTGTACTGTAGTCTATATTTTTTTTTTTTTCCCAGGAGAGATAGATATCCAATTCCAAGCATGGCCACACGATGAAGCTATATAGCTCCTCTTGATTGGAAGCACAAGGAGAACTAAGGCTTCAATATATTGCTCGTGAAACCATGGATAAGGTGGTTGATACCGCCCCATGATTTACAATTTTTAATATCAGATTATCGAGGCCAAAGCATACTTGCATGCTTTATTTTGGCCTCGTCTAACATGTTCCAAGCACTTGAGTGGTTTAGGAGTATAGTATCCATAAGCTGGTCTAACATTGCTATCCAAAGTTGTGGTTACTTTACTAACCATAATGCAGTATTTGTTATTCTTTAATTAATGGAATCCGACGTGGGGAATCACTAAATTGATTCTTGTTTTTAATTTAATTAGATTGAAGTGTACTGCTTGGGATTTTTTATCTTCGTTTTTGAGAAAGTGTTCTGCTTCGATCTTTATTCTTTTGGAAAGGGTTCATTTACTCGCATATTTAATTATTTGGAGACCAACTGGCGACATCCAGCGCATTGTTTTTCAAAAAATGTGTCTAGCATTTAATTATTTATATTGCTATTAAATTTGACTCTAGAAAGGTATGTAAAGATCATTTGTGAATTAACATAATTAAAAGCCCGTGTTGAATGAACTTGTCCACTTAATGATTTTTTTTATTAATATAGATTAATTTACTTAATTCGGGACTCTTGATAGATTTACCATCAAATGAGTTGATGTGTATATAATCAGTTAATTTCCATGTTTTTCTTTCATTTGTAAGTATTTTATTCTTAAAATTCAGTTATTTGCCTCAATTTCTTCAAAGCCAAGCCACTCAACAATTTCTGTCCTTGGTTTTGTAGTGTAGTTTAGCTTTATTGTATATCTGTGAATTTAAGACACGCACATGCAGACAGCCTCAGGTTTTCTCTGAAGAAAAATGACAGATAAATTATACATACGCAGCCTAAGTAATTAAGTATTGAATTTGTGTTTGTGTTACAGTATGTCGTGTCATATCCAATCTGTACATTCATCTGAAGACAATTTGAACCATTTTGTTCTGGAAATATCCTCTCAATTGTATAAAAGAAGTTAATAAAAAGTAAGCTCACGACACAAGAAATCCATGCCTATAGCCAATTCAGATAGTCAGTAAAAAAATAAATTTGAACTTCGATAAATTCAACAGAGATTTAGACGTTGTCGTAATATTTTGATAGATGTCATGCAGTACGACTCTTAATTTGTCAAATTCTAAGCCTCGTGAAAGAATTAATTAAATTTAGCAACACAGACGAGAAGTTAACTCCATGAACACCAAACAAACAAGGAAAAAGAAAGTGGATGTTAAAGGACATTAATTGAAAATAAATTAATAGAGAAAACTTGTCAATATTGAAGGTAATCCCCTTGTGAAGGTTTCCTTTATGGAATCATTCATTTTTTTTTTACTTATTTTCCATATATATATACATAGGAAAAACTTGAAATTTAAGGTAACCTTTCGTTAGGAAAGGTAGCTAGCCCATTAATCAATTAACGATGATGAAAATGCGCCACCCTCTTAATTATCGATGGAAAAAAGGGCAAATGGCCACTTAACAAATTAATTAAGTAGCTATAACTGTCACAGATAGGTTGCTGGCCTCGGTTATCCTGCAGAATTAAGCTATAAATAAATTAAAGACAAGAGATAGATAAAGATTCAACCAAAAGAACTTGGAACTTAGGAAACTAAATATATATCAATTTAGATTCTAATTGCCGGCTATTGCTTCTCATGTGTGGAGCTCAAGCATTACAAAGTGCATGCCTACTCACCATTGTCGTGTTTTGGAGCTAAGGCATCTTGCATGTTAAGTGTCCTAGCCATTGCTTTGAAAAGCATGGACCACACTCATTTCAGGTTCTATATAGCTACCATATTAATTACACAATTGAAGTTAGGGTCACCACCTCCTTTTTTTTTTAATTATTACAATTCCTTGAGTGGTCCTAGCTCGTACTCTAAAAAAATTGGATAATCGAAAAGGAGATTATAAAAGTGATCCAAGTCATGCTTGCTGTTCACATGATTTTAATTGGATTTAAACAAAGAAAATGACTTCTTGTCTTTAACATATATACCATGGGCGTTAAATCATAGCCAACGAGACAATGAAAATGTAACCCTAGTTCCTTCTAGCATTGAAGGGATATAAATCTCAATGTAGAAAAAGCAACCAAGTACTTGCTTTAAGTCTATGGTATCCGAAATAAGATTGTAATTGGAAAACATAAGTACCATAATATATTTTTGTTTACATTATCATTACAAATGTAAGGGGTAATCTATGACATAAGGAATCAAGTTAACTCATCATTTATTTTTCATATCTAGAAGCACAAACTGCCCTTTCCAGCTCTTCACTTCGTACTAATTGAAGGAATATCCCAGCTATTTGCCCTGAACGTTTTCAAGATGATTCGCACTTTCCACAAATACTGTAGCTCTTTTCGTAGTTGTCTTTTCCTAGCAGTTGAGATTTTATTCAAGGAGAACTAGATTACCAATACATCAATGATAATCTAGTTGGTTAGGAAAGAGAGTTATGAACAAGAGAGAAAGAAAAATAGAAAAATAAAAGGCAAGAAAACAAGAGCAGAGCCAACGTTAAGCAGACCAGAGTAGAATGTTTTCGGAACCTTTTACCAGATCATTCCCATTGTAGGTGAAATTAGAATGTTTTTGGGAAACTCTTATCAGATCATTCCCACTGTAGGTGACATTAGAATGTTTTTGGGAACCTCTTATCAGATCATTCCCACTGTATGTGAAATTAGAATCCATATTTCTTAGTTAAAGTGCTAGCCTATACAGAATAAGATAAAAGATGGGAGTTCTTTTCGTTTTTATTTCCATTGTTTCTTTCAGTAGTACAATCATGCTAGCTAGACGGTATAGTACTCGGGTAATTAATAGGGAGGGGAATTAATGAAATAAAACGCTGCTTTTACCTGTTATTTGAAGATCTCTTTTGTGCCCTTTGTTTCTAGCATGGCTCCAATTAGTCTCTAATTAGTTGCACAAAGTTGTATTCATCAGGATTGTCTTCAGTAGATAACTGGAAAGGATAACAGGAATATTAAATATCAATATCCCTTATCATTTTTTTTTGGTCCTTTGATGACAAAAATAGGACTTGAAGGAAGTAAGATTTTATTAAATCTTTGTGTAAAAGGATAGCAACCATGGCAATTTAAGGGCAGACTTTGGGATATTAAACGGGAAGAAAGTTAAACCTAATGTTTTGGTTTTTTTTTTTATACAACAATGATAATTTATTAGAGGTTGAAGACCACTCGTTGGAAGTAATTATCTCCACTGTCTAATCGCTTCGTCTTCTAATATTTCAAAACTAGAAGTTCAATAGGAAATTTAGACGTAGCAAGGACTCCATAAAAGCTTCGGTGACTGCAAGGAAATTGGTCCGTTGAGAATTTTCCCGTAGCATGTGGGGACGAAACTTTTGGAACTTATAAGCTTGTTAATATCTGACGATATGTATACAACACACAGCAAGGTGGCTTTCCCGGTGCTTACAAGGCCAAAGTTGCCGGAAAAGACTCGGCCGCGTACATCAAATGTTACAGTATCCGGTCAGGCAATCGGAAGTCACAAAAAGCTGAAATCATGACAAAAAATATTAAATAGATAAAAACTCAACCATCATCCAGTCCATTTAAACACCATAAACTGTGGAGAGTGCTCCTATGTAGCTAGTCTAGTACTGCTAAAAGTGAACCATGACAATATATTCATTATGTATTTATATGCCTTAACAATAACTGCGAGTACCCACCAACCAACACTTAATTAACATTAAATCTGATAGAGCAGAGAATACTACTAAGAGAGGTAAATATATTCTTCTTCTTAGGCCATAGTTAGTTCTTTCTTATTTTCTTTAGCAACAACAAACAACAGTACTAGTTCTCAAACTTTATTTGACATTTGTCTCTTGACAAGTTAATTATTCGCGTTTTGCACAAGGCAGACAAGGATAGAAAGCTGCTTTCAAACTTCAATAAAAGGAAATGAAAACTGAGCGGCTAAATTAGTTCATGGAGCCCTGCAAGTTCTCTTTTCTTTCTTGACGTACAGGGCATATTGCAGTTGCAGTATACATGCGGCCCAAGCTCTGAAAGGTTGAGCTCTTCATGACACTTACATGGATATATAACTGGCACATTATATTGCAGTGCCATTAATGGGAACAGGGTAGCCAACAAAAACAACATCAATTGAGATTAACAGTTGTTGATCAACTGATATCACTTTTCCTCCTGATCTCTGCAAGAGCTGGAACCTTTCATTTGTTAAACACACACACACTTCAATTTAGTTGGTGGGCGATTAACTATTAGCCGAAAGTGAAAAGCATTTTCCCACGAGGAAATTAAGCGTGTGATCTAAGATTTTTAAAATAAAATTAATGTGGTGGATAATTGATTGATTTTCTAATTCAAACATTTTGATATATTTTTTAAAGTCTCGTACAATTGATTCGATAAGTAATAATGAAAATGATTCAGGTGTCTATTGGCAAAATATGAAATGATCAAGAAATTAATGGACGTGTAAACTTAATGGCCCGCAGAGCAATTTAGACTGAGAAGGACCCGTCCTGTCTCCACTGAGAGAAACACCGTTTAGAGCTTGCTGCTAACATTAACAAATGTACTCAAAGGGTACCGCGAATTACTACGATATTATTATTCATTCCCTCGTATTTTCTTTTTATTTATAGTATCTTTTATTCTATGAATATATGAATTTTAGCTGTTTTCAATTTTTATGCAACCAACAGCAATATTTTTTTTTTGTTAAAAAGATATATTAATAATAAAAAGATAATTTATGCTTAAAGAATCACATTTTTTTATTGACTTTAAATTATTATTATTATAAAAAATATTTATTCTCACATAATTAAATAAGAAACCAAAAAGCATCCTGCAACGCAAGAATAATAATTAGTTTAAGAGCTAGCTAGAAAACACATGTTACAATTCATGGACATTCTTCTTCCAACCGCGACATAGCACATGCCTCGTGTGTGTATTTTCATTTTCAACCTCGAGTGTGGTCCTCTTCTTTTATCATTTATAGAGATGGCGATTGCGGTTGTAGCCAAACGCAGGAATCAAATATTTAATAAAAAAATTTAACAATTATTGTTTATGGATCTTATTATTTACTGCATTGCAAATGCAGGGTAAATATGTGGAGCACGAAAGTAATTGTTTGTCTTCGTATTTAACAAATATTTTAAAAAATTTTAATTTTTTTATGTTATTTTTATGTATTAATATAAAAATATTTTTAATACATATCAAAACAGAAAACATTTTAAAAATAACTAATCACTACCCCATTTCCAACCCTGTAAAAATCCCAGAAACGTAAAGCGTGATAGCCTAAGCAAATTAAGCCGGGTAAAAAAAGACATAGAAGAAGGCTGAAAAAACAAAGGGGAAATGGACTCGCCATGAAAAGGAGAAGGAAGCAATAGACGTGACGGGAGGCTTTTAAGGATGACGAAAGGGGTTCTAAGAATATGCGAGGTGTAGCTGTATGGAGATTCTTTGCCCATTTACCAGCCCACATGGGTCCATTCATTCGGGCCCTTCCCCAGCATGTGATCGGTCGACAGAACGAAAAGGTCCTCCAGATAGGTCTACACCTACACCAGCTAGCTTGGCTCGATTCCTTTAATGATTTCTTATAAGAAAAAAGCACACACCCAAACCACACAATAAAAATCATCACAAAATCCAAGGCGCCTGCATTATTTTTTTTTAAATTATTATTTTCTGTCCTTTTTATCAAGGGCTAATTGTGCATGAAACATCTTCCTCGCATTAAAATTAAATTAATTCCTAACGACATGAAGATACTTAATCTTGAGCTATATCTTCAAGAATATGATGGGTATATCAAGCAATTTTATTCTTCTTTTTTTAATATGTATTCAGCATTACAATTTGATTAAATATTAGAATTTATATGAAATATATTATTTTACACTACTTGTACAGAAGCATCGTGGAATTTTGCTTCTTACGTTGAAGATTTTATTTCAACATCAATAAGCCAGCACATTAATGGTCTACGCATGCAAAATAAATAAATAAACCCTTCAATTTAAAAGGGTTGATAATGTACCAATAAAAAACCTTTATTTGATCCTTTCACTCAACAAATATGCCTAGCATTTTCAATAGCTTGGGAATCCAACCAAGAAAAGGCTCAGAAACATAAAAAAAAAAAATATTAAATGTGCCTGGAATTTCTTAAGTTGATTGTTTGCGTGAAACAATATTGAATTTATATTTTTTGATGACTCTGATGTGCTAACATAAAAAAATTATTTTAATTAAAAAAATACCATGAATCATATTACCACGTCAGCTTATCAAAACACAAAAGAATCATGGGAGGCGCAAACCATTAAACTCTAACAAAAGAATTTGACGTCGACACGTCATGAGAACACCAAGAAAAAGTATCAAGAAGAGGCCATATGTGTCGTTGTTAGATCTGTAGGAATTAGAATGGCCTTAGTCTGAAAACCTCGTAGTTGGCCAGCTCAGAGGTCCAGTATCATAACGGGACCACAGCTAAAGACACCGCCTCATCCCGTACAAAGGCTGCTGGCTGCCTAAAGCTTTCCGGTTAGATGAGTATTTGAAAACATAGTTTCATCCATGTTTTTTTAAAAAAATTATTTTTTATATTTTTAATTATTTTAGTATATTAATTTTAAAAATAATTTTTAAAAAAAAATTAAAAAAATATCATTTTAATATATTTTTAATAAAAAAAACTTCAAAAAAAAAAATTACAGTCACACGTTCAAGTTTATTCATACTAATATCAAAACTATATGTCATGTGTATCTATATATATATATATAATAAAAACATATTTGATTTAAAAAATATAAATTATGATGTAAAGTAAATTTATCTAAGTTGCCAAGTTAATTTTTATAATTTTAAAATTAAAAAAAATACAGAAAACATGTATTTTTTTTTTATTTTCACTATCTCTTCTCTTATATTTGATCCTGAGATAATAAATAAATATTACCTCAATATTTACTATGCTAAATAGGATTTGTGATATGGATTACGGGTAAATAGGATTTGTGATATGGATTACGGGTGATTTTATGTTCTCACATTAAAATAAATAAAAAACTACAATTTAAAACATTGATGATGTATAAAGGTGGTGTTTATATTATATTTAAATTTATGAATATAATAGTTTTTGTTGATTCGAGAATCAACATGTTAACCTGCTGAATACTCCACTAATAAATTTGTTCAATAGATTTACTGATATGCTCTGTATTGATTTGATTCACACCTTGTAATGGTGTCGATGGCGCAGGACTGGAAATTGTGCCTTGTTTGTATATATTATCATTGAAAAGTCCTTACCACCAACTTATCATTATTTTTCATTGGGCCTAAGCCTATTGAGCCTAAAATATAAGCAAAAAAGAGAGATCAGGATCCAGTCTAATTAAAACCTAGCCCAATATTTATAAACCTTCAGAACACAAAACCTTTTATTTCCTTAAATCTGTACTAAACATAGTCTATAGGGGTTTTCTAGACCAGACCAGACCAGATTCATATTCTATGGGGTTTCTCAGGCCCATACCAAAATAGTCTATAGGGTTTTTCAGCGTCTAGGGTTGTTTAATGATAGTCCTCGTCTTTACTCTGAGAATTCCATCCATGGCTATGGCTTCCTCAGCCAACAAAAAGAAACCCAAAAAAAACCAAACTCCAGAATCGCAATTCAACTACAACCTCAATTTTTATTCAAAATCTAAAGACTTACACTCTGCTATTTCCCTCTACGACACGGCAATATCCCAAGACACTCGTCTCAATCAACACAGCTTCAACACTCTCCTTTACCTCTGTTCAGTATCCCTCAATGACTCATCGACGAAAGAGTTGGCTTTACGATGTGGGTTTCGAATATTTGATCACATGGTGTCTAATGGGATCAAACCCAATGAAGCGTCAATCACAGCTGTTGCCAGACTAGCTGCTGCTAAAGGAGATGGTGATTATGCTTTTGACTTGGTTAAAAATATTGGGGCTTATAATGAACTGCCAAGGTTGAGGACTTACGATCCTGCATTGTTTTGTTTCTGTGAGAAGTTGGAGGCTGATAAGGCTTATGAAGTGGAGGAGCATATGGGGAGTATGGGGGTGGGTTTAGAAGAGGGGGAGATTGCGGCATTGTTGAAAGTTAGTGTAGAGAGTAGAAATGATAAGAGGGTTTATGGGTATTTGCAGCAAATGAGGAAGATGGTGAGGTGTGTGAGAGGAGAGACCGCGAATGTCATTGAGCATTGGTTTGCGGTTTTCGAGGGTAGTGGGGTGGAATTGGATGTGGATTTGGTGAGAGAGGCGGTTTCGAGGAATGGGGGAGGGTGGCATGGGCTGGGATGGACTGGGAAAGGGAAGTGGGAGTTGAAGAGAGGGAGTGTGGATGTTGGTGGAAAGTGTTGTTGTTGCGGGGAGCAGCTGGTTTCTGTTGATATTGATGATTATGAAACCGAGAGGTTTGCTGAATCTGTTGCTGGATTGGCTATGGAAAGGGAGGTTAAGGCTAATTTTAGCGAGTTTCAGGTGAGTGATGGTAGTGTTTGTTTTTGTACTTGGTTTTTGTTGATTTACTGATTCATTGTGCATGATTGTCTATTTTCATTGGATTTTTCTTGTTTGTGTTAATGTGGTTTGTTTAGAATTTGAGGATTAATGAAGATTGAGGACTTCGAATACCGAAATAAGAAAAAAAATAAAAAATAAAAAATAAAGAAAGAAAGAGAGAGACAGATTGATTGAGTAACTTGGTGAACTCACTGTGGGTGACATGTTTGAGTTGGTGGTTTTTTCATCGAGTAATTGTTGTCGTATCCTTTTCCTTTCTTGATCCGAGTCACTGCCAGTCTCTTATCCGAAACATTCTCGGCATATACAAGTGAAAGTTATGCCTCCTTTATGATGATTTACTGTTTTGTTAGGAGCTTCTTCATGCACGGTTCAAATTTGGTTTAAAATTGTGATTTTTGCATATTTAGATTGATGATCTTTTCTAGCTATTGTGCAAATGCTGTTGTGTTTTCATAGAAAATTTCAAATTTCACAATAATTTAGAAAAGATACAAAATTTAAATAGTACTTCTTTCTGGGAAAAAAGTTGTTGCTCTTATCTGTTGAAACTTATTGATATTCTCTCTCATTACTTTCTATATATTATACAATAGAATTGGCTAGAAGAACATGCCAACTATGAAGCAATAGTAGATGGAGCAAATATTGGACTTTATCAGCAGAATTTTGCAGAAGGCGGGTTTAGCATTTCTCAGGTTGTAGTTGTGCATTTGAATTGGTACTAAATTTGTTTTCTCTTCCATTAAATATGCTTCTTTGATAACTGCTAATTTGTATAACTCATTTGCTATGTTTTCAAAAATTGAAATAGAGCAGCTTGATGCTGTTGTAAAAGACCTGTACAATCGGAGTGGGAAAAAATGGCCACTTATTATTATGCACAATAAGCGTCTTCGAGCACTCCTACAGAATCCTTCCACTAGAGAGCTGATTCAAGAGTGGATAGAAAAGGATGTTCTTTATACCACGCCTCAAGGCTCCAATGATGATTGGTATAGACTTCCAGAACTAGTTCTTCTGTGTGTGTGGTTATCTCTATCATTGAAGGATTGTTTGTTGTAAAATCTCCTTTTCACCTGTTTTGTGGACTTTATACTATTATTTATCCAAGTCACTAATTGATCGATGCAATGTTTTCAAATATGATCTTTCCACAGTGCTGATATGATTGGATGAATCTACTCTATTTTCTTAAAAAAGCTTTTCTATTTGTTTGTGTATTTTATTAACAATTCATTTTGTATTTCAGGTATTGGCTATATGCTGCTGTCAAACTTCGATGCTTGCTAGTGACAAACGATGAAATGCGAGATCACATTTTTGAACTACTAGGAAGTGACTTCTTTATCAAATGGAAAGAAAGACATCAAGTATGTGCTTGTCATAATCCTGTCCAATGCATACCTCTATTAACATCCAATCATAGTACTGTAGTTATTAACATCCATTCCTTTCAAGAAAGTATGCTGAAGTGACCATTTCTAGAAAATGCAAGGCATCTACTTGTTCATTGTAAATTTATAGTACTGTAGTGGAACTTTTTGTTGAAGACATCTTTTTGGACTTGTTAAATATCCCTTTTGAAACCTAGGACTAGGCCATATTCAAACCTATATGATGAGTTGAGTAATTGTTTTGCTTTTGTTTCACACGCATAGTGTTTCCATAATTATTGTTTTCTAAAATGAATTTAACTGTCATTTTTATCACTAGGAATTGTAGCTTTCATCAATATTAATGTCAGTTTTAGTCATTTGGTTAATTAGTGTTTTGTAAATGAAGATGGATTTAATTTTTCTTTCATCAGTATTCATTGTAGCGTTGAGATTTGTTTTAATAGCCTTGGAATATTTTGGACAATAAGTTTGAATGTATTTTGTCTACAATGGACCTCTAACTGACTTGATGCACCACAGGAATATCAGTTGCAACTGGTTACAAGGTCCAATCAAACTATTATTTGGTCAATCCAGTAGTCTTGTATTAGATAAACCATCTCATTTCTCTTTACAAGTATGTGATTACGTAGGCTTTTATGAGGTTTACTTTTATTGTCATATGCTTGTGAAGAAGGCAATGCCTACTGTTTAGGGAATAAGGACCATCTAGGTTCAGCCTGTATCTATAAGTGGATTACATGTTTAGATATATTTCTATCCGTGGATGAATAAACTAGTGGTTTTGATTTCTTTTTAACTCATAACTAAAAGGGAGTCCATTATCCCTCGTTGTTTTTAAGCTGAGTCCTTGTTCTGAATTTTTTTTCTTGCATCGAGACAGCACTCCTTTATGGTTTTAGTAGCGTTTGGTGACATTTTTATTGATGGATATAACTTTTTTTAATTCCTGTTTTCAGGTTCGATATACTTTTGTCAAAGGGAAGCTGGAACTTCAAATGCCACCTCTGTTTTCAGTAGTCATCCAGGTATTATTTCTAACATGGCCAATACTGATGCAGAATTGCAGACTGCTACTCTTCAAGTTGCTTATTTATAAATTAAAATTTTCCTCCTTATTCTTCCCTTTTTATAATTACAATTTTAGTGTTGCTGAGATGCCAATTTTTTGGGTTCAGGAATCAGAAAATGGATCGTGGCATGTTCCTGTAGCAGGCGATGGTAATGATTCTCCTCAAAGCTGGCTGTGCGTTTCCGGGCCAAGAGCTTGTGATGCTCTTGAAGAAGATTCGTGCATGGAAGGGTCAAAAGACAGTAATGACATTTGCTGCAATAGTAAGTTACTGAGCTTTGGCAGACCAGAAAGTCTTACAAGTTGCAAAAATAAACTCCAGAGCCAAGCTTCTTTTCAAGAATCTGATAATAAAATCACAGCACTGACGTGCAAAAGGAAAGAGAGGTCCCCATCTCCTTCGTATCTACATGTTCCTTGTGACCAGCGCCATCACTAGAATAAATTGGCCCGTTGTAAGCTTATAGAAATTTTGCACCTGCCATGCTATTTGGAAATTCCCAGTGCCCATCCACCCTGTGAAGTTAATCTTTGGCTTGTAAGTTGTAACTAGTGCTGTACTGTACACTAACAACACATGGAAAAGAACACTCTAGAGATACCAGCTCATTCCTTGAATGGAGATCGCTATCGGTTCGGTTCCTTTCCCCTGGTGAGAGATGATGATTTTTCTTCTGATTACACTATTTCATTCGGCCGATCCAACTGGGCTTCCATTAAGAGACAGAACTTGCATAAGACATGAATGTTGCAAAATCTTTTCAAGAAGTGTATCTCCTCCCAATTGCCCATCTTTCCCCTTTACAACTGCTGTGTATCGTCTGTGTTAGGCTATGAGCATTATCTTACGCGTATCCTCCGTCACATTGGCAATGCAATGCCATTCTGCTTAACCGGCCAGTAAGAAATGCGAGGATTTTCCAAGCAAGAACAGAATTGGACAATCAAATTGGCCAGTAAAGAAAAATACAAGGTCGAGCCCGACCGTTTCAAACTACTCTACCTTCAAAGCATTGGTTGAATTCCATATTTATCATATCTTATCAAAGGTCTGAGCCGCGAGCAGTGGGTTAGCTGTGTCATAAAAAGAAGGATAAACAAATAATAATAGTGAAAGAAATCCTTGAAGTCGAATTTATAATTTTAGAGATTATATTTAAGTAGTTTTAGAAATTATTCAAAACGTATAAAATATAGATTTTCTATATAATTTAGAATTGCAACTTAAGATTTGGGAAATTCTAGTTTTCTATCTTTTATTACACGCCGGCGTCACAAAATCTCTCCAATATACATAAACTAGGAGTCCGCACGTTTTGCATTATAAGAACACCAAACATAATTATAAAACTATTGAAACCACGTTGCATTTCGCTCCTCTTTATTTTCCATACAACCTAATTAGAAGCATAAATATTCATCATTACATCAAATGATTGAAACATGGCATCATCAGAAATAGGTAAGGATTTTCCAAAGCACGATATATAATCATTCTTATAATTATTACATCACATACTTAACGAGACCGGGGATGTGAGCATTCATCATATAATCCTCCCAGTCGATGCTCGTAGGATCAAAGCTGAAGACATTTGTTTCAGGACAAGATGCTATTTGCAACTTCTCTGAATTCTTGTCATCAAATTTGTAGACAATAATTTGTTTTCTTCAATACAATTATCAAAACAATACGATGGAATACAACAGCCTGAATAAAACAACACAGGCAATTTGAGTTTTCGATCAAGAACAACACAGGCATCTCTGTATTTTCTGAACAACAACATATTCACCAAATGCAATGCCTGGGAGGAAAAGAACGATAGGAAAAATAAAATAAAATCAGTACGATAATCAGCTTGTTTAAGATCGTTTGGAACAGTAAAATGGAATTATATTACAGCAAATCAATAAATTAACCTTCAAAGGAAGCAGGAAACGAATGGCCACGTATGCTTAGAAGCCATCCATACTTGTTAAAATGGCTAGTTTTTTAACTTTTACTCTTGCTCCTTTTCTGTTAATCCATGGATTTTTCATAAAGTAACGTATGTAAAATCAAGAAGATTTGTAAGTTTTACGGGGTTTCTCAACGAAGAGCCCACATGATAAATGATTCCTGAAGTTTTCTGGCCTGCATGTTCTACCATGGCCACGATAATAGCATTGACAACCATGTCGGCTGGTACCTGCAAAATAATCAAATATATTCATTTAGTTGAGTTCCTGGAGAGTAAGATCAATTAAGAAATCAGTCCAAGAGGAGAAATTATTCAACAATTCTTGTCTCACCACATCAATAGCTGATTTTGGATTATTGGAAATAAAACATTTCAAGTTGCCTTTTCCATAGCCAGCAAATTAAGCAATCAATATTTCTGCCAATGGATGCACGTTGCACATTAGTGACATGATGAGCATATATGAAATTATTGTTTCTTAATTATACGTAATAAATAAGACCCTAGACCTTCGATGCAGCCAGGAAATGGATCTTTGTAGGTGCTGGATACCATGGTGGGACGTATAATGGCTAATGGTAAATCATCCTTGAAATGCATCAGAAGCATCTCTCCCGTTGCCTTTGTAAAAACGCAAGTGTTTGGTCATCCATAAAGTCTTGCCCTCTTTACGTGGCAAGAGAGGTTAATTAGATTATATATATAAGATAAATTAGAATCGTCTATAATTAGTTCCTCGTTCCACATATTTATTTGTTTAGGGAATTGAGTAATATATTATTTAAGGCAAGATTCAAACTTATTAATTAGCCCTCACTCCCAACAGTATAATCAAAGTCAATAAACCACACACACTACCATTAATTAATGAAACTTATCCTTGAATTAATTAATAATTTTTTAAATATTAATCCTATAGTTCTTAAGAAGATTTTATACGTCATTAGCTAATGGGATTAAATGGATTTCTCAGTTCTAGAAGCTTTTATGTAATGTTATCACCAAAAAACTATGAGATGAAAAGGTGGACTTTCTTAGCTATTTAGGCCACAATGAGAATTTCTGAAAACCAAGAGGGATTTAAATCATAAGGGCCAGAGTGAAAATCACTAATTATGTAGTGGCTAAAGTGTAGTTTACCATTTTTTATTAGAGATTCCTTCTCAAAGCCAAAATCCTTCATTGCTGATCTAACATCACAATCTGCAGCACTTTCTAATTGGAGTTGATATAATTTTTCTCTCACCAATTTATTTTAAATACCAATATCTATTTTATTGGCACCCTTCTTGGCTTTTCCATGGGAAATGGCTCTTCCAATATTATTCCTGCATCTTCGCCACACACATACGCTGCAAAAAAGCACAAGAGTACTGTTAATACAAATCAATTTAATTGCTACAATTAACAAAATAAAAATTGCAATATATATTTTTACGAGAGAGAGAGAGAGTAATAGCTTCACATATGATTAATTTTCAAAGACAAACAAATTCAAACAGTTATTGGATCATCCAATTGTGCCTGTGATCATGCCATGAGGATTCATAATTTCACATAACATTTACGGCCATAAAAAACGAAAGTAACAGGAAAAAGAGGCCAATTGGTCATCATGCATGGAAATCAACAAAAATAGAAGCAGTCGACAAGTTAAAGAGAGGTATCCAGATTTGTGCTTAATTACCAATGGATACATGGACGAGCATCTTAATATTAACACATTTCTTGCAAAATCCAAGACATGGAGATCTCCCATTGTATTGATGTCTACTGCCACATCGTATCTTTAAAACATCACAGGCCATAAAAGAAATTTAGTTTTGAATTAACAAGTAATTATTAGAGTAGAAAACACTAGGAGTGCAATTACTTGCCCGTCATCACCTTTCATCAGAGTTGGTGGTGGCAGCAGAATTAAGGACAACATCAATTTCTCTCCACATTTCATCCTTCAAAGAAGAGTCTTACACGCCCGTAAGAGATGTCACCAGGGATGGGAGTTGCCTCAGACTTGCACCATGTTTCTCCCTTAAAACCCTGAACAAGTCCTTCCCAAATGACCTATTCATGCAGTAGAATTAATTAGCCCTGATAATCTTTAGAAATTCAATGATTCTCCATGTTGTATCTAATCTGATCGTCATTTCAGTACGTCGTCATGGAGACGTTCTCTAGCAGAGGTGGCATCTGTAGCTTTTACAAGAAGGTAAAATCTCTTCAGATTCGGTTGGATACCCTCAATATTTTCTCAACAAAAACTGCATCAAACAAAAAATCATTAACCATGCCTTTAACATATATAAAATCTCAATGAAGAGAGAAGAAGATGCCTGCACACTCTTTGCTAGATACCCGTTGCACCAGTGACCAATACGGTCTTCTCCTCAAGAAAGTGTACTACTCTTCCCAACTCCATTAGATCAGAGAAGAGAGTTAACTATTAGATCAGAGAAGAGAGTTTACTATGTGTTTAATAAGTAAAAGTATATTTTTTTATTAGCAAAACTTAAAACGCATGGAAAAATTACTGTATCTTTTCATTGCCTTATATTTTCATTATATTAATAGTTTTAGTTTTTTTTTTACACATGTTTTTTTTTCTTTTCTCATGAATGACTTTTTTTTTTAAAAAAAATTATATGTTTTTTTTTCAAAATAATTTTTGTTAATTTTTTTCTAATATTGAACTAGCTAAGAATTTACTTATCATTAAAAAAAAATTATAAATTGCTACAATGTTTTCTTAAGGTCAATTGAGATGTATTTACTTGAAAAAATGGATTGGGATTTAGAAAGATTTTTTTTATTTTGTTTTTTGGATTGATTTATTGATGTTTTGAGTTGAGAGATTGATTTATTGATATAGTAATAATATTTATCAGTGTTTTTAAGTGAAAATAGATTGAAAAAAAAAATTTTAGATAAAAAAATCTCGAAATCAAATTTCCAACCACCTATCCAATATTTTTTCCCTTCTTTTTATGATTTTTTTTTCAAGATGGTCCTTTTCATTTTTTTTATATTACATTGGTTAAAAATTTAGCTTTTTAGTTCTTTTTATAAAAAATATTATAGATTACTACAATACTTTTCCCACATGGTTTTTGTTTTGGTACAATATTTCTCTATATATTTTTTTAAATTATCTTTGTTGATTTTTTTTAATATTGAGTTGGTTGAAAATTTAACTTTAGCTTTCCCTACATGCTTTTTTTTTCATTTTTCATTTTTTTCCCAAAATTATCTTTTTTTTTAGAATTATTTATTTTTATTTTTTTTAATACTAAGCTGGTTGAGAATTTAGTTTCGTGATTCTAAAACACTATTGATTGCTACAATATTTTTTCATATGATTTTTTTTAAAATTATTTTTGTTAATTTTTTTTCATATTAAGTTGATTAATAATTTAAATTTATAGTTTTTTTTAAATATTATGAATTACTTAGTGTTTTCCCACATGTTTTTTTATTGATTTTTTTCTAAAATTATCTTTATTGAATTTTCTTTTCCTGAGCTGATTAAAAATTTAGCCTTGTAGTTTTTTTCTTTAAAATACCTTTGATTGCTAAGGTGTTTCCCCCATATGATCTTTTTTGTTATAATATTTTTTAAAAAAATTATGATTTTTTTTTATAAATCCATGACAACGCACAAACATGTCATAAACCCACGATAACGCACAAGCCCACGATAACACACGAGCATGGAAACTAGTGATTTCTATAGAACATGTGCCCAGGGTGGAGGTTTAGGGGTCAAATTAAAAAAAGAAGTTGTTAAAAAGGGGAAAAAGTTAAAATTTACTAATTTTAGAGCAAAAAAATAAGGCCATTTGTTTCACGAAAAGTGATTTCATGTAAATAACTTTCCAAACTTTCTTGTACTTATTTGTTATTAGAAAAAATGATCATCCAAAAATACTTTTTAATCAAAGAAAAATTTGACCTGATTTTTAGAAAAGAGTTTTTCTTTTTATTTTAGATGAAAAATAATTTCTAAAAGTTGTGAAAAAATTAAAAATTTTGTATTAATTGCTGATTATATTAAATTTGATCCTTAAATTTTTGATTGCTATATATTTTGTTTTGATTTTTTTAATTTCATCACTTAGAATTTGATTTAATTTTATTTTTATATTGACTTTGGTTTTTATTTTTATAGTTGGTATGCACTTTTATCTTATTATTTTTTAATTAAAATTTTTTATCAATCAAATTTGATTCGTTATATATTTTATTTGAAATAATTTATAAAATTATAATTATAATTATAATTATAATTATTTTAATTTTATCATCTTTTATTATCTATTAGATTTGATCTTTATTATTTTGATTGGCATTTATTTTATTTGAGATAATTTATGAAATTATATATATTTTTTAATTTTATTCACATTTAAAGTTTTAATTTGTAAGACTTGTTTTTAATTATTTTAATAAAATTTTAAAAAATAAAATATTAATAAGTTATTTCCAGCTTATTTTTCATGACATAACTAGAAAGTTTTTTTAATTTATTTTTTATGACACTAAAAAATATAAATAAATTATTTTACTTTAAAAAAAATATTTAAAAAAAACTAAAAAAAATTATTGGCCTTATTATTATTCAAGGCAAAGGAGGGTCAAAACCCTTTCTAGCCACCCCCATTAACCTTACATGTGTTTAAGGAACTTTTGGAAATATGGTAAAAATCGTATATAAAAGTTAATTTTTTTAAAAATTTAAAATTAATTTTTTATATATATTTTAGATTATTTTAATGTATTGATTTTAAAAATAATTTTTTAGAAATAAAAAAATATTATTTTAATATGAAAAATAATTTAAAAAACAAATATAAATACATTTCCAAGCAGACCCGTACCCGATAATAAATAAACGATTAATATTTTTCACCAGCACACTTTTATAATGAATATGTATTTCAACTTGCAATTATTGGATGGTGATTTGGGTGTGCAAGTTTGCGACATGATATTTGAACGCAGTATATAGTCTAAGCCAAAAAAAGACGAACATTTAGTTGCAATCTGGAAAGTTTTGAGGAGCTGACGATATATATATATATATATATAAGAATCTAGTCATATGGTGAGCTTATAGATCACATCAGGTTCTTGATCCTAAGAAGTTAACAACATCGTAACAATGCCAAACGTTTGGCTCCCAAATTAATAATATTTACATCCAGACTTTAAAACAGTTGGGTGAGAAGGTTTGACATTAAAAAGGTGAAAAAATAAAATTGAAAATATTTGACAACCTAGCTAGAACTCATCTTCATGTGCATATATACAGGTAGTAAAAAATTAAGTTTAATTTTTTTTTATATTAAAAAAATAATATTTTTCTTATTTATTTTTTTTTAAAATTATTATCTTACATTAAAAAAATATAATTTTTTTGTTATGAATATAGAATATATATGTTAAAAAATTTTAAATCCTATGTTGAACAAATAAAACATTCTATAATAAATTTTGAAATGAATTAATAACCAATTTAAAAATATAAAAAAATAGGTATCTTTGTATAGAAAAAAACATAATTTTTTTTTAAAAATCTCTAGCATGTTTTTACCTTGATAAAATTTAGGTTAACTGGATGAGTTAATTAATTTATTTAAAGATTTTAAATGAAATAGACATGTCCAATATTATAATCACCAAGACCTAACCTTTTTGGGTTAATCTCAATAATAAAATTTAATATTATTAAGTTTTGCTGGACAATAAAACTAATACCTGTTGGAATTAATTTGAGTTTGGTTGTGAAGCTAGATGGAATAATTTTTAATATAAAAAATAAAAAAATAACACTTTCAAAAATATTTTTTAACTAAAAACCAGCAAAAACAATATCTTTTAAAATATAATATTTTACACCGACATACGTTTATTTTGAATATATATTTGAAGCTGATTGGGAAATTATTGGAAAGTAATTTGGGTGTACAACTTTACGATATGATATTTGAACCCAGTTCATAGTCGGAGCCAAGAAAATATAGAAGACGAACATTTAGTTGTAATCATGTTAATTAAATCCTCTTAAATAAATGAAAAAGAAAATTTCGATGAAAAAAGACAATGGAATCTCTCCTTTTCTTGAATAATTGTTACACATCAATTTTTTTATAAACAAAAATTAAATATTTTTTTAATAAAATCTTAAGCATATCATCAATCTGTAATGGTCTAGAAGGACGACACGTGGAAAGGGATCTTCTATCTTGAACAGAACAGCGGAGCATCAAGAAGAGAGCAGTGTCAGGGCACCGAGTATGATATTACAGGAAGTCTCCGTCAAGAATAAAATCCTTATTTTAAATTCAAACTTAAAAAAAATTTCGTTCAATAAAAGTCTAGGAAGTAGGTCAAATCCCTCTGCATTTAAAACAATTTAAAGTGGAAGGATTTTAAGTTTACTTTTTGGATTTTAAAAATATTATTTTTTTTATTTTTTTCTTATCTTTAAATTATTATCTTTAATGTTTTTAGATGATTTTAATGTATTAAAAACAAAATAATATTTTAAAATACAATAGTTACCACACCCTTAACTACCGTCATCAACGCCCTTTATTAGCGATGCTTCTGTCTTTTTTTGTCTTTGTTGCAACCAAAATACTCTGTACGGTTAATATTTATCTATATATATTTTTATGTTTTAAAAATATTTAAAATTTTTTATTTTATACTTTAATTTATTAGTTTTTTAATATTTTTTGATCATTTTAATACATTAATGTTAAAAATAATTTTATAAAAAAAATATTATTTTAATATATTTTTAAATAAAAAATATTTACAATCATAATAACAAACAGTCTATAAAAAACCAACCAGATCGCCTCTGTCTGTAACATCATCTGCCTCCATTTTCAAGAACAACTTGGGAAACTCACGAATGGACCACTTCACAGGTCGAGGATTCGTTATTCTCATCAAAGGTTAAGTTCACATTGAGAATAAAAAAAAAATAAAAAAATAGAGATTTAAATTTAATAAGAAAATCATTTTAATTTACCGGAACCTTCAGTCTTTGATTAACTAACTGATCTTTATTTAGACTGCCCACATTCGAAGGGGTAAATTTACAAAAGAAAATAAACCTTTGACTTGTTTCAACCCAAGATAGTAAACTGGACAACAAATCCATAAATTACCACTTCAAAATTACTTCATCTAATATATATCCAAGTGGCATGAATGACCTAGTTGGCTCCACACATTTGAACACAAATTAACATAAATATTGGAATCAAATTTCATCAATCCGCCTTTGTCTTACAGATAATGTGATCAATTGCCAATCATAAATCCATTGCGTGGAAAATTGAAATTAACATAATCATTACAAATTCTCAAAAAATTTTAAAAAATAATAATCTTAAAATAACTATTTCATCACATGTTTAACAAGACCAGGAATGTGAACATTTATCATGTAATCTTCCCAATTAATGTTCTTCGGATCAAAGTCGAACATATCTGTTTCATGACAGGTCTCCTTGGATATTATTCGTAACTTTTCAGAATTTAGATCATCAAATCTGCATAAAAATAAAAAAATAATTTATTTTTTTCAATTGAATTACATAAAAAATATTAATTATTAATTGATTAGCCAAATACAACACTAAAAATTGTGTGCACGTACATGCCCTCGAAGAACACATACGGTTTATAAAGGTCTGCCAACCGCATCACCAATTTTACTCTTCTATCAAGAACGGTGTACATGTCTTGATATTTGTTAAACAACAATATATTGAACAATTGCAATGCCTGTGAATTAAAAAGAGAGAGAAAAAAACACAATATATATCAGTGAAAACAGCATTTAAAAATGATAAGGAAAATAGATAAATTAACTAAATCAAGTTTAATTAAGATCCAGCAACATTAAACCTTCAACGGTAGGAGAAAACGAATGGCCATGTACGTGTAGAACTTGGACATGCTGCTCAAAACAATTCCTTTGCTAATTTTTACTGACTGCCCCTCCTTATTAACCCATGGATGTTCACTGAAATAGCGAAAAATAAAATCATGAAGATTTGAGACATTTACAGGATTTCTGAACGACGAACCCAAATGATAAATGATCTCCGAGTGCTGCTTGGCGCGTGCTACCATGGCAACTATAATGGCATTGACAACCATGTCAGCTGGTATCTGCATTTTCAGAAAAAAGTTAGTTCTAAAATTCTAATAATTCTCAATTAAGACCACCATTGATTTTTAGAATAATATTTACACGTCTTATCATTTTTTATTTTTTATGAAAGGAGAAAGGGAGAGGGATCTTATTACCACGTCAAGTGTTGATCGTGGTCCGGAAATAAAGCATGTAACTCTGCCTTTACCGTAGCCCACAATTACGCTGTCAATAGTTCTGTGAAAGAGATCGGCAAGACATGGAGGTTAACATGAGATAAGAGATTTAGAAAATCTTTTTACGTATTCGATGAATAAATTCACCTGACACCTTCAATCCAACCAGGAAATGGCTCTTTGTAAGTACTAGCTACCATGGTGGGGCGTATAATTAGTAATGGGAAACTATCTTTGAAATTCACTAACAGCATTTCTCCCATTGCCTTGGTAAATACGTAAGTGTTTGGCCATCCGAAAAGCCTTGCCCTGCAACATCAGATTAAGAGAAAGAAATTACATAAAGAAAATCTCAATTTCATTCTATTTGCTGTAATTGGGTCTTATTAATTTGCATGCTCACTGTGTATCTATCTAGATTCTTAGCTTACCACGTCAAAAGAAAAGAAAAAAGAAGAAAGAAGTACCGCTCAATGCCGAAATTCTTCATAGCTGAAGTAATTTCTTTCTCGGGAACATCTTCTAATTTGAGTTCATTTATTTTTTCTTGCACAATGTTCTTTTCAAAGTTGATATCAACTTTCTCGTCCCCCTTTTTGGCCATACCCATATGATATGGTTGCTCGAGTATAAGCCCAGCATCTTCGCCGCACACATAAGCTGAACATAGCGTAAACAGATCAACATAATTTTTTTTTTTGATTTACGTGGGGTGTTCGGGCCAGGTTACGCGCACCACGACTAATCCCCACGGCCCACTGAATACCCTGCAAACCTAGTAGGCATGTAAGGCACCGCGGGGATGACAGACATGTACGTCAGGGCTCGAATCCAGGTGCAGTGGAAGGAGACAAGCCCCTTTCACCGCTAGGCCAAGCTCTAGAATGCCAGATCAACATAATTTAATTGCATGAGCTGGGTATATATGCTGATATTGAGGAATCAAGTCTAAATGATAATTAGACTAATTAATGAGAAGTCGATGAAGCTGTCTAATTAAATTAAACTGTACGTACCGGTGGATACATGGACAAGCATCTTTATTTTAACACATTTCTTTGCAAAGTTTAAAACATGCAAGGCTCCCAGTGTATTGATGCCTAGGGCAACATCGTATCTTCAGGAGCACGCACGTCCATACAGAAAAAAACAAAAGAATTAGTTTGTGTTAACATTCTAATAAATAAGGAGATCATAGATTATTATTACCATAGTTTTGTATTTTTACCTTTCATCAAAGTTGGTGGTGGCAGCAAAATTAAGCACGACATCAATTTCTCTCCACATTTCATCCTTCAAAGAAGAGTCTTTCACTCCCAAGTCGTCGTAGGAGATGTCACCAGGGACAGGAGTTACTTTTTCTGATATAAAGGAATGCAGACCTGCACCATGTTTCTCCCTTAGAATCCTAAACAAGTCCTTCCCAATGACCTGTTCACGCAGTGGAATTAGACCCAGATAATCGTTAGAAATTAAATGATTCTCTATGTTATTCCTTTGATTATCGTTTCAGGGGCATTTTTAGTACCTCATCACGGAGACGTTCAGTAGCAGACTTGGCATCTGCAGCTCTTAGAAGGAGATAAAATCTCTTCACATTTGGTTGGACCCTCAATATTTTCTCCACAAAAACTGCACCCATTAAACAAAAATGTTAATTATTCAACATAAAATCTCCATAAAGAGAAAGGTAGAGAGAAGATGCGTACTCTTTGCTAGATAACCAGTGGCTCCTGTGACCAAAATGGTCTTGTTCTCAAGAAACTGCAGTATACTTCCCAATTCCATTAGTTACACAAGATTTGATGTGAAGATATAATCAAAGAAGGATATTTCACGCACTTGTATGTGTTTTGAAGGATGAAGGATAAATATCGAAAGACAAAGATGACTCTGTATATTGGGAGTATTTATATAATAATTTTCGTGCACAAACGGGAGGTACAACTTTGAATTCACCAATATTGATATCTAGATAGGACAGCTTACCAACTAAATCCAGGCACATGGGAAAAGGAACGACGTTGTAGTATACTTAATTTAGATTCTACATTTCGTGTGTATCTGATATTTGCCAAGATGTGAGCCAAACTGCACGAACACTATAAACTAATTCGAATGCTGTTGTGATAATTCATCTGACTTTTTGCACATGGGTTCAGATAACTGGGAAAAAGTCATCCATTCTGGATTTTGTTTTTTTTTTTTAGGTGGCTTGCAAAATTAATTGGCTCATCTTTTTTTTCCTTGCCCATGATGTGAAAACTAGATTTTAGGTCAGCAGTAGTATTCGCTTCACGTCACTGAGAGCCTGATACACTTCAACGAGTCATGGGCTAATGTGTGGTCTTCCAAGCTACTTCCATTGAATAAGGACACTTTACTCTGGATTGGTAAAGTTGACCCATCTACCTCCCAATTAAGACTAATTCCAAATCTTTCTACTGATGTACGTGCTCTCTATTGAATAGTAATTAGAAAAATACTTCTAATATATTAAATTTAAAATAAAAAAAAACCATCTTAAAGTTCAATTTCCTAAATAAAAGTTAAACTGTCAAACACAGGTAACAAATTTAACATTTTCTCTCATTTTATGCCATGATATGTGACGTGGCATTCATCATATAGTAGTGGAGTTGATTTGATATGTGACGTGGCATTCATCATATAGTAGTGGAGTTGATTTGGCCATGTCCCAAGCACGATAGGGAAATTTTTTTTACATGCCTCATAAATGATAGGAATTAATTCCACCAAGAAAGCAGTGAAGATTTATAGGCCAGACATGAGAATTTTGGGAGTGCGTGTGGCTGTGTGTGGATGGTAATTTTCTATTGGGTTTCTTGGAAGCACGGTGTATAATTGTTTAAAATATATATTACAATAATATTTTTTTTAAAATATTTTTAATATTGATATTTTCAAACGATTTCAAACTAATGAGGATAAAGAGACAGTGCTAGATGCATGATAAATAGAATTAAGGTCTGTTTGTTTGCAGAATTTTTTTTATAAAAAAAAGTGGTTTTTTTAAAGTAAATTTAAAAAATTAATTATTTTTTGATATTTAGTAGTGTCATGAAAAGTAAGTTATAAAATAAATAAGCTGAAAAATAACTTATTGATGTTTTTTTTCAAGTTTGTAAAAATAATAAGAAACAAATCTTATAAATTAAAAAATTAAATGAGAATGAAATTGAAAAAAATCTAATTTCATAAATTATCTCAAATAAAATAAATAATGATCAAAATAATATAAATTAAATTTAACAAATAAAAAAAATTAAAAGATGATGAAATTAAAATAATAATAATTAGAATTTCATAAACTATTTTAAATAAAATAAGTAATCAAAAGAATAAGGATCAAATTTGATTGATAAAAAAATTTAATTTGAAAAATTAAATAAAAATCATAAAAATAAGGATCAAAGTTAATATAAAAATTAAATTTTAAAAAATATATTTTTTTAAAAAAATTCAAATAAAATATATAATAATCAAAAGTTTGAGGGTTAAATTTGATATAATTAGCAAATAATAAGATATTTTTATTTTTTTAATTTTTAAAAATTATTTTCCATTAATTAAAAAGTATTTTTTATTAATTAAATTTTTTAATAATAAATAAAAATATAAAAGTTTAAAAAATAATGTTTTAATTTTTTTTCAAGAAACATAACCTAAATAAAAATATACTTCTATTGTGAATAGACATGTGAGAGGCATGACAACCATAATGGATGAAAGTGTTGATCCATTGTACTTTTACAAAGGAAGAGTAAATTATTTTTATTAATATTTATATTTAGATTATTTTATATATAACTTGATTAATATTACAGATTCTAAATTTAATAACCATAAAAATTTTAAGAGATTCTAAATTTAATAATTGATCTTTTAGTAAAAAATATTATTTAAAATAAAATATTGTTTAACATGTAATATTTACTTGTTAATTGCATTTTAAATGTTGATTTTATAAATATTAATGAGATTGAAAATAATTATGATGATTAAATTACAAAGAAACATGATAGTATTTTATAAGACCTCAATGAGATTGGCTAAATTATATTGATATTTAATTTAAAGTTTGTTCTTATGGATATTAAAAAATTTAATGTGTTTATTTCACAAAAACAAATATGTTGTTGATTTATAATTTATATAAATATTAAATATAATTAATTAGATATTTCCTGTAAATTTTGCATTTGAATTTTTTTTAGATTTATCTGGTCAATCCAGCCAACCAATAACACAATGATTGTGCCAAATAAGATTTAAAAACCATGTTATGACCAAAGACACATTTTCCTTCATGTCTCCTACAATCATTCTCCTGTTGCCTATGTAAATACGCAAGTGTTTGGCCATCCATACACGTTTGCCCTGAATGCCTATGTAAATACGAAAATGTGTCTTCGGTCATGGGTCGGCTAGCTGGATTAACCACATCAATCAATTCTGATCAAACCCATATCACATGTCAACTTTACTTACCTAACAGGATGTTTATGTCATGTCTAGCTCGGCACTAAAATTTGTACTTCTTCGCTCCTATTTTTATCTTCTTTTTTCTGGTAGCAATTGAAGTCCCAAAGATTTAATTATAATATAACAGGATGTTTATGTCATGTCTTAATCCTCCTAAAGCATTTCACAGTATATATGCAGATCAACTTTGATCAGAGACCATATCCAATACAATGTCAAGTATTTTTTTTCCTGCTAATTAACTGTTACCAAACCTTTTAAATTTTCCTGGAAGCCATCCAACTTCACTTCGTAGCCATCAATTAATCTAGATGGAAGCTCAGCAACAAAACTTCATGCAATTGCTCCTCGTGAATTGTTGGAATAAATCAATGATTTGATCCTATTAATTATGGATAGTTTTTATAGGAATATTTGTATCAATCTTACCTGTAACTTTGGATTAACTATGTCCCCTGAATATCTTTTCGTATGCGTGTTGGTTTGATGGCCAGGTATTAACGTTAACGTAGAAGCTTTATTCATGGAGGGCTGCTACCTGCCTTGCAGTTGAGGATTTACGTCGCCACGAATAGCAAATGCGTGACTAATTTCTCTTCTTCAGATTAAAAAGAAAAAGGCAACCATTTTGCATAAAACCACAAAATTAATGAAAATCTCCTGCATCATTAACTATGGTTAATCCCTTTTTATTAATCAGTGAAAACCATTTTGAAATGTTTCTAATAATCAACAAAAAGGAACCAGAAAGAAGGAGGACTATCCCATGTATGATGCAGGCAGTGTTTCTACTTTCTTGGCTGACTTAAATGGTGTTCGGTCACGGGATTAAAGGCAACGAAATAGAGAAGGCGAGTAGCAGTTCTGTACACACGACTATCAAAGTCCTTTAGCGCTTAGTACATTTCTCGGCAAAACATGTGCCCTTCTCAGCTCCTATTGAGTCGATACCAAGTGCAACGTCATGCCAGAATTAAAACCGAGAAAATAGCTTTTTATGTCTTCTCCATAAAAACTGCTTTGATCATTGTAAGAAAAGATTAATCATCCATGTTGTAATCAAATGTAAAGAAAGCAATGATGTCCCAAAATTTGAAGCATTGGGAGTAAGGTTTATATATATTTGGATAATTAATTAATTTCTTGGTGTTGAAAATTATCAATTCTCCTTAACTAAGGTAGCTGGTATTTATATATATATATATATATAAAATCCTATTTTGTGATTTTAAAGACTCTCTTATGTTTAAGTAGATATTTCTTTAGAGAAAATATAATAATTTTTTAGAGAGAGATTCCAAAAATAAATATGAAGCATAAAATAATGATTCATCAATAAATATTTAAAAAATTTATGGTGTATTTATAGCTCACGAGTCTTATATTTTTATAAAGAGAAAGGATTAAAATGTTATTTTTTCCTAATAGTTTTAATTAAAAAAATATCTTTAATATATATATATATGTATATATATATATATTAAAGATAAATATTCCTTATACAAATAAAAATATATCAGATTCTTAGATCATTTTTACACATCTAAAGGTATAGTAAAAGTAAAATCTAAATTGTAACTGAATTGGGAAATTAATCAACAAATATTAATGCAACTTTTACATGGGAACTGAGATTTTTTTTAGGTTGAGTCCATGTAATTGGGTTTATATATATATATATATTGTGAGCATATGAAATTGAGCTATTTTCTAAAGAGAAGGATAAGCTCGTGAAGACTAAGCTCTTCTCTGTAGCTAAACCTAGAACCAGTCACGTTACGTTACTGAGATCATAGGTTTTTAAGCCTTCACTGGGTTTTGGAGACCTTTAAATTTGAGTTTACGAGAGCAAAACAAAGAAAGAGGATGTGAATTATTATACTCTTTGCTAAAAACCTATTTGCACCTGTGACCAAAATAGTCTTGTCCTTGAGAAGCCAGAACTCCATTGCAAGAGAAGTAAGATAGAGATGGAAGTCTAAATTTTTTTGTGTTGATATGAATCTAAACACAAATGCTTACCTAGCACTACTATTTCACATTTATATAGCGTGGTGGGGAAAGAGAGAGGGAGGGAGCCCATTTGCCGATGATCATCATTTGAAAACGTATTTTACCACCCCAGGAAAGTGGATATCAGTGAGGTAGTCTTCCCAGTCAATTGTCTTGGGATCAAAGTAAAACATGTCGGTCTCTAAATTGTTCTCCCTAGCTGCCATTCGCAACTTCTCTGTGTTCAAGTCATCGAAACTGCATCCGAGATGCGAGCATATTATAAGAATTATACTGATCATGAAATGGTTAATTTTGTAGATTGACAGCAAGATTAATGAAGAATAGACTTACACTCCCTGGAAGAACAAGTATGGCCTGTAAAGCTCCACTAATTTCATCACAAACTTGATCTTCCTATTGAGAACACTATACTTGTCCTCAAAGAAATGGCAAAATGCCGTATTTGCTAATTCTAGTCCCTGTTAAAAAAAAAAAAACAAGTGATCGAGAGCAACAAATTGATTGATATGGAGGTATTAATTCTGGTGAATGTTTGAGCAGATTAACCTTTAGCAAAAGCAAATAAAGAATAGCCATGTATCTGTGGAAGCTAGCCATGCTGCTTAATACTTTAACCCTGCCAGCCTTGACAAGCTTCCCATCCTTACCAATCCAAGGTTTATTGGTGAAGTAATTAAAGCCACAATCTTGAAGATTAGTGTATCACATAGGATTTCTTACTGACGATCCCACTTGATAAATTGCATTCTCGGATGGTCGATTAGCATGAGCCACCATGGCCACAATTATCGCATTCACCACCATGTCAGCTGGTATCTGCACAAGGTTATGTCTCAACATTTCATGTATTTTTCTTTCCCTTGTTACCAATTGAATATATATTCAATTCTTATCAAGATGACTGAAAAATGACTTGACCAGCTCACCACATCAACGATTCCTGTAATACCCCCGAGGAAGCGTGTTAGTCTTCCTTTCCCATAACCAACGACTAGACTATCAATTGTTCTAAAACACAGATAAGTTTAATTAATTACAGCATTGCTTTTAGGACCATTAATTTTCACCAAAACAAAACAAAATGATTTTTTTATCCTTAAATGTACCTGACACCTTCAACCCAATCGGGGAAAGGTTCGTTGTATGTGCTGGTAACAATGGTAGGGCGTCTGATGACCACGGATAAATCTTCCTTCAAGTGTCCTACAAGCATCTCTCCCATTGCCTTTGTAAATACATAGGTGTTTGGCTATCCATACACCTTAGCCCTAAATGCCATTAATTTTGTCAGGTTTTTTTTAATCACAATCCATATCTGTCACATATCACTTTTTCAGAACAAGTTAACATCTATATTATTATATTATCGTCAGCCCTTCATTCTTGCATTTATTCTTTGCTATGTAAGTGCATTTATCGACGAGCAGGCATCAGGGTGTCCTTCCTTCCGGGTCCCACTAAGACTTGAAGTGCTATGTATCTTTGGTGGAGCTTTTTTTTTTCTTTATTAATATCGTAATAGCAAAAATAAAAATTTCTTCCGACAAAATATCACAGTTAAAGAAATTATTGTTAAGATGCTGGCATGCAAACCAGACAAGACAAAAGGGTAAGAGATAAGATAAAATAAGAAACGACACACAAGAATTTACGTGGTTCACCCAATTTGGCTACGTCCACGGGCAAGTATAGAAAGAGTTTACTAAGTAATGTGGGAATACAACTTCTCTCTATTAATAGGAGAACAACAAAATCTCTTTAATAATAGGAGAAAACACCTCACTTACTATCTCACAAATACCTCACAATTTTGTGGGATACTCTCTCTTCATCCTCTCTTCTTTCTCTCTACTTGCTCTCAATTTTCTTTCTTTTGGTGTGTCTATAATGCTTGGATGCATTGCCTATTTATAGACAAATATTCATGCAAAAGACAAGAGCAAGGTAGGTGGCACCAAATTTATGCCTAACCTTGTTGAATAAATTGGTGCCTAACATTGTTGACTTTGTCAACAATGTTAGGGTGGTTTCACATTCCCCCACTTGAAAACTTTGATGAGTTAATCAAGTCTTCACATTTGATCATTTGTGCTTCTTCTATCCTTTCTATACTTGCCATCTTTATGCTGCTTACGTTTCTGTTAGGCCGTAAAAGGATCTGCACCATATATACTTATCAGTGTTGACCGGTTTCATCAAAGCATCTGTTGGGTTTTCCTTTGTGTGAATCTTCTGAAAATCTACACTTCCATCTTCCACCACTTCACGAACAAAGTGATACTGAACATCTATGTGTTTTGTTCTTGAATGAAACGCTGGATTCCTTGCAATATGCAAGGCACTTTGACTATCATAATACAAAAGAATATTCTCTTGTTTGTGCCTGAGCTCCTCCATAAGTTTCTTCATCCATATTGCTTCTTTACAAGCTTGTGTAGCTGCCATGTACTCAGCTTCTGTTGTGGATAACGCTACAATAATCTGTAGTTTAGAAATCCAGCTCACAGCTCCTCCTGCAATTATGAACACATAGCCTGTAGTAGACTTCCTTTTCTCAAGGTCACCAGCAAAATCTGAATCAACATATCCTCTGATAGTAAATTTTGATCCTCCATAACATAATGCAACATCTGAGGTACCCTTGATATATCTCAAGATCCTCTTAATAGTATTTCAATGCTCTCTACCAGGATTTGCCATGTATCGACTAACTGCTCCCACTGCTTGTGCAATGTCTGGTCTTGTACATATCATGACAAACATTAAACTTCCCACTGCTGATGCATACGGTACTTGAGACATCTCCATCCTCTCTGCTTCATTGCTAGGAGACAAACTTGAGGATAATTTGAAGTTAATAGGAAGTGGGGTGGAAATTGGCTTACAATCTTGCATGTTGAAGTGTCGCAAAATCTTTTTCAAATAATTCTTCCGAGAAAGCCAAATCTTCCTCTTACTTCTGTCTCGGTAAATTTGCATCCCTAGAATTGTGTTTGCTGGTCCCAAGTCCTTCATATCAAACTCCCTAGCCAACTGTGCCTTCAATTCTTGTACTCGATCTTTGTTGGGGCCTATCAGCAACATGTCATCCACGTACAACAACCAAATGATGAAATCTTCTTCAAACCTCTTGTAATATATACAATGGTCTAAACTGAGTCTGTTGTACCGAAGGCTAATTATGAAGGAATCAAATCTCTTGTACCAACACCTCGGCGCCTGCTTGAGACCGTATAGAGATTTGTTCAACCTGCAAACCAAGTTCTTCTTGCCTGTTTCAGCAAAACCCTCTGGTTGGAGCATATAAATTTCTTCTCCAAGTTCTCCATAAAGAAATGCAGTTTTCACGTCTAACTACTCCAAGTGAAGATCAAATATAGCATACATTGCCAAGACTACTCTGATTGTCGTAAGTCGTACCACCGGAGAAAATATCTCATTGAAGTCTATTCCTTTTTTCTGAGTATATCCTTTCACCACCAATCTCGCACAATACCTCTCCACTTGATCATTGCCATCACGCTTTATCTTGTAAACCCATTTGTTGCCAATGGCCTTTGTTCCTTGTGGTAGTGAAACAAGATCTTGTGCAGAGCTTCAATCTCTTCTTGCATTGCTGTCATCCACATAGATACATCTGTGCTTTTGATAGCCTCATGGAAAGTTGATGGCTCTCCATCCTCTGTTAGAAGACAGTATGCAATGTTACTTTCAGTAACATATTCTGAGTGCCAAGCCGGTGGTGTTCTTTCACGAGTCAACCGCCGAACTTCAGGAGTTTCAAACTCTATTTGTTCTTGCTCTTCATGCTCTGGTACAACTTCAGAAGAAACATGATTTTGAGTATTTTCCACATGGACTGCTGTAGTCTCCTTTAGAATGCTATTATGTTCTTCCATTTGCATTTTACCTTCTGCAAATATGACATCTCTGCTGATAACTATCTTGTGGGCAGTGAGATCCCACAAGCGATACCCCTTTACTCCATCAGCATATCCTAAGAATACATATTTTCTGGATTTTGAATCCAGCTTACTAACTTCTTGTGTATTGTACATCATGTACATAGGACTTCCAAATATATGCAATCGAGAATAATCAGCTAGTTTTCCAGTCCACATCTCCATCAGTGTCTTCAGCTCAATTGCAGTTGATGGAGATCGATTTATCACATAACAGGCGGTATTGACTGCTTCTGCCCAGAATGACTTTCCTAGACCTGCAGCCTTCAACATTACTCTTGTTCTTTCTAATAGAGTTCTGTTCATCCGCTCTGCCACTCCATTTTGTTGTGGAGTGTATGCCGTTGTGAACTGCCTTTTGATACCTTCATGTTGACAAAAGTTATCAAATTCATCACTGGTATATTCTCCTCCATTGTCAGTCCTTAAACACTTGATCTTCTTTTCAGATTCAAGTTCCACTCGTGCTTTGAAAGTTTTAAAGACTGTAAGCACATCTGTCTTCCTTCAAATTAGATACACCCAACATCTCCTGGAGAAGTCATCTATGAATGATACAAAGTATCTTGCTCCTCCCAAGGATACAACTGGTGCTTGCCAAACATCAGAGTGAATCAGATCTAAGATGCATTTGCTCTTAGTTTTTGATGTGCCAAACTTCAACCTGTGTTGTTTACTTGTAACACAATGCTCACAAAAAGGTAAAGTAACCTTTGTAAGCCCAGGGAGTAACTTCTGATCAGAGAGAACCTTTAAACCTTTCTCTGACATGTGACCTAGTTTTTTATGTCACATCATCGTCTTCTCTTCTGCAGGACTGGCTGATGCGATTGACGCTTCTGCCTCATGATGTGTTTCTCCCATTAATGCAAATACATTTGCAATTGTCTTTCTTGCCTTTAAAACCACCAGCATTCCTTTGATGATTTTCATAATTCCATTATCTATTCGGATCTTACAGCCAAGACTATCAAATTGAGTTGTGAAAATAGAGTTCTTATTGTGTTGATATAGTCAGTCACCGATGTGGTTTCTGCCATTCGAAGGGTATAAAGTCTCCGCTTTAAGAAAATCTTATTGTGCAAAGACTTAGACTCGTATAGCTTTGTTAGAGTCTCCCATATCTCTTTAACTGTTTTCTTCTCCGCCACACTTGATAATACTTCATCGGCTAATGCTAAATGTATGTTAGCAATAGCATTTCCATCCATCTCATTTCATTTTGCATGTCTTTCCTTAAGATTGCCTTGATTCTCATTTTCCACAATGAGAAATTGCTCCCATTAAACCTCTCAATCTCGTACTTTGCTGCCATTGTATTCACCAAGATCTATTCAACTATCACTATTTCACAAATATGTAATGTATATAGAAATAGTATCGTGTGAATAATACTTCACTAAGTAAGTTCCCAGGAAAGATTGGAAGGGTCACAAACGGTCCCGCTTAAAACCCAATCTCATTAGACAGAACTTTCTAGACTGTATTTAATCACCGCACTGACTTTCTATATACACCAACAGTAACGTCTGTGAACAGCACCGTATGGATGAATAGTGCCGTATACGTGAATAGTAATTATATACACGAATAACTTTTGTGTATTAACAACACCAACCAGGAGGCTCTGATACCACTGTTAAGATGATGGCATGCAAACCCAACAAGACAAAAGGGTAAGGGACAAGATAAAATGAGAAACGACACACAAGAATTTACATGGTTCACCCAATTTGGCTATGTCCACGGGCAAGTATAGAAGGAGTTTACTAAGTAATGTGGGAATACAACTTCTCTCTATTAATAGGAGAACAACAAAATCTCTCTAATAATAGAAGAAAACACCTCACTTACTATCTCACAAATACCTCACAATTTTGTGGGATACTCTTTCTTCACCCTCCTTTCTCTCTACTTGCTCTCAATTTTCTTTCTTTTGGTGTGTCTATAATGCTTGGATGCATTGCCTATTTATAGGCAAATATCCATGTAAAAGACAAGAGCAAGGTAGGTGGCACCAAATTTATGCCTAACCTTGTTGAATAAATTGGTGCCTAACATTGTTGACAAAACATTGTTGACTTTGTCAACAATGTTAGGGTGGTTTCACAATTATTTGTAAGAATAGCTACATGTAAAATCCAATTTCAAAATTAGACGGAACTATACCCTTAAAATTAAACAGGCATGTAACACATGTATGTCTTAACAAAATATATTATTTTTACAAATAAATTACCAGCCGTGCTCTTCTAGTAAAACAATTTTTGCTACTGTACTAATTTCAAAACAAATTCTATTGGTTGGGTGCATGGATATTATTTATATTCTAACCTAATTATTTCTACGCTGGAGATAAAAAAATATAACACAGGAATGTTATATTGTTTTATTAGTTTTCAATTATCTAGATTATCATACTCATTCGCTCGCATGAAAATGGACTCAACTTTATGCAAGCAAGAAAATATTATATCAACAATACCTAATAATTGCTTCTTTTTTTTCATCCTCACGGTATATACATCACTGTTAATTGACATGCTAGAGATCAAAATGCTACGACTTCAAACGTAATGCGTGATTAATTAGGAATAATAAAATTCTTTGAGCATTATTAGATATTATGACTAACCTTTCCATGCCCGTTTCTTCTCTTGACATCCTTAATTGCTTCAGCTATGGCATCTTCAGCTTGAAGTTCATTTAGTTTCTGATCAACCAGTTTCTTCTCTTCATTAATGTCTAATCCACAGACACCATTAAGGTTGTCGCCTACGCCATATGGAGTCTCTAGAATCAGCCCGGTTGTCTCCCCAGAAACAAAAACTGAAAAGGTACCAAATACCTGGAGATTTTGGAAAATATATCTACCGACAGCATAAAAAATATTAGCGTATCTTATAATGTGGGCAAATTCTTAGAGGTGGTGGGATCGGATATTGAACAGATCAATTATCACCACTGACTAGTGGATACATTAACAAGAACCTTTAGTCTGACACATTTCTTGGCAAAACATAAGACATGCTTAGCTCCCATTGTGTTGATGCCAGGTGCAACATCATACCTGCATTAAATTTTCCAAAGAAACAGAAAACCAGTTGCTTCGTTTTTCAGTTCTTGTTGTTGAAATGGACAGAAGAAGAAGGGGAAACAAAGGTAATCGATGATTCCTGCCTACCCTTCATCAAAGTTGGTTGTTGCAGCTAAGTTAACTACAACATCTAATTGACTCCACATCTCTTCCCTCAGAATTGAGTGTTGGGGAATCCGACCGGTGATGTACTGATATTTTTACTCATAGGAGGCCAAGCATACTGACACAATATTTTACGTGGTTCGACAAATCGCCTACATCCACGGGAGAAGCCATTTTATTATGTAGGGAGAGAACAGATTTACAACAATAGAGGAGGAGGAATCATCCCCTCTTTGGCAACTCTCAACCTCACTCTATTTCTCTATTTGCAGTGCTGCAATGGCAGCTACTGCTTGCTGCCATTGGCAGCACACTCTCTCCTACATTTCTCACATCTTTGACTCTTCTTCCTTTCTCTCATTTTGCTCTCTAACATATGCCTCTATTTATAGGCATTCATGGAGGCTATTCCTGGTTTGTTGTCAACATTGGTGGCTACCAACTCTAACTCATTCAATAATGGTGGCCACCAACTCTAGCTCATTCAACAATGGTGGCTATCAATAGTCAATGGTTGGTGCTATCCATTTGTTGCACATGAAATGGCAACCAACCTAACAATCACCCTCTTTGTCATTCATGTGGGGCAACTGTCTTCTTTCTTGTTCAACACAAGCTTGTACCTTACAGCTCTTCCAAGCTTTCCATTTTGAGAGCATCTTTGGCCAAGTTTACAGGTACTCGTCAAACCTTTCAATCATCAGAGTAACCTAAGCATACCTTTTCTCACACAAAAGGATCACTATAACCAGATGGTCTGCCACATCACATCTGAATAGTGTTAACGCTTATCTCTGGAACAACATTTCTCTTTGAGCGTATCAATCATGCTCGGTTCGGAATGATTCATCAAGCCTCACATCAAGGCTTATAACACCCCCTCAAACGGATATTTCAAGTGCGACAGTCATTATTTGAGTATCTCAATATGATCACAAGCTCACTACTCTTCCAAGAGTTTACTCATCCAGGAGTTGCGTCTGCCCTCTATTCCACCCTAGGAACCACGCCTTACTTCTTCATGAGTCTCCCACTCTTAGTCTCAAAAGTTCAGGTAGCTTTCCACCTTTAACCATGAGGGCAGCCCATAAAAGGTTGATCCATATCTGTCTTAATACTCTGAGTATTACAATGCCATAACCGAGCTCACCACCTTGACAAGAGTCAACTTGTTCCCGAAACCTGCGCATGCCCTCTACTCCTTCATAGCAGCCGCGTCTTAATGCTCCACAAGTTATCCACTTATTGTCCAAGGCAAATGTCTTCTAGCTCATTGATCTTTAGCATTGGGGCAATATCCATGAAAGTCAATCCTACATTTGTCTCTATACTCATCATAGCCATTTCATTGGCTATCTATCTATCTACTCCTATCTAGCCATCACATTGGCTCTGGGGCGTTCTGAACTGGGCTCCTTCCACGACCCTCACACCTTTTCCTAAGGTGTCTCCGCTTGTCGTCATACGGCGGTCTAATCATGGGCTCATCTCATAGCCCTCACACCTTCTCCTTAAGGTGTCTTCGCCTTAGACGGTCGCATCCTCCTTTAACTGAGATGCTTTAGAGTGGCTCCATAAATTCTCTAGCACCATGTGGATTATGGGAGAGATCATTACCACTAATTACATAGAAAAAGAAAGTTGTGGTATACACCTCACAATCCTCCATCTCGATTTCTACGTTTGGAGCTTTTATATCTTTCTGCTTAACAGCTCCACCCACACCAACTCCCTTTGGTGTCTTCGCCTTTCATCATAGGCGAGTCGCCTTTTATCACAGGCATTTGCACCCCCTCAATTAGGTGCATCTACAACAGCTCATCTTTCCATCCTTGCATGCATTGAAAGATCCTTGTTTGTTGCCTTTATCAATAGCACAAGAGACTTCTTGTTGTACAACTTTTTCATACAGTCTCTGCTCTGAGCTTCATCTGGGAACTTTTCTTTTCCTTGCACCTATTGTCTCATTATAGTACCTCGTTGGATCCTTCGGATACTCCTACACAATCTCCGTGTGTCCTCGTGCATTTTCTGTTCTCCAGATTTTTCTCTATTCCTTGCTTATGTTTGACAGCAACTCACCCTGTCATAACATCTAAGTCAAAATAGGGTGCCAATCTTTATCCCTTTTACTGTATTTCTCTTCCATTGTTAGGGTCTTCATCAACTCTCCCCTCGAGAAATTACAATCACCGAATCTAACTTTCTTGGAGAAATCACCACTTCATCAGATCCTTGATCATACGGAACCTATTCGTTTCTTTATGCCGTCATCCTGCTAGTCTTCAATAGTTTCATAACAAACTATCACATATACGAAAATAGTACCGTATGGATAATCCTTCCACTAAGCAAGTTCCCAGGAAAGATTGGAGGGGTCACACCGGTCCCGTTTAAAACCCAATCTCCTAGACAGAACTTCTTAAGCCATATCTATTCATCGTACTGTCTTTCCGTATATACAACCATTTGCTAACTTTGTCGCGGCTTTTCTTTACAAGTGATCTAGGATATCCTGGTTTTATACCTGATTTCTCAACATCTGGCGAGACTACCAATGCTCAAATTTATTAAGATTGGTCTTCATCAAATTTCACTATCCACCTCAAAATTATCCACATAATTGGGTGTCCAGAGTGTCTCCAATTTTGCCTTCCCTCAAGGCAATTAAAATTCCTCATATAACAGTTTAACACATGTAATTGGGCAAACATGTATGATTTCTTCTTCATCTCCATCGACCACCATAATGACTATCAGATGCTTCTTGATCGGATAATCTCTCTTTAATAATTCATCACTGCCATTTTTTATCTCAATCTCAATGATCGAACCATACCATTGCATCCGGAACGATCAAATTAGCTAGAAACAAGTCTAAAATCGTTCAAATCGCATATCAGACGGCTGAGATCTCATCAAAACGTCCAGATTTAATCTCAGATCCGGTTGCACATAGACTCCACCACACAGAATCCTATCCATCGGCTCGTGGCTCGGCTCGGCTCGGCTCACTCTCAACTTGCGGCTGGTGACGTGGCAGTGGGTCGCATTATGATGACGTGGGTGCTGACTGGTGTTGACATGTCATGCCACCTGTACATGTCGACGTGTCCGATGATGTGGCGGTTTGACTTGTCAGAGTGCTGATATGTCAGGTGACGTGTCTGATGACTGTGTAGAACTGTTGACGTGGCTGATGATGTGGACAGACACTCCCGCCGGCGCGTGCGACGGTTTTCGACGTCCGATTTCAACGCGGTTTTCACCAGTGGCTTCGTCTCTTTCTCCTCTACACAGTGGTATGGTCAAAACACGATTTTGACAACTTTTATTTTTTAGCAAAATCAAATATCACTTTAAACCGAAAGCTCTGATACCAATTGTTGGGGAATCCAACCAGTGATGTACTGATATTTGCTCATAGGAGGCCAAACACACTGACACGATATTTTACGTGGTTCAGAAAATCACCTACATCCACGGGAGAAGTCATTTCATTATGTAGGAAGAGAACAGATTTACAACAATAGAGGAGGAGGAATCATCCCCTCTTTGGCAACTCTCAACCTCACTTTATTTCTCTCTTTGCAGTGCTGCAATGGCAGCTACTGCTTGCTGCCATTGGCAGCACACTCTCTCCTACATTTCTCACATCTTTGGCTCTTCTTCCTTTCTCTCATTTTGCTCTCTAACATATGCCTCTATTTATAGGCATTCATGGAGGCTATTCTTGGTTTGTTGTCAACATTGGTGGCTACCAACTCTAACTCATTCAACAATGGTGGCCACCAACTCTAGCTCATTCAATAATGATGGCTATCAATAGTCAATTGTTGGTGTCATCCATTTGTTGCACATAAAATAGCAACCAACCTAATATTGAGTCTTTCACTCCTAAGTCGTCTTCGTAAGAGATGTCGCCAAGGACCAGTACTATCTTTTTGGTGACAATGGAATTTAGATTTTCTCTCCATTTTCCTTTTAGGATTCTAAACAAGTCCTTCCCTATAACCTACAAAATAGAACAAGTTACGAACAATTCTCAACAACATAGACAAAAATAGCTATCAAAAAAATCATCTACGCAGTTCCAAGTTGTTTTTTGGTTATGAACGAATGATGAGATATTTTTATTAAGATGGTCATCAAATGGATAGAAAACCATAAAAAATAAGTGAAAAAAATCTATCAGTAAAGGAACTAAAAGTAAAATAAGAGTTAACGACACCTATTAATTGCTTCAAGTTGTAATATACTCCTTACTCTTTAATATATTCATACCAGTGTAGCTGAACCTAACATTAAAGGAACGGATTCCAGCAGTTAGTTTGTGAAAGAATAGACATAGAACATTATCCCAATTCAGATTGATCCGTGAAAGAAGAGTTGTATGTATTTCCAAGGCTCTTAGTCAATGAATGACATTAAATGTCTACCTCATATTTTTCCACTTTTAGTAACAAAATTACTTCCAAGGAATATGCATCCCCAATATATCTATATATGGTGTTGGCCTATCTAAACGATGATTCCATAATTTGTAAGATATAGACCATGCCGTCGTTTATTTTCTTGCAGTTTGCTAGTTTAGTTTCTTTCCTCACATTTTTACTTCTCTTGCCTTTTATTCCCTCAAGTTTTATTATATTGTGTACCTCATTTTGTAAGCGTTGTGAAGCAGACTTGGCATCAGCAGCTCTTGAAAGAAGGTAAATCTTCTTCACTTTTGGCTCGACTCTCAATATCTTCTCCAAAAGAACTGCAGTTATTGTAAGAAAAGTTATAGCCATTCATGATGCCTTACTCAAAAAAGAGAAGAAAAAGCACAAATAAGAGGAAGATATCTACTCTTTGCTAGAAACCCAGTTGCCCCTGTGATCAAAATGGTCTTGTCCTCGAGAAACTGAACAACACTTCCAAACTCCATTGCAAGAGAGAGATAGGGATGAAAGTTTGTGTTTAATTTGGGTGTTTTTTTATGTTGAAATGAATCCAAACAGAAATTATTTTGCCAAAATTAGCACCAATATTACATGTTGATATAGCAAGGTGGCGGGGTGGGTGGGTTGGGCCAGGACATTTATGAGGGAGGGCACACGCTATTCTTTTGGTAGATTGGTTTGGTCATTTACTTAAAAGATCATAATGCATCAAGCACTCATTCAATGATCCACTTTTACCTTCTGCAAATTTATTTTTTATTAATTTAGATGTTTGTATTAATTTATATATATTTTAATTAATTTAATTAATTTTAAAATTAATAATTATATAAGTGTTGAAGAATGTAAAGCGATTTTTTTATACAAGTGTTTAAAAAAATCATTGATTGTTAAAGTGTTTTCCTCAAATGATTTTTTTGTTATAATTTTTTAAAAAAATAATAATTTTTTTATAAATCCAAGACAACATACAAATATACCATAAGCCCGTGTCAACGAGCGGGCATAACAACTAGTGATTTATATAGAATATGTGTCCAGGGTGGAGATTTAAGGGTCAAATTAAAAAAAATTGTTAAAAAAGGAGAAAAATTTAAGATTTACTAATTTTAGAGCCAAAAAATAAGGTCATTTGCTTTAGAGAAAATGATTTCCTGTAAATAACTTTTTAAATTTTCTTATATTTATTTATCATTAGAAAAATTAGTCATCCAAAAATACTTTTCAGTTAAAAAAATAGCTTGGTTTTAAAAAAAAAGTGTTTTTATTTTTATTTAGAGTGGAAAATACTTTCTAAAATTTATAAAAAATTAAAAATGTAATATTATTTCTTGATCACTTCAAATTGATCCTTAAACTTTTATTTGCTATATATTTTTAAGTTTAGTTTTTAGATATTAAAAATATTTTAAAAAAAATAAAAATTTTATATTTTTTTCTTAATTTTTGAGATCCACCTGCTATTAGTGGACCCTCTATTTTAACTCGGCCCATTAAACCTCCTTGGGACAGGATTAGGAGCTAGCAACTCATTTGCGCTTGTGTATATCTTAGTTATCGTGCAGCGCTCCAACACAGTCATGATTTAGAACGTTAATTTATAATAAAAGAGTTAACATTATAAATTTATTTTCTGATATTATAAAATAATTAATTAAAAAACAAAAGATAATGCATATTTTAATACAATGAATTTAAAAACATATGAGCTCATAAATTATAAAAAGAACAGTGTAAAAAAATTCAGATTAATACACATGCAAATATTTATAATCCTGTTAGTTAAAAATATTATAAATATAATAAATCATGAAATAGAGAAAAGAACAAAGACAATAATGTATATCATAAAAGAGTGTTCTAAATAATAATTTAACAAGGGAGAAAATTTAGATTTTGAAAAGGCTATCATAAAAAATTTCTTGAACGAGAAAGGAAAATAAAAGAAAAATAACTTAAATGGTAATCTTGTGACCTTATTAATTAGAAGGCTCGCAGTGAAAATGTAATTACATACCAAATTTGTTTGGAAGAGAAATTATAAAATGAATTTATTGATTTTTTAATCAATATATTCTCAGGGTAGGTTTTGCATATTAATATTTGAAACCAAAACTTTCTCGGTTCAAGGTTTAATTAGTTAGACTATGATCACATTCGAAGGGGTAAATTTACAAAAGAAAATAAACATTTGATTTATTTCATCCCAAAATAGTAACCTCAACAACAAATCCATAAATTACCCCTTCAGAATTACTTTAGGAAATATATCCAAGTAGCATGCATGGCCTAGCTGCATAAATTAACATAAATATTATTGTGGATGTCATTTAATAAAAAAATTAATCATGAAAAATAAAGATTTTATTAGAATCATCATCTAGTAATTTAAAAGAATTAGAGGTTTCAAATTAAATACTAGTATGAGAGATTCAGGTGTTGAGTAGTTATAATTAATGGAAAGTAAAAAATATTACCTTTACTTGTATTATTTTATTTTATTTTATTCAAATACTACAATGTTTTTAGTTTATTTACAATTTATTTTTAAAAATGGTTAGTGTCGGTCTTTAAAAGTAGAGGCATGTTAAAAAATAAAATCAATCCCTAAAAATAAAAGATTCATCTAAAATGTTGATATTTAGCCCTAAAAAAAAAAAAGTTACCTCTGAGTTATAAAGAGAAACAATTGATATAATCCATCTTTTCTTTTTAAACTTTTAACATCGATCCTTCTTTTTGTAAAAAAAATATATATCAACAAACAATATTCATTCCTAAAAAGAAAGAGTATGTTAGCATCGATAACATACTTGAGAATTGGGTTTTAAAACTGCACACGATAACGAGATAAAATAGATGTTAGATCCACATTCTTATTTTTCTATATTTATTTTGTGTATTTTAAAAAAATTCAATTAAAATTTTACAAATACTTGAATAAAAATAAATAAAATACCATTAGAAATCCTCAAAATTACATAATGCCACTATATAGGTAAAAGACTGCAATTCCCTTGCGCTTCTCAAAAATTACAAAAATACCCCAATAGTGCTTGTAGTTCACACACGACCATTGTTGGAGGGGTGAAATTCCTCGGTGTGATTTCAAAATACAAAGGTAGTTTCTAGTAGATTTGGGGGAGAGGATTCTAATGATGGTGATTTCAATGGTTGTTGATGGCTAATGACAGAGAATCAACGGTTTGAAGATTTGGGTGGCCGAAGAAGTCACAAGCGTTTTCCAACCAGATTTGATGCCTTTTTTCAGGCAGCTTCGATGCCAAAGGTAATGAAAAATGCCTGGTTTTTCTTGATAGGAGGTGAAAAACCTTTTTATAGCGGTCCAGAGTCTTTAAATGGCTAGAGATGGGAGATCTGATAAGAGAGAGAATCACTGAGATTAGCTAGAGTGCGAACATTAGCATTGTAAACCGGTGCACCTATAGCTTGGGAATCGCTGCTGTTGGCTTGAGCTAAAAGTTGATCAGACGGTCCTGATAAACCAATCTTTATTACAGTGTGGTAAGATGTACCAGTAGCTTGGTACACTAGGTTACGTGGCACAACAGAATTAAAGAGCAAATTATTTTAAAAACTGAGATGGATTTGAGTTTTAATTCAGTGTAATAAGTTTTATTAGTCTTATCAATCAATAGTTCAAAAATAAATACTAATAGTTTTAACGGTCAGGATATTTTGATATTTTTTAATTTTTTTTAAAAATCAATATCTTACTGAAAACTAAAAAAGCAAATCAATGGTAATATCAAAATCTCATTTCTTTTTCCTTTTCCTTTTCTTTTTTTTTCCTCGCCCTCTTTCACAAATTTTTATTGGCTTTTTATAGCCAATGATAAAGTGACAAGGGAATTTAATGACCATGAGACACAAATCTGTTTTAAAGAAAAATTATCACCGCATCAAATGCACTTGCTAGCGGCTACCATAATAAATATTTATATGAATAAAATTTAAAAATTAAATTAATATTAGAAAAAACTCATTTTAACGGTTAAAAAATAATTTTTATTACCAAAAAATAAATTCTAACCACTAAGAAAAATATATTTTTACTGGTATCAACTCGATCAACCAAGTAAATAAATTCTAACCACTAAGAAAAATATATTTTTACCAGTATCAACTCAATCAACCAAGTTTTGACCCAAAATAACAATTTCGACTCAAAATAGCTTAAAAGCTCAATTTTGACCCCAATTAATATAATTTGACTTGTATTGACATGTTAAACTTAGTTTTGACTGAAATTGACGGTTTTAACCTGAATGGCCTAAAATTTATTTCTGAAATTGACTAAATTTATTTCTGAAATTGACGGTTTTAACCTGAATGACCTAAAATTTATTTTTTAACCCAGTCACCATGGTTTGACTAGTATTGACCAAGTAAACTCAGTTTTGACCTGAAATGACTTGAAATTTTAAAGAATCCAAAATTAAGTTATTGCAAATATTGAAATCAAATTTCCATAATTTTTCTGTTACACAAGTAATGTGAATCGCCACTCATAAATCCATTGCATGGAAAATTGAAAATAACATAATTATTACAAATTTTCAAAAAAAAATATAATCTTAAAATAACTATTTCATCACATATTTAACAAGACCAGGAATGTGAACATTTATCATGTAATCTTCCCAATCAATATTCATAGGATCAAAGTTGAAGATATCTGTCTCATGACAGGTCTCCTTGAATATTATCCGCAACTTTTCAGAATTTAAATCATCGAATCTGTATAAAAATAAAAAATAATTTGTTTTTATCAATTAAATTATATAAAAATATTAATTATTAATTGATTAGCCAAATACAACACTAAAAATAAAATGCACGTACATGCCCTCGAAGAACACATAAGGTTTATAAAGGTCTGCCAATCGCATCACCAATTTTACTCTTCGATCAAGAACGGTGTGCAAGTCTTGATATTTTTTAAACAACAATGCGTTGAACAATTGCAATGCCTATGAATTAAAAAGAAAAAAAAAACACAAAATATATCAGTGAAAATAGATTTTTAAAAATGATAAGGAAAATAGATAAATTAACTAAATCAAGTTTAATTAAGATCCAGCAAAATTAAACCTTCAGTAGCAGGAGAAAACGAATGGCCATGTACGAGTAGAACTTGGACATGCTGCTCAAAACAATTCCTTTGCCAATTTTTACTGAGTCCCCCTCCTTATTAATCCATGGATGTTCACTGAAATAGCGAAAACTAAAATCATGAAGATTCGAGAAATTCACAGGATTTCTGAACGAGGAACCCAAATGATAAATGATCTCCGAGTGCTGCTTGGCGCGTGCTACCATGGCAACTATAATGGCATTGACAACCATGTCAGCTGGTATCTGCATTTTCAGAAAACGTTAGTTCTAAAATTCTAATGATTCTTAATTAAAACCACCATTGATTTTTAGAATAATATTTACACATCTTATCATTTTTTATTTTTTTATGAAAGGAGAAAGGGAGAGCGATCTTATTACCACGTCAAGAGTTGATCGTGGTCCGGAAATAAAGCATGTAACTCTGCCTTGACCGTAGCCCACAATTAAGCTGTCAATAGTTCTGTTAAAGAGGAAAGACATGGAGTTTAATTTGAGATAAGAAATTTAGAAAATCTAAACACACACACACACTCGTTGACGAGGAATTGATCTTTTTACATCTTCGATGAATAAATTCACCTGACACCTTCAATCCAACCAGGAAACGGCTCTTTGTAAGTACTAGCTACCATGGTGGGGCGTATAATTAGTAATGGCAAACTATCTTTGAAATTCACTAACAGCATTTCTCCCATTGCCTTGGTAAATACGTAGGTGTTTGGCCATCCGAAAAGCCTTGCCCTGCAACATCAGATTAAGAGAAAGAAATTACATAAAGAAAATCTCAATTTCATTCTATTTGCTGTAATTGGGTTTTATTAATTTGCATGCTCACTGTGTCTCTATCTAGATTTCTTAGCTTACCACGTGAAAAGAAAAGAAAAAAGAAGAAAGAAGTACCGCTCAATGCCGAAATCCTTCATAGCTGAAGTAATTTCTTTCTCGGGAACATCTTCTAATTTGAGTTCATTTATTTTTTCTTGCACAATGTTCTTTTCAAAGTTGATATCAATTTTCTCGTCCCCCTTTTTGGCCATACCCATATGATATGGTTGCTCGAGTATAAGCCCAGCATCTTCGCCGCACACATAAGCTGAACATAGCGTAAACAGATCAACATAATTTAATTGCATGAGCTGGGTATATATGCTGATATTGAGGAATCAAGTCTAAATGATAATTAGACTAATTAATGAGAAGTCGATGAAGCTGTCTAATTAAATTAAACTGTACGTACCGGTGGATACATGGACAAGCATCTTTATTTTAACACATTTCTTTGCAAAGTTTAAAACATGCAAGGCTCCCAGTGTATTGATGCCTAGTGCAACATCGTATCTTCAGGAGCACTCACGTCCATACAGAAAAAAACAAAAGAATTAGTTTGTGTTAACATTCTAATAAATAAGGAGATCATAGATTATTATTACCATAGTTTTGTATTTTTACCTTTCATCAAAGTTGGTGGTGGCAGCAAAATTAAGCACGACATCAATTTCTCTCCACATTTCATCCTTCAAAGAAGAGTCTTTCACTCCCAAGTCGTCGTAGGAGATGTCACCAGGGACAGGAGTTACTTTTTCTGATATAAAGGAATGCAGACCTGCACCATGTTTCTCCCTTAGAATCCTAAACAAGTCCTTCCCAATGACCTGTTCACGCAGTGGAATTAGACCCAGATAATCGTTAGAAATTAAATGATTCTCTATGTTATTCCTTTGATTATCGTTTCAGGGACATTTTTAGTACCTCATCACGGAGACGTTCAGTAGCAGACTTGGCATCTGCAGCTCTTAGAAGGAGATAAAATCTCTTCACATTTGGTTGGACCCTCAATATTTTCTCAACAAAAACTTCACCCATTAAACAAAAATGTTAATTATTCAAATAAAATCTTCCATAAAGAGAAAGGTTGAGAGAAGATGCGTACTCTTTGCTAGATAACCAGTGGCTCCTGTGACCAAAATGGTCTTGTTCTCAAGAAACTGCAGTATACTTCCCAATTCCATTAGTTACACAAGATTTGATGTGAACATATAATCGAAGAAGGATATTTCACGCACTTGTATGTGTTTTGAAGGATGAAGGATAAATATCGAAAGACAAAGATGACTCTGTATATTGGGAGTATTTATATAATAATTTTCGTGCACAGTCAGGAGGCACAACTATTGTATTGACCAATATTGATATCTAGAGAGGACAGCTTACCAACTAAATCCAGGCACATGGGAAAAGGAACGACGTTGTAGTATACTTAATTTAGGTTCTACATTTCGTGTGTATCTGATATTTGCCAAGATGTGAGCAAAACTGTGGACACCGTAAAATAATTCAAATGCTGTTGTGAAAAATCAGCTGACTTTTTGCCCATGTGATTAGAAAAATGCAGGGCTGGCTTCAGAAAATTGGACAAAAGTCATCCATTCTGGATTTTGAACACCGTTTTTTTATTAGGTGGCTTGCAAAATTAATTGGCTCACTGTGTTTCTTCCTTGCCCATGATGTGAGAACTAGATTTTAGTTCAGTAGTTCTCACCTCACGTCACTGAGAACCTGATACACTTCAACGAGGCATGGGCTACTCTGTGGTCTCCCTTGCTACTTCCATTGAATCAGGACACTTTACTCTGAATTTAGTAGAGTTGACCCATCTGCTTCCCAAGTAAAACTAATTCCAAATCTTTCTATTAATGGACGTATTCTATATTGAATAGTAATAAAAAAAATACTGCTAATATATAAACCTTAAAATAAAAACCATCTTGAAGTTCAATTTCCTCAATAAAAGTTAAATTGTCAAACACAGCTAACAAATTTAACATTTTTATCTCAATTTATGCCATGATATGTGACGTGGCATTCATCAGAAAGTGGTGGAGTTGATTTGGCCATGTCCCAAGCACATCAAGGAAAGAAATTTTACATGCCTCATAAATGGTAGGAATTAATTCCACCTAGAAACTATTGAAAATTTATAAGCCAGACATGGCGATTTAGGGAGTGGATGTGACTGTATGTGGGTAGTAATTGTCCATGGGTTTCTTGTAAGCATGACGTGCCGGTAATTAAAATATATGGTAAAAGTAATTTTTGTTTAAAAAAATTACTTTCAATATTATCATATTAAAATGATTTGAAATTGGTAAAGAGACGTGTAAGAGGCATGAAAGCGTCCTTCTACGGTGAAGAGACGTGTGAGAGGCATGATAATCATAATGGATGAAATTGCCTTTCTAACTACAAATGTTTCTTTAGAGTAATTTCATCGAATGATTGATCGACAACTTTTCTATGTCACAAGAAAGGAACATCTCAGGCACAAAAAAAATCTTGGCTGTGTCCACCGTAGATTTTTCGATTGAGTTGATGAACAACAGTGAGGATGATCCATTGAACTTTCGTAACGGAAGTGTGATTTTTTTCCTCGCTGATGTGGTGGTGAAAGTGGTAAATTACATACATTGATTAGATTTACGATGCTGATTAAATTTGCTTAGAAGCACATACTATACTTGAAATGCCAAGCACAAATTAGTTCTTGCAAATTAACGTATTCTACTATCCCAGGAAAGTGGGTATTAGGGGAGTCGTCTTCCCAATCAATTGCCTTGGGATCAAAATAAAAACATATCAGTCTCTATATTATTCTCTCTAGCTACCACCCGTAACTTTTCTGTGTTCATGTCATCGGAGCTGCATCCAAAATAGGGCATATAGGAATTATATTGATGAAATGCATGGTTAATTAATTTTCTAGATTAGCTAAAAGATTAAGCATATACGTACACTCCTTGGAAGAACAAGTGTGGCATGTAGAGCTCCACTAATCGCATCACAAAGTTTGAAAGTACGAACCGGTAATTACCAATGGCAGGACGTATAGGAACTGACTGGTTTGTGTTTGCTACTTGGTATAAAAAGCAAAAATAAAAACGTAGAGAAAAAAGTTCGATTCTTCGTTAACATGATCTTCAACCACTTGACCTGGTATCAAGTTAAATCCTTGATGGGTTTTTCTTGAAATGTGTTTGATAGCTACTTGGTAATTGGTTATCTGCAAAATTCATTCAAACACGAAAGCAACCATGTTTTTAATTCGAGAACAACCCATGACTGAACAGACCATGAGCACCCCAACATCGAGCTCTGAGAATGCCTCTCTGCTTCTATCACTTCACAAGCTGCCTCTCTGGAGAGAAAATTCTCCATAATAACTAATGATGAGCTATCTATTTATTGTAAATAATGAAATTATTAGTCTATCTCTTGAGGGAATAATGCGTAATTAACTAGTAAGACGCCTAGCCTGGTAAAAGTGATGAGTCCTTCACTGGTAAAATACATACACTTGAGTCATAAAAAACATGGCTACCCTTCAAACAGAGACGAACTTATTTTTTTTCTTACAGTCTTGAATTCCAAACTCCAGAGGAAAGTGTCAAGCTAGGATTGGCGATGAAGAGTACCAATGTCGGGGGTCATTGTCTACTGGGTTTATAAGCCAGACATGAGAATTTTGGGATTGGGAGTGCGCGTGGCGTGACTGTATGTGGATGGTAATTGTCTATTGGGTTTCTTGTAAGCATGGTGTACACTGGTTTAAAATATATATTAAAATAATATTTTTTATATTTTTTAAAACATATTCTTAATATTAATATTTTAAAACAACTTAAAACTAATGATGATAAACACAAGCGCAAGAGGCATAATAAATAGAATTAAGGCTGTTTTCGAAAAGTGAATCTCATTTAAATAAATTATATTTTGATATTTAGTAATATTATGAAAAATAAATTATTAAATATTTTTTAGTATTTGATTATATTATAGAAAATAATTTAAAAAATAACTTATTAATTTTTTTAAGTTTATGAAAATAATAAGGACTAAAATTAAAAAAGTTAAATGAGAATTAAATTGAAAAAATCTAATTTCATAAATTATTTTAAATAAAATAAATAATAATTAAAATAATAGAGATCAAATCTAACAGATAAAAAAATTAAAATATAATTTTATAATTATAATTTTATAATTTATTTTAAATAAAATAAGTAACAATAAAAAATAAGAATTAAATTTGATAGATAAAAAATTTTAATTCAAAAACTAATAAGAGAAAAGTAAATAAAAATAAAGATTAAAATTAATATAAAAATTAAATTTTAAAAAATAAATTAAAAAAAATCAAACAAAATATATAGCAGTTTGAAGACTAAATTTAACATAACTATCAAATTTATACAATATTTTTAAATGTTTCACGTAGTTTAAAAAGTATTTTTCATTTAAAATGAAATTTTTTTCTAAAAATCAAGTTATTTTTT